>VZRJ01008268.1:4420249-4593443 GCA_013397565.1 Ptilonorhynchus violaceus
GCCCGCGGCAGCTCCGCTCCGCTCCGCTTCGCACGGCACGGCACGGGACGGGCGGGTCCCGAGCGCCCGCTGCCGCCCGCGGGACACGCGGTCCGCCCGCCAAGCAGCCGAGAAGTTTCAGCTTCTAAAGCCGCCTTCTTTCACGCGGAGAACAGCGAGAGGCGCCGGGGCCAACAGCGGGCACTCAGCCCGAGCTCCCCACGCCCCAGCCCTGTTTTTCAACTTCCCGCTGCTCTCAGCTTCCAGCGTTGGAGTGGGTGGCCGCTGGTTTCCCGGAGATGCGGCACAACCATCTCCCGCAGCGGAGCGGGGTGGTTACTGCCCCTGACTCCGCCGGCACGTTCTTCTCATACCTTGCTCACCGAGAGTACGGCTGGAAGCTGTCACGGCCCTTTGGCAGAAATGCCACGAATTTCAATACAAAGATAAAACAAGCATACTGTTTTGTGCAGCTGATGCGAGTGAATTCATTCCAAAGCTTGCGCAGTACTCGCCAGGATTTGCTCCTAACAAAGCAGCTCCCCCCTAACCAGCCTGTCCCCTCACAGGAGCCGACTCTGCTCCACCAGCAGGAGCGCTTGATCAATTCTACGAGCTGATCATCTTGCAAATACACCCGTTTTTCGTGTATCCTCAAACCAGATTCTAAAATCAATTCTGCACATTTCGGGAATGCTCTAATTCCCTTTACACACCTACTCTGACATTGGGAAACGCCCTAATTCCCTTTACAAACCTAGTCTGACATGTCGATGCAGAGCCTGTGTGAATGCTGGGTGATCAAAAGCGATACACTGACACCAAAATTTGGCACCAGTGTCTATGGCAATTGGCTGTCGGGTTTTTTGTTGCAGCCAGGAGGCACCTCAAAGACTGTATGTGGTTCTCATACTCCTGTGGTTCCACTTGCAAGCCTGGATACTTCTGCCAGCTTCCAACTGTGCTGTCACACTGCTCTGCCAGACAGGCAGACACACTTATCTCTGTGGCCTCTGCTCTTGGGTTACAGTGACCAGTGGTCACTGCCCTGCAAATAGCAGCATGGAGCCAAATTTTCTGTGTTTGATGTTGCACATCCACAGAGTCAACATACCCAGGAAAAAAGATTGGGCATGATTTTCTGGCTAAACTCATACTTTCGCCTGACTGGTATTTCCATTTTCCAGATTTCACCTGGAAATGTGCTCAGGTTCTCCAACTTCCTGTTCGGGATAAGAAGCAGGAATTAATGTAGTTTAACCAACAGACTGCAGAGTGGTGTGCAGAGTGGTTGTCCAGCTGCAGATCAGAAGACTGGAGCCTTTACCCACTGCTGCTCTCCAAAAGCCATGCCCGGAGCTGCTCAGCAGCCTGCAAGCGACTGCTGCACATCAAACGCAGGCGCAGCTGTTCTTGCCTGCTACCACCATCACACCAGATTAGAGCTAATTGATCATAACGATTTTCTTGTTTTGTACAAACCCAGTGCCAACCATCTGAGAAAGAATGGCTTGCAGAAGAGTAAAAGACAAGCTGTGGGCCCCTAGATGTGGACAGGGAGAGCTCTGACTGTGGTTCATCAGATCACTTTAGGGCATGTTATGATTGCAAAATGCCCAACAATAGCACAAAGAAATCTGGCCTTTTCCTACCAAAAAAGTAGAAGACATACTTTACAGAAAAATCATCTCCATATGGAAGCAGTGATTTACCATGATGACAAATGCCTGCCAGGGCAGCCACATTTCCACCTCCCTGCAGAACAAAGTGCAGTTCAAAAAGGATTGGGGATTCAGAAACTGTCACTCTATGCTCCATGGAATAAAAGGATTTAATTTTCTTTACAGGATGTTTTTGCTTTGGAGAATAAAATACACTTGTCTATACACACAAAAGAAATCAACTTCCTTAGAGATAGTCATTATGATATTTATAAAATAAATTACTGTGTACTGAAAAGTTTGTTAATATCCTGAGAATTTCTCTGCAGAAGCCACAAACACTTGGATTTTAAAGATGAAATTAGAGGAGACAAACTGAATACTCATGGGACAGAGCAACTGCAGCTACTGTCGTCGGAGCAGACTCTGAGTTATTCACAGCCCCACCATATCACCTCACTTGGTGTTCTTATCAGTTGGATCTACTTTCTGCTACATATACCATTATGCATCCCATGGCAGTGCAAATAACAATTCATATCATCAAGATTCGCTCTTCCGTCCTTACAGTAGAGTGAATTAACAAAAATTTTATTGCATTAACCAGACAGTAGCTGAGAGCATGTCTGGATGTTAAAAGTGCAAGCTTGTTCACTAACATCAACCAACCACGACCGAGACAATCCACTATTATATGAGGTCAAAGCACTGTAGTGTTCCTCTGGCTGACCTCAATCCCAGGAGGAGAACTGACAACCTGAGTTAGAGAAGATAGGTCATGGTGAAATGCAGCCCCACCAGCCAGGGAGGACAGTTCTAATTTTACAGTTTACTTAGATTTTCAAGCTCATGTTCATAATATTGTTGTTGTTGCTGTTGTTGTTGTTGCTGTTGTTGTTGTTGTTTTGGGAATTATGTATATTCCAACAGTTAGGTGGGGGTTTTTTTCTCCCTCTCCTTCATTTCTAGTCACTGAGACATAGCAACTACACCTTCTGTTTGCCAGCTTTGGAATAGGAGACTCTTGGAAGAAGCAAGGGGTTGGTTCATAGCTGTCCTACAGACAAATTCTAACACACATAGTACACAATCAATTAGATTTCGCAGCATAAAATAATTTGATCTTCTGTTTAATCCAACAGCTAATACTTCTGCAAGAAATGAGAATCAGGAAGTAAGCCCAAATATTTCACCCAAAATACAAGCTAGATCCCAGTTACTGCTTGACAGATAAGTTTACAGTCAGTTTTGTGCATAAAGAAAGGTTTGGGGCACTTCTAAGCTGTTGTACTCTTGAACTGTGTGACAGCATTTTATATGAAGTAATATTTTTATGTGGTTGTTTCACTTCTAGGTTGTTTCTTCGCTAACAGTTTCAGACCCTCTAAGTCTGTGGGTGGGGGTTTTTTCTTCTTTTAGGAACAGAGGAGTTTCAGTGGTCTGAAGCTTTCTTTCACTTCCATTGTTTGACTTGGGTTGGATTTCTCACGTACATGCCTGGATGCTCGGAGAGCCCTCACTCTCCATCTAGTAAAAGGTGACATTCTTAGCAAGCACTATTTTCATTTTGCTAATTACTGACTCAGATGCTTTGTGTCTCAATCCTAGTGCTTTTAAGTATATTAAAGAAACTGACAGTTCTGGAAGGAAACCTCTTTGAAAACAGTTATTTATGCCTCTTTTTGCCACCACATATGTGAAGTCTGATGTCACCTCTTTCAGGTTCTTTGTGCATGTTCCTGTGTCATTCCAGGTGTCATGTGGTGTATTTATCCAATGCCTGAGGAAGTTACCCCTCTTTTTATAGCTTTGAGGGCCTTGATGACTCATGTATATTTCAGAACTATATTCTTATACCTTCCTGGGATGAAAATACCATTACCCATTAAATTACCAGACTCTAAGTCTCACTGGATCTTTTGGAATCTTTTAATAATGTTGTAACCATTGGTCTGGATATGGTGCCACAGCCACTTACAGAGATTTCTGTAACTCTTCTATTGCATTAAAGCAGCTTCTGTTTTCCTCAGAGGCCGTCTATTATCTCATTCATCAGCATTTCTACATATATGGCTTTACAGCATTTAAATTATCTCTGCAGGGAGTCATTCAATCCAACTCTCAAAGATGCTATTTTGCAGAGTATCATGATCATGTTAAATGCTATGTTTTCATCTCTTGCTATCAGGCTTAACTTCCTGATAATATCATCACACTCAGCCTCATCAGCTCCAGCAGTAATCAAGCAATCAGTAATTAAAGTACATACTAGGAATATTACCACATATCTCGTTATTTTCCTCTACTCTTTCACGGGTTGATTAAATCCCAAATAATAATTACAAATTCTACATTGTTTCTAGTTGAAGAAAGATGCAGAAGAGTATGGCTTATCTGGCTGTACTTGCCAATATTCGCCTTTCTTCTGGATAACATCATAGAAAATCCCATTTATTTTTCAGAGTGAACAGAAGACTGCTGTTTGCTCATGACTCTGTGTCCTGGGGTGTATAATATCCCTTCATTTGGAAAATCACTGATTTATTTGCAGAACTTAAAAAATAAATTAGGAAGTTTGAGCAAATATAACTTGGACAGCTGGTTTGGCCCATTACTTTCTCCTCCTTTTTTATTTTCCCAGGTCCCACTGTCATGAAGCTGGATGCTCACCAACCTTTGGATTAAAATACAGGCCTCTGATCCCAGCAGGTCCGTGTTTTATCCCAGCAGGAGCCTACAGGGTCACAAGAGTATTGCCAATGCATGGCAGAATAACAAAGACCAGTTAAGTCACCCAACAGCAATGCAGTCAGCTCCCTACAAAGGTGGTTTTAGCACTCCTGGAACAGGAATCACCACATGGCAATGCTGCCCAGCACATCCCAGTTGTCCTTTTTCTAGATGTGCAGAGTGATATATTTTGAAGAAAAGAGCTTGTTATCACTTCTTTATGGAGAAATTACTGCAAGCAGCAGAAACCACAAACTAAATTTGGGGCTGAAGCTTTTGAAAGAGGAAGTGTGTGTGGGACCACGCTCTGGGGAGAGTGTATACAATAGAAATAGGTTTTATAAGTACACTAAGAAAACACTCACCTCATGCATTCTTCATTTCTCCCCAGCAGAAAACCAAATGCATTTCCCACTTTGCAAAGGTTCAGCAGTAATCTTCATAGCCAGATTTTTCCAGCATGGACTTGCTAACATAAGACACAGCAGGGGAACCATAGCTCTCGTTTCGCTCAGTGCCTCTGGAGAGAAAGCTTAAGTGGCTTCTTTATTTTGGCGTAATGCCTTATGACACATCATATTTCAGTTCTGATCAAAGGGCTCCTGTTCATAACTCACACTTCAAAGCAGTTTTAAATGAGATCCTACACTCATTTAAGAGCATAAACAAGTGACTCAAACTCTATCTTTTGCTACCATCTAAGATCTCTTTTAATGAATATCTGTTGCATTGATAATCAGTAATTCTATTCATAGATTTTTATCCAGGTGTTATTCTGAATGCCTATCTAGGTTTGAGCAGCACATATAATGAGGTGTGACAGACAACTTCTGGGACAGCCTTAGGCCAAAATTAAATGTTAAGGAAGTTTCCTCTCAGATCACCCTGCTTTGCCTCTCCAAATAGTAGAGCTATGGGATGGAAACCGACTTGGAGAGAGCACCCATCTTTGACTCTCTGATAGGTGCACTATATGGTCAGCTTATTATTTCACCTATTTAAAGCTCCATTTAGTAATTTTCCATTAGAATTAGCTTCTCAAAAGAAACTCCACAAAGGGTTTAGCATAGTGCTCTGAAACACAGGTCTCAGATTGTCTGAATATGTATCATTGCTTTTATTTGCATTTCAAACAATGCAGATGAAAGTACAAATGCCCAAAAAGGCAGCAGGTGCATAGAAAAAGCCTCAAAAACAACTCTTAAAATAACTGCATACATACACAGCTACTCTCCAGCATCATTTGTGATCCCAAACAGCTCCTTCTGTCTCCCTGGAATAAGGCAAGCCATTCTTCCAGCAGCTAATTGGTTCTAGGGGAAACCAAGTCCAGCTGCTCTGTCTAGCAAAGCAGCACAGCTGCCTTCTCTCA
The DNA here is from genome assembly GCA_013397565.1 of Ptilonorhynchus violaceus. Lineage (NCBI taxonomy): Eukaryota > Metazoa > Chordata > Aves > Passeriformes > Ptilonorhynchidae > Ptilonorhynchus > Ptilonorhynchus violaceus. The sequence continues at coordinate 4,425,992 of VZRJ01008268.1, forward strand.
GTCCAGAGGAGCTGAGGAGAGGGGGAAAAATGGCAAGTACCCACCACTTCAAGAGCTCCATTCCCAGGGTCTCACAAACCTGACTAGACTCCAGATCAGAATTTTAAACAGCTCCTTTAGGAGCAGCAATCAGCTTCCTAGGCAACCAGGGTGGCCGCATTTCTGGCTGCTAACACGGAGATAGGAGGAAGGGGAGGGGGTGTGAAAATATATATATATATATGTGTATATATATATATATATAATTGCCCTTATACGCTTACAGGAGGGTTTCCTAGTTCATAAATATTCTTGCTGCAAGCTGTGATTTTAGTTAAATTCAGACTCAACTTGCCAAAGACGTAGGCAGTAAAGTTATTCAGAGTGACAGCTCTTAGCCCTTCTGTTGCCGGGCGAGTTGGGACCAGATGGTTGGATGCCAGAAAAACTGGCTTCAGAGTGTCTGAATGCTTCCTGGCTTCTGAGGAATTCCCAGGTATCTTGCTGGGGAAGATTTCTGACCCTTCTGGCTGTACAAAACTAAAGAGTTGTCCATAAAGTTAGGAAAATTTTAAGCACATTATATTATTTGCCTGTTATATTTAGTTCTCAAGGAAACTGCTAACTTAAAAAGTATAATTAGGCAAACCTACATGGAAAAATAGCCCTCAGCATTGACATCATCACTGCCAGCTTTCTTATTACCCCATTCTCTGATATACTTCAAACTGGCTCATGAAGCACCCCAGCCAGACGTGGAAAGTGGTGGCTGTTCCTCCCGAGTCATTGTCCTTCTGTTAAATCAATATCAAGGGCACATGTATGTCCCACACTGCTGCCCAAAATGTGAAGATGGGAAAAGCCCTGGAATACTTCATGGACACACACACAGAAGCTCGTGTTGACATACAGATATAATTCATACTGTATTCTTTGTCACCAGAGACGCAAAGAAATCATATGGAACAGGACTGTCAGTCTCCTTAGGCTGTAGCCACTAACACTGGTTTGCACTAAAACCAGCAGGTACAGCTCCATTTGGCAGACAGACCTGATGTTCCATCAGGAAACAATGTGTATGTGAACACAGATAACATGGGGGGGTGTAGAAGAAGCAACATTCAAATAAGATTATTAAGTTATTGCTACTTGAAATATGAATAACACTGAATAATTTAAGTATGTATCTTAGCATCCTATTTCTGTGCACAAATCCATTGGCTGAGAATGCCAGACACATTTAGTCTGGAGCCATGTCCTAGTTTAAATAAAGATAAATAGCACTGCGAGATCCACCCTCCCAAAGTTTTAATTCTTCCTGCTTTTAATTAACACTGACTGACATGTTGTGAGTCAGCACAAGACTTCTACACACGTACATGCACATACTGCTGTATCAGATGAATTTCGAGTATGAACACATATAATTGCTCCAAGGCAGGAATAGGAACATACTAAGCAGTTATAAAACCAGACACTTCAATATAATTTATTTCTAACCGTATTTAATACTCATATCAGGAATACGCCTCATTTTTAGGGTTCAATTCTTCTGCATTTACATACAGAAGGCACTACTCCAGTGTGTAGGAATAAATAAGAAAGTGTGTAGAATGTAAAGAGTGAATGAGTTGTGGAGTATTTTCTCAGTGTGCCAGAGGAAAAGCAGTCAGTGTGGCTAAGCGAGGCTTCTCTGTTTTACACCTACACGTGGTGAGGATTTCAAGAATTAATTTCCTCCTCACTACTTTAAGGTTTGTTAAATGAACAAATCCAGTAACCTTAGGAGTAGCTCCAGTCTTAGGAGAACCTGCTTTCAGACAAGGAAGTGAAAAAGCCATATTTTAATACTTGATTCAGCCTGGAGGAACCACTGTGAACACCAGTTATAAGGAGGCAACAGACAGGATTCCAAGAATATGTAAAAAACTGCAATTGTAGCACTGTCTGACTCCTTTCAGCTTCTCCTGATCTTACAGATCTTTGCTGAGTACTTTCTGGGGAGAAAAAAATAACCCCATCCTACTCTATACCTGTGGACCCTTTAGGCAGTTAATTCCTAAGTCCTCCCTTACCTTTGGATGGGGGCACCTGGTGAGGCTGGTCAGCACCATTAAGGGCCATAGCATTTATTTCCTATCCATGTGAGCAGCATTTCTTGTTTACAGCCATTCCCAGAGGCACCTTCCTCAGTGAATTGTGGTGTGTATTAATCGGTTCTTTTAATATTCTACAAAGAGCATCAGTGGCTCTCAACAATCAGCTCTTACAAGATTTCCACTATCAGTTCAGATACGTGTGAAGCGTGGCAAACACAACCAAGAGAGGCAAGGGCCAGGATACTGAGCTGCAGTGTGATGACAGGTCAGGGGAATGACACTTTCCCACAGCTGAAGGTCCAGCACGTGCAATGTGACGGCAGCAAAGTTTACTTCAGTGGGTCTGATGATTGATGGAAAAAAACTGTAACTTTTGGAGGGCTCTGTAAAATTATAGATGCTAAAAAGGCCACTTGGAGATTACCCTTTATTGCATACGTCATGAGGGGAAATGTGACTTTTATATTTTTAGTATGTTAAAAACAGCGTAATTTTTTAGGTTAAATGAACAAATATCAGGCCAAACGATGGTCCTAGAGGTCACCTCTATCTTGCTGAATGCAGACTATCAGCATTCAGTGTTAATGAAGAGTGCCTGCCAGTATAAATCATTTGTCATTGTCACTCAGAGGATTCACGAGCTTTTTTTCTTCTTTTCAGAAAAACTGTGATTCCTTTGTCTTGTTAGTTTTTGCATACAGCTAACTGGCATGTTTCAAGGGCAGGACAAGATCAAGCAAAGATGGGAGGGTATTGAGGCAGGAACGTGAGAGAGACAAACACGTTGTACATTGTGTGATGATAAAAAGAGACCATTTGCTCATAGTCACTGCAGAGAATAGCTAAATAACACAAGTCGTATTGATGAGTATCAGATTGCCCATAATGAAAAGAATTAGCCAAGCAACGGCCCAAATGCTTATTAGCTCAAGTACATGTCTGAAAACAAACATATTCATATGCATGGAGCTGTCAGGAAGAAAAGGATTAATCCCACAATCCTAAATGGAGAGTGACCCAGCTGCAGCAGTCTGAAGAGCTTCGTTTTCAGCTATAGGACAGACAGGGAGAATTTTACTACTGCTACCCAGGGAAAGCTGCAGGCCCCCTCAAACATGAATTAAGGAACCTACCTGAGGGACTACAGGTCCTATCTAGGGATCAAGACCTGAGGAATCCACCAAAATACTTCTTTATGTGGAGCATGGTAAGGAATCCGTGCCATTGACCTTAGCAACCAGACAGACAGGCAGGGCATGAATACTCTCAGTCTGTCACTTATACAAAGCTCTACAGACAACTCCCAGTTTGGAGCCTCCTGTCCAGGTCTGTGCTGGGGATTGGATGTGTATCCCAGCACCAAACATCTGTAGCCTTTGTGAGCTGTAGCCCAAGTGTGGAGAAAATAGAGCAACTTGCCTCTCTCTCACTGACTGTCATTAAAGTGAGCTCTGGCTGCTTTTGCAGCTGCAGAAAACCGGGGGCTTGTTTTCCTGACAGCCTTCAAGTGAAGAGAGTTTTCTATTTTGAGACTTTCATTACCCTTCCCCACTTTCAGTAGTTGGATATTTCTTTTCAGAAGCTTGAAATTAGTTTTAGCCACTGAAATTTGTCTATTTTTTCCCCTCAACAACCGAAGTTCTAAAATTGAATTTGAAATTGAAGCAACATTTAAGGGATTTTTTTCCCTGTATGCATGCAAAGGCAGTGTTAGTAGATTCTGAGAGTTTTTAAAGTAGGCTATATTGGTTGTGCTTATTTTGCAGGCTGATTTCAGATACACAAAAAGAGCTCTGCCATTCCCCAGTGACCTCAGTGGGGTTATTTCAGGTTTACATCAGCATGACTAAGAGGAGGAGAATTAGCCCCTTTAAAAAGCCAGATAGCACTGCATGCCTCTTGCCCACAGTCAAGTGCAAGTTCTGAATGAAGAAAGTATTCTCACATTTAATACCTATCGGAGTTGCACTGAACTGCTGCTAATATTACGTACATGTTTAAAGACTCTTTTTAAAAAAAAAATCCTTTAAATAGGCTCGGATACAAAGCAAGCTGCCTCTTACATTCTGTGTCAGATTTGCTCCACCCTGCATGAGAAATAAAATCAAGCCAGGAGGGAATTACAGAGATGAGCTGAGGTATCTCAAAGAAAGAATCAAAACTTGACACACCAGCTAAGCCAGGTAACTCCAGTAAATCCTTTTAAGACTTTATGGCCCTTTAGAAGGATCATGTGCAATTGGGAAAAAGGACAACTAAAACCAGATCTACACACAGTGTGCTATGAAACTTTGATATCTCTTTTTCTGGCTGCCTGTATTTAAAAAAGTAAAACCACTGTGTAAGTCTCAGTTGGGTTTATGGGTTAAACCTTCCCTGAGTAAAATGAGATTGTACAGTTTGTATGTGGTTTTTTAATTTGATATCTTGCACACCAGGAGCAAATGCTTGTTTCTTAGCAGACTATACAACAATCTGTGTTTACCTAAGGGTACTGTCTAATGTTTCGAGGCCCCTATTTACAGTGCATTGTAAGTATGTTTTCTTTTGGATTTTTCTACTCTGGCAGATTAGAAACCCCCAGCAGAGGTGAAAATATTTAACTGCAGACTCTTAGGAAGCCTTCTGATGTGGTTTAACCTATCCCAGCTGAAACCAGGACACCTTCAAACTTTTACACTGAATAATTTGTTAATTAAATGTAGCAGCCTTCAGCATATTAACAGGTTTCTCACTGAAATTGGTAAGCAGGCAGTAGAATTGGTAAAAGACATTATTTCCCAAAAGTCTAGCGCTAGCAGTCTTGGGTATATCGTTTTCCCTCTCAAGTGTACAAAATTACTCTTATGACAAATGTGAATTTCATAGTCCAGTCAGTATAGGGTTCAATAAACTTTAGGCCCTTGTGATATAGGGTCTCATAATTTGGTCCTTTAAGATCTAATTCATCTCAGCACTTGTCACAGCAGGCAATACTGAGTTATGGACTGTGTTGTCCTCAGCCAATAGATGGGTGGGGTATTAAACCACACAGAGAAGAGAAAGCTAATTTAGCACCCTGCATGCTTAAACAAACAAGCTTATTAAAAGAGACAGTGATTTTGTGTGATTTTCCTACTGCTGATAAATAAAAAATGACAGTTTCCCTCTCCGGTTTTAAAGCTAAATATTTCAGTTCTGAACAAAGGAGATGGGTAAACAAGTGGCTTTGAGGACAGGAGGAAAGCATTGCTATTCTTTGCAATGAATGCCCTAAAGCGTGAAAGCAGAACACTCTCATTGTATCCATGATACTGCTGTCTCCCTAAGGCACAAAGGGATGGCACATGGGCTCGTACAACTCTGACTGCGGCAAAGTAGCAGGGATCCCAGTGGTGTTCCCATGGAGCTTTCATTAGAAATGGAGACTCACGGTGTGTTTAATCTCATCCCCTAAAGGCTTTGCTCTGTGTCAGATGGCAGCGGTGCATAAAGATTAGAACAGCAGTCTGGCAAACCCGGCTTAGAGCAGCACAGTTTAGTGTAAACCAGCACACACACACTCATCCTGCCCCCACCAAAAAACAAACCAAAAAACCCCCCAAACTTAGGAGAAATGGAAAAAAGATCACACTTCAATCCACCAAACAGAGTCTGAATTAAAATGTCTCTGCCTCTGCTCAGCAAAACATTGTTATTACAGGACAAACTCCTGTTGGAGTTGCAGCCCGTTTGTCACATGTGATTATGTCCAGTTCTCGCCCTCAAAGTCAACAGAACACAGGCACAAAGGCATTCATTAGTGAGCTCCCTGGTAAAACACAGATGAACTTCAGACAGGAGTGGTATATTGAGGAATTTCTTGCCTGAAGAGAAAGAGACACCCATTGTCTGACTGCTCTAAAAATCTGAACATGATCAGGTCAGACAGATCTGCCCACAAGGTTACTGTTTTATCTTATAAGATCCCAGGTAGTGCCTCTGAAACAGCTGTTCTACAAATTTTCTCTCTAAAAAGGCAGTGTAAAAATAGACTGTACTTAGTATCTCAGCCTTGCCTCTAATTATTTCATTTTCTCTTTGTGTTTCTCTCTTCTGATACAGGTTACAGCTATAGCTGAGACATTTTGATGTTAACTCAGAATTTCACAGGCTCAGCAAACTCCTCGTACCTATGTCATCTTGCAGAATTTTACCTTCAGGTAACATGTGAATGGATGAAGAGCAGAAATATTACTTAACATCAAGTATGGATTAGTTTCACTGCTTCCTCAAGTTGAAGAGTGCTATAAGAAAAGAGTTTAATTCAGCCTTTATTCCTGTACGTTTTAAACATCTTTTAACACATTACCCAATCTGGTGTCATACATACTTTTAACTTGAAGGCTTTTCAAGTACAACTGATGGCAAACATGTTTCAGCTCTATAATTGCTTTCTCTTCTTTGTCAAAACCAGTGACAGAACACAAGTCCCATAGCTGACAGTATTGATATTAAAATGTGCTGTAAAAAAATTTTTAGGCTTGTTATTCTGGTCAGGGATTATTTCAGCATCAGCCAGTTATTCTGCCTGTGAGAATAAATCTCAAAAGGTACCTAAGTCTCCACGGTGGACACAATATGCTCTGCTTTCAGTTTTAGCTCTTGCTTTTTATCCTTTGGTTTTTCTTCATGAGACAATGGTAAAGAGGATCATTTAGTATTACCAATTACAAAAGTATTTTGGTTTTTAGTCCTCTGCAGTATTTTATTTTGATGGTCTTTTCAATTATCTCCAGCTGAATTGTGTGAAAATATTTTTAACTGTACACATTTTGCTTGAAAAAAGACCACATTAATATGTGGAATATGAGAAATCTGTATTGGAAAGACCTCTTCCATCCAAAGTTCTTCAGTCTTAGACAATGTTTTCTGTTCCCAACATGCTTAAATTGCATAACCTGAATGGTGTTCCCAGAACTTTGTACTCAAACTAAGCTCTACAGGGAAAGTGTTAGTAACCAGTACTTTTTGTGGATTGTGTCTGTCTTGCCCACTGGTGATCTCACTGCAAGTCTGAATAAAACACACAAATCTCCCTCAGATCTGCTGGCTGCTGGCCTGTTGAGAGAGAAATCATCAATAATCCCTATTGATGCAAAGTCTACCTGGCAGTCAGCAGCTACTGGTGTCCCTCAGGGATCAGTGCTGGGATCAGCACTGCCTCATGTCTTCATTAATGATTTGGATGATGGAACAGAGAGCACTCTTACCAGGTTTGCACATAACACAACACTGGGAGGAGCTGTCAAAGTGCTGGCTGGCAGGGCAGCCCATCAGTGGGACCCGAACAGCCTGGAGAAACGGGCTGACAGGAACCTGGGGAATACAACAAAGACAAATGCAGATTCCTGCATCTGGGATGGAATGACCCCTTACAACCCAGACAGGCTGGAGCCAACACTCTGGGAAGCAGCTCTGCAGAAAAAAAAATCTGAAGGTCCAAGTGGACAAGTTCACATCAATCAGCAGTGTGTCCTTGGATCAAAGAAGCCTAGGAGGCTTCAACCTGGGCTGTATTCTTGTGGCCACCAGGCTGAGAGAAGTGATCATTCCCTCTCTTTGGCACTTGTGAGACCTCTCTGGGATACAACATCCAGTATTGGTCTCTCCACTACAAGACAAGACATAGTTATAGACATTCTGGAGTGAGTTCAGTGAGTGGCCACCAAGATGGTTTAGGGAGACCTAAAACATGAACATGAGCGAAGAGGAGAGGCAGAGAGGGGAGGGCCTGTTCAGCCTGGAAGAGAGAACACTTGCAGGATGTCCTTACTGCAGTCTGTGCTTCCCTGATCAGGGGTACAGGGAAGACGGAGTCAGATTGTTCTTGGAAGTGCACAGCAGTAGCATAAGGCAACAGGCACAAGCAGGCACATAGGAAAGCAGTTAGATATAAAGAACATTTTCCTGCCGTGAAAGTGCTCATGTGCTGGTGCAGGCTCCCCAAGCAGTGGGGGAAACCCCCTCCCTCTTTGCAGGTATTTAAGACTCACCTGGACAGATGCCACCATGACCTGATCTCATTAGACCTGCTCTGAGCAGGGACTTGGCCTAGGTGACCTCTGGAGGTCACATCAAACCCAAATTATCCTGTGATGCTATGATTTCCAGATCCAGAAAGAAATGCTGCAGGGAGCTGTTGACAGTTAACCTGAACATGGCTGGAAAATAACAGCAAGATAAACAATCTAATCAACTATGAGCCTGTTGATCTCTCTTCAACAGGTTTTAAGACTTTAGAAAAGATTTTAAAGGCAAGAAATACTGAAGTGATGAATGGACAATGAGATAATATCCTGTACCATATTACCAGTAGTACACCCTTCAGATCATTCTAGTATTTTCTTTGATAAGAAATTCCGCGTAGTTTAGACCTGCTGTGATTAAATAGCACTTTAAGTTTTTCAGTCTGAGGAAAACATTTAGTGCAATAAATATAAAGCAGCAAGGGATTTGATTAAACCAAGGGACTGATAATTTGTGCCAAAATGAGAAGGCTGAAAATTGGTTCCTAGATGGACTTTTCAAGGTCTGAAATTGGGACTACATCTCTTTAATATTTAATTTTGCCATTATCATTAAAAAGATGCAGAAGGTGATATTTGTCAATGTCAAAGGTGGGACATGTTATCAGCATCACAGAAGACTGAAATATCCTACAGAATGAAATGAAAAATCTTTGGGATGACAGCATAGGGACTGGATGATATTTAATTGCTCAGCACATGAAGTCATGTATTTAAGGAATTGCAGCCAGCTGGAAATGACTGAGGAAAAAGATGCGGACATGCTGGCAAGCCACTCGCACTCTGTCTGGTGTACAACACAACAAAAGGCTGTGATTTTCACTAGCTCTTTTGATGCTTCCAGATTTCCTACCAGAGAGCAACCCTGAATACTGTACAGATTTTCAGAAGCATCTTTTAAGTTTTTAGAAACCTTTGGGTTTCCCATACAGGGAAAAGCAAATGAAAAGTGTATATGTGTGTGCACAGAGGAAGAGAGATTGAAAAAGAGGCGACAGGGGAAACACTGAAGCACAAATATAATTTTTAGGGTTGGGATTTTCTGTTTGAATAAACAGCCACTAATTCCAGACACATGTCCAAAGACTGCTTTTGAAAGCTTTTGGCAATATGGGTTCTACTAAGGAAGGTACTACTGCAGTTAATGCTTTCGGAGGGATAGCAGGTGATGTCTCGCCAGCTTTTCTTTTGGCGGTGTTGTTATTTCCATGCTAGACCTATCACAAAGGTTCTGCATGCTTGAAGTATTCAGAAAATGTTGTTGTTAGGCTGTGAAAGCCAGAAGTAACAATTTTCTTAAATTGAATCATATTAATAAGTTCTCTTATTCTGCTCTGATAGTTTCTCATTTTATTATTATATACATTATTAACTATGCTAGCAGCAGGACATAACAAATGCAAAATACTTGTTCAGGAACACTACTGTTTCCAGCAGGGAATAATTAAGAATGCATGTCAATAACATTTAGGATTCTAATGAATAAAAGATAACTCATGCAGGCAACTCAGAGACCTGCATAATTTTCTCCAAGGAGGTTAAAATGCATGATGAGTGCCTAATTCATAGGGAAGCACTTTTGGGTCATATATTTCAAAAGCAGACAGGATGAGATCAAGGTTCAGGTAATATATAGGTTTGAAATTTCATCTTTCCTGCAGGAAGCCTTCAAAAGGATGTCAGAAATCTTCAGTACAATTCACCTGAAAAGCAGAAAATACCTTAGAGAGGTGGAACTTTAGACCTTGAGCACTGAGCAAAGAGAGTGTGTATCAAAATCAGAAAATTTACCTCTCATTCATGGAAGCACTGATTGCATTTTCCCAGCTGGATCTGAGTTGGTAAACAAGTGCTAAGCACAACTGTGCTCCAATCTCCATGAGAGCAGCAAAATGAAAGCAGTAAAGAATGTGACCACCAAACTGGCTTTCTTTCAGAACCTCCACCATTCCCTAATTCTCCTAATTGCCAGAGGCAGATATTTAGTTTTACATCCCAAAACTGCCTTGATTTTACTTTTTCTAGAAAAATAACAAGGAACAAAATGTGTTTTTGTGGCTCAGTCCATTCAGACCATCTGTCTCCTTTGGTTTAAACTTTGCTGTCTATGGCAAGTGTAGGCTGTAGCATTATTGTCTGAATCCTCTTGGATTCCACACCATGATCCTGTAACAGTATGTCTAGAAATGACTCCTACCTCTTTAGTATTCTTCATTTCAACTGGTATTCTGCAGGCATTTTGAGGACAGGGGTGAGATGGAGATTGTGGGAGGGAAAACAAAGAAAGGAAGTGCAAGGGCTGGGATTGTACCGTACAGAGGCTTTAGACAACCCGGATTCAAGAAAAAGGCATTCGTACATGGATCCACTCACAGTGCTGCCTTTAAAACAGCAGATCTAAAAATTAGCAGAAATTTCTAACACAAAAAGCACAAACAAGATTAGTTTGCTAGCTTGGAATTTTTAGATGCCTGTCTCTGAGTCACTTTGATAAAACCAAACGTTAAAATGCAGTTGGTATCTTGGCATCACCTCCACTCTTATGCAACTGGATAGTTTTTCCAAATTTTAAAAAAATCCTTTTAAAGCTTTAACAAAACCTAGAGAATATAATTGGTTTTGGATAGGTTACAACTGCCCATCCCCACCAAGCAAGCAGACAGCTTGTTTTATTCTCACCACCCCATTTCTTTCTCTTTCAACCCAATTTCTTCTTCCTGTTATGAGGGAGATTAAACTTCTGTGTCCAATTTTACAAGCTGTATTTTTCTAAAAGATGATGAGTATTTCATCCATAGGCAGTGATGTGAATTTAAGCTGCTGATCTCCTGGTTCCAGGGGCCTCCAGATTTCTAGAGCTAGTTGATGCATTTCTGAACTTTTCAAGCTTTCCTGGATTTAGAACAAAACTTAGAAACATTATCAGAGCAAACCCTACACTTAAATGCCAGGAAGAGAGCCAAAATAGGCCTACAGGCATTAGTTGAAAACCCTCAATTGACATGTTTGTTTAAAGTCAGTATTCTAGGTGCTGCTTGGCCACAGGAGATATAATTAAAATAGTGTTTCTGACAGGGAAAACAAAACCCTTCAAGTTGGTCTCCCTTACCCACGCTCTCTATGATTTAGCCCAGGGAATATGTGATGATACTTTTACAGCAGAGCTTTTGAGGGTATTTTTTAAAGAGCAAGCATGTGGTGGAGGTATATCAGCCAATTTGATGTTGTAATATTGTCTGATCTCCACCAACCAGACTCTGCAACCAACAGCAGGAAGCAGGGCATCAGCTGGCAGCTCTAAATTCATATTCCAAAGGCTGAGGTACATTTTACAAGCCATCTGTGGCCCGCTCTCGAGGGGACAGAAGACACACAGGAGTGCTTTGAATTCTAATGTGTGCATTGGCTTGTCAGTGCCCTCTGCACTGGCACCCTGTTTCCCTCCACACTCAAAGTTATTTATGTCATACTTGAAAATACAGCGAAGGAACTACCATCATCACCGTTCAGCTGAGGCACAATGCTTTGTGATATCCCAACCATATCCCTGCAACTCTTCTTTTTCCTCCCTTTTTCTGAGCAGACAGGGTTTCCTGCTTGGAATTAAGAATCTAATGAGGATGAAGAAAGAGCCTCTTTGCTAAAAATAGAGTTAGAGAGGTGCCAGATAATATTTTTCTAGTTTCTGAGAAATGCTATACAGCACAGATCTTGTGACAGCGCTTCCCAGAAGCCAAGCAAAAACTTACTTCATGTAAGATTTACCACTGACCATTTCCTGGAGATACTTTCATAGGAAATTGTTATTGCTTCTGAAAAATATTCTGCAAATCCCAAACAGGAAGAGGATGACAAGAGAGGAGCTCCACCTCAAGCAGAATAATTACATTAGAATTACCATGGCATAAATGAAGACAGTATTTGGCCCTAAGTCTTTGGCTTAAGGGTGTAAGTCCAAATGCCTTTCTACAAACAGCGGTTACACTACTTTCCAGCATATTAGGCAACATTCCAGGGGTACACTTTGGTTTACTGGAAATGATCTTTTAATTCATGGTAAATGAGGGACTAAAAATTATGGTCAGGTCAAGAGACAGAAGGTCTGAGGTGCACTTCAGAATGCAGATCAATAGCCAGAAAAATTCAAAATAGACTCCCAGCTAAGTGTCAGTGCAGATTTTCCTCATGAAATGAGTAAAGTGCTGCTCTATTGGCAACCTCATTATTCACTACTAGCAGATGCAGTAATGACTTTAGGCAAATGTGAATATTGAACCTGAAAGGTCTCCGTACTCTAAGCAGGAAACAAGCATAAACGACAGTTGTGTTATGTCGTAGCCCCTCAGAGGGCCAACAGAGCAGAAAACAGGAACTCAGAATTTGAGCAAATTGTTCTTCTAAAGCAGAGTTGCTCTGAGAGTAGAGGGGTGCAAAGTGAAGCAGAAAAAACCCTGTGAAGTTCCTTTCCTTGTTTACCATGCTTTTCTTTCTTTGAGAGAGCAGGGGCCTTGTGAACGTGACACATTTCTAGTAATGTGCAGGGGTGGATGGGTCACACAGACTCCTACTGCCCTGCTACACCACTGGTGAGGAAAATCATGAACCATGGCTTCCTCCAAGCTAAGCAAGGAAGGGGGAACACGGTCTGGGGATCACACCTGGGGAATTGGCATGAAACACACTCCTGTATAAAACTGCAGATTGGACTTCATCAGCCAGTGGCCTCAATTCTGTTTAACAGCCTGAATAGGTACCTAGGCAGAGCTGGGTTATTCTGAGAGACAGCAGTTCTGACAGCTCAGAGTGGGTCCAAAGCTTCCCAGAAGAACAGAACTGACAATCTTGAGGGCCCAAAACCCCTTCGAGCAGCAAAGCCTCAGCTCTGTGATAAAGGAGGTTTGGGGTGGCAGCGAGACCAGGCCAATGGAATCTTGTGGAACAGAAATGGTCAGTAGGGTTTAAGAGGAAATAGAAAATGAAAAGCATTCATTTGGTACCTCAGGATAAGCCTAAGAACTGTGAACTGCAGAAGCAGTCCATAAGTTTTCAGACAAGAGCTCCGTCATCAGCAAGTTTTGTGGGGTTTGTAGAAGGCTTTAATGACTTGAGTAAGATAACTGCTTCCCCTGGAGATCCACCTCCTTGCTCTTCACTGACAGGGAGGAACAACTGCTCCTCCACCAGCAATGCCCTTAGAGGAGCTGGGGCTTGCTCTGTATGCTGATAAAAAAGGGGGCAAGGAGGAAGGTATCTGCCCATTTCCTAAAATACCCTCACCCTCAGATGGGCAAAGACTGGATTGTGCTAATCCCATTCTCCTTCAGTACAGGAGACAATCTCCCATGACCCCACATTGCCAGCTTCTTCTTTGATAGTACTTCAAACTGTTGAAGTGGTAAATTACTCAGTCTGACAATCTCTCCCCAAAGGTGGAAGCCACTCTGCTGTGTTTCAGCCAAGAGAAACACTTCTCAGGAACATCAGAAGGCAAGTAACAGTTTTTCAAGATTAGACAAAGGAGGGAGCAGCGTCTTTGTGAGGAACCTGGCTCTGGAAGACAAATATAAAAATGTGCTATTGCTCTATGGATACGGATATAAGGGGAATGTGGATGCCATTCCTTAATGACACCAATTTGCATAGATAGTAAGTCAGAAAAGGAAGTGAGAATCAGAATTCTGTCCATTTTCCTTACTATTTATCTTCTCTTGAGGTAGAAAAAAAAATTTTCTAGGAGTTGGGAAATCTACGGACAGCTAATGGAATTCAAAGTCATCAGACAAGGAAAAGTGAGGAAAGCGATATTTTCTGTGACCCTCTTAATACTCTGTCATTTCATTGTAAAATAAACTATTGATAAAATAACTCTATTTTAAAGTTCAGTGCTATAGGCAAAGGTAAATACAAAGAGGCATTTCTAGAACTACATGATGCAACATGAAGAGGCTTAAAAAGACTATTTATTGTAAACATATATTGAAAAATCTACCAGTCTGTGTTTGTAAGAAGTTTTTTCAGCTTCTGACAGCTGATTTTTTTTTCACAGGAGTAAATGTTCATCTTCAAAGACAGTAGGTTTTAGGCAATATATTTGGTTAGTTTGATCTTTGTTCTTTGGTGGGTTGGTTTTTTATGTGGTTAGGAGGATTCATGCTACTTCCAAGGTAGCTAAAGTTTGTGAATGAAGGTCAGTTGCCAGCTTGAGAAAAAGGATCTAGAAAAAGTGACATTTCTTTGATTCAAAACCAATCCTGGCACCTTAGTGATTCAGCTTAGTCCTCTGCCATGAAACTTCTTACCAGATCAGAGAGACCCGAGACTGTGGGTCCAAATACTTTCAGTTTAAAGAATTGTACTCTAATTATCCAGATGCTGAGGAGAGCTCCCTTAACACTGAAGTTTGACACACCACCAGACCTGGAGGACAGTGACACTGCACAACAGCAATCTTCAGGTAAAACCTCCCTAGCCCACTGCGCCTGAGACGAGTTAAGATGTTACTGTGCCTATAGAAAAACATTGAGGAATACATAAGCAAAACTTAACTGAGCAATTCCTTTTAATCCTCTGGTAAATCAAAACTGAATTTCTAGTTATGCAACCCATCCTGCTCTGCTGCCTGAAGTTTCATGGAATTCCTTCATGTGAAGAGTTTATTTCCCTCCCATCACTCGGTGTGAGTAAAATTAAGTTAGACATGTAACATTAACTGACTAGTGAGATAAAAATCTCAGTGCCACAACTCCAGTCTCTTGTATTTCAAGCCTGGGAAAAAAGGGAACTCTTAATTTCAATGGCATTAACATAGGCAGAAGGACTTGTCACAACCACCAGCACAGATTCCCAAAAGCAACATCCTTCTGTCAAACACTTACATATTCTCAGACCAACAAACAAATTACAGAAAACTGAAGCAGCTGAAGGCCACTCCAAATTCTCTCTGATTCTTATTTACAAGTGAAAACCCTAGTTGCAATATGGCACAAAATTGTCCTCAAAAATGTTGGACGGGGTTGTTATTTCACGATAGACTGAGAGAAGCTGCTCTGGAAGAGGCTGTTGTTTTAATGGCATCCGATTTACTGTCAGGAGGGAAATGTGTTGCAGATCTTGGCCTGTGTTCAATTTAAAACTGGAAACACCAGAGCTATAGTTAATTTTGCTAAGGGGAAGCTATAGTAAACTGCAGCTTCCAAAAGTAGTTATTTGTATGATGTGTGAGGGAGAACCTTGGTGTTTGCTTCAACCCTACTGAGCAGAGTTTAAAAAAGAAAGAAGAACGTGCCCAGGGAGGAACTCTTCCCAGCCCCCAGCTCCCTTTGTGATTGGCTCTCCTTGTGTGTAAATTTTAAACGCTTTTTGAATGTCATGGCATGGAAAAACTGAATGGGACTATTTTTGTGGTCTCCTAAAAACCACAGTGCACATCACCATTGCTTCATCTGTGTCATTTCCGTTGCACACCAGTTCACTACTGTTCAGCTCTGCCTAATAAAAAAAAAAAGTAAAAATCAAGCATTCACCTCATCTCTCACCGCTTCAGCGGACCACTAATCACTTGTTTATAACCTTTTTCTGTGTCTTTCTTAAATGCACAAGTAAAATGTGCCATCAATAGGAACAGGGGCAACCTTTTGCGTTTTTAGGATGTGGTGAGACACACTTGGCATTTTGTAGCGTTTCCCTGCTCACTAAAGTTTGCCTGCCCTGCCTCCTTGTGGTTAGTGCTGTCCCTGGCACATCACAAGGGATGCAGCAAACCACCTCCTGCAAGGGTTGCCCGAGTAACTCATGCTTCGGACTTGTTTAAGCCTGAAAATATCTTGGAATAAGCCAAAGGATGCTGTGGAGGCCAAAAGCATCATCAGTGGCAAACAAGCATGACAGTAATCCTGGAGTCTCTCTGATGCCTCTCTGATTATGAAGAGATATTAAAAAACACCACATAAAGTAAGACACATTCTAGTGTAAATTAGCTGAATTCTGAGCTTGACTAACTGAATTAAATTTATTCTAAATTAACCTATTAGTCTTTCAGAGTGAGGCTTTTCAAAAGAAGCTTTTATATATCTTTTGGCTACAATTTGATTAAACTTCTCTGTTTCCAGCCTAAAGCCTGTTTCTAACACTGGTGTATTATGCATGTTTGCCTTCTAGGATAGGTTAAAGGGTGTTTATTATTAGCCTTTCCCTTTGCTTTACAACAAACAGCACTAATGAATTACTGTGAATACTGAAGCACTTTGGACACTTTAGAACAATTTTCATTATTCACATAAAACAATCAATTGTATTTAGGACATTTTCAAAACTCATTAGTTCTCTTGGCCCATTGGCCCTTAACGTGTCGCTCACAAATGGTGATGTCTGTGTTTAAATACCACAGATGGCTTTTAATATTTTTAATAGGTCTTGCAAGGTCTGAGCTCAGTCTCACTTCTCTACCCCACTAGAGGGCAAGATATTCTCGTAGAACTGCTTGAAAAGAGATGAATCAAAAATACGTACAAGACATTAATTTTGAAAGTACAAAAACTGTCTGGAAAAAAAGAGGATTACAAAAATAAGAAAAAGATATTATAGTTCCCAAAACTTAGACCAAAAAAAATTGTTTCTTTGGAAACCATATATCTTTTTTAGCCTGAGATCCTATGTCTACATTTTTCAATTATTCTAGAGTTATCAAACTAAGAACAAAATTATTCTATAACTACAAATAAAGAACAATGCCTTGTGGGATGTATGTCTGTCTCAACTTCAGGAAAATAGTTTTAGTATACTATTTTTTGGTCTTTGCTAATGAATTAATGTCCGAAATATCAACAGGCCATTAATAAATGGAGTTTCTACACACAACTCCTATTTGTTAATGCAGGAACAAGGCAGGAGTCCACAGCCAAAACACTTGTCAGCTTGGTTATCTTTCCTATCAAGGTGATAAAAGCATTTCTAATTTCCCTGCAAATTAGCCAGGATTCCAAGTACTCTTAACAGAGGTACCTACCATGTTGTAGAGTAACAAAGATTATTTCATATGTTCAGTAATAACTCCTGAAAGCAGAAGATGAAATTCTTGGATCTATATCCACCCATCAGTTGTTTACATATAAGAAGATATATTGAAAAGTTCACAAGAGGTGCAAAAAATCAGCCTACCTAAAAGCAAGCTTTAAATTAAATTTTTAATAAAAGGCACATGCAGTGAATAATGTTCAGACAACATCTCATGCTGAAGGCCAGCATGTTCTCAATCTTTTTATGAGTAACTCAAAAGAGAAAGAGAATAGCAGGAGCTCATCTCACAATCTCTCCAAAGGCCATGGAACTTTTCTAAATGCACAAAAAACATGTGAGAAGTAGGTTGAAGTCACCTAGCTCACCATGAGGCACTGACCCTCTGAGGAGCTCACTTCTTGCCCTTAATTCTGTTGGACTGGAGTGAATTCACACCACTCCAAACTATTGCTGCAGATACTGTCATTGAAGGAGCCTAATGGAGTAAAAGCAAGTGAGTTAGAGAAATAAGCATACAGGCAGATTAGAAATCCAGATTTCTAGAACTTTTTATGTAATCTAAACATAACTTGCTTTCTAGTCTTGGTTTATTTCTGCTGTGGTTTACTTTGACCTTGGTTTAATTTGTCATGCTTCAGTTCACCAGTTTGTAAAGCAGGTTTTTAAAATGGGTCACAGGGAGGCAGTGGGCCTTGCCAGGGTATGGTAAACACGTAGTTACTCTGAGAAAAGTTTGCTCTGTTAAACAAAAATAGTGTTCTTGTGCACATCTTACTTGGGATATGTAAAGGGTCCATTCTTTTACGAGTTTCTACTGCTGTTAAAAAAAGGAGGGAACTGAAATCACTAAAATAACAGTTACAAATACTGAAAATCAGAGTTACAAAATTTGGTGCTGATGTTGAGATCTAGATAAACTTGTTCATGTTCTGAATCAAATTCTCAGGAAACAAACTGCCTCCACTACTATTGGCATTAATGTGTGGCATTTTGGTAGTTATCAAAAAGTGAAATGTGAATTCACCCATATTTTCACCTCAAAGAGTTCTCCCCAGATGAAGATAGGCCAACAAATACTTATGGATAGAACTAAGCAGTGAGAATTCAGTGATAATTGGTAACTCTATACATGTCACCTATCCAGGAAATTTTTCCTCCAGTGCTACCTAACATATTTATAATTATCTTAAAGCTTGAGTCCTCCTTGAAGAGTTTCTTCATTCCTTATCAGTAATCAATGTAGAAACTATACTGGGATTTTAGTCATCAGTCTGAATTTCCTTTCTTACACTTGTACTTTCTCTGTGCCCACACATGAAGTTCTACAGAGACTTTGAACACGTAAAAGTAAATCCAGAGCAGCAGATTAAGCACAATCTTTCTCCTTTCTCCATCCTAAATACTGGGGGGGGGACGGGAAAGACAGAAGGAAAAATTCTAACATAAAGAAATGTTTTGCATCTGAAAAAGTGATAGAAGAATTCTTCTCAAAGGAAAGTGGCCTGGGACTGATGCCTCATGTCTTCACTGGGCTGTCAACTCATGTAAAAGAATGAGTTAGAATGACCATTTGGAATGAAATTGTAGGTGTGGGCAATATAGGGAGGAGGACTGGATTGAGATGAAGTCCTAGTTAGTCCAACTAAGTTGGACTAGTAAAGTTTTCCACTTAAATTGGTTCCTGTAGTAATGGTAAAGGAAAAATAAACCACATGAGACATATGTATCCGATGTGTTTAACAATAGGATGTATGGTACTCCCTCAAAAGGGTCAAACATTTTCAGAAGCTGCTAAACAACAGGCCCTGCACTGATAAGAAAAAAATGGGATTTCTTTCTCTTTACAAAGCAGTGTTGCTAGAATAATTCCCCTACCAGTGCTTTTTTAAGTGGTGTTCTGTAAAATCTGGTCTGAACTGGTTCTCACTCACATGTCCTACTTTGAGCTTCTCTGGCCATGAGATTGAGCACATCTTTTAATTAAACACACATTTTAATAATTCACTGACAGATTTTTCAGGAACTGCTGGTACTAAGCTCCTTGCTACTGTATTACTCATACTTAGATCAGAGATAATTGATGCACAGCTCCATCGAGACAGCCTGTGCAAACAGAGGTGACTTGCAGTTTTAGTGGTCCAGGGTCCAGCTCTTCACACTGAGTGCTGGATGCTACCTCAACACCACAAAACAGCCATAAACCAGATGTCCTGTTTATGTGTGGTACTGTCACCAAAACAAAGAAATTATCTTTTAGATACCTCATCAGATGGACTGTCCTGCTGGGACATAGTGCAGTCCAGAATGGATCTCACCACTGGCACTCATGAGGAACCAGCCACTCCAAGAACAGCAACAGCTGCTATTTCACCTCCTCCTGCAAATTACTGATGTAAGGCCCTACAACATACAAGGCATAACTGCTGCCTAATTCAATCTGAGTAAATCTTTAGGTGCATTTTTGCTTCCTATATATGAAGCAGAGGAAATAAAGCTGTGTGAACATCTGTTTTTCTAGGACTCTGAGTGAATATCAAGAGAAAATATTCTGAAAAGCATCATTTTGCTGCTATATAAATCCTTGCTTTACCCACATCTTAAGTACAGCGTGCAGTTATGGTCTCTGCATCCCAAAGACATAAATTAACAGAAAGTAAATGTAAGGGAAAATAAGCAGATCAGGAGGATGTGTGGTGCTGTTTCCTAGATGTGCATAATTTCCTAGAGCTACAGTATTCATGTAGTTTTGACAACCAGTGCCATTGTCCTCTGTTCTTTAACATAGCAGGGAGGATTGTTTACTACTTTACTTGATAAAAGGAAAGTATTGCCACAAGCATAAGATTGACCTTAACTTTGCTAATTCCTTCCCTTTCTCTCCGCTATTTATGTGGTTTTCCTAATGTAGTGTATCTTCAAGGATGGTGCCTGACAACTGTCTGCCTGTGATTGATTCAAACAGGCATGGTTACTTCATTAAAATTAGACTTTATTAGCTTAAATCAGTTAAAAAGATCAGGGAGTTCTAAAACCCTTCCCATTCAGTCTCTCTGAGAGTATATTCTCTTCTGGGAGTACATGACTCAAACTTTACTTCCCTCATGTTTCTTAGCAGAGAAATCCAAGCAAAATGCAGGAAAGTTTTGAAAGATAGGCCTAATTACTTCTGAAGGTCACATAACTGATTTTCTTGATTTAAAAGAGGTGGCTACAGTAAATTAAAATATCTGTAAGGTTTTAGGGTCTGTATCAATAAAGCAGGATAGCAAAATACTGGGAAGTTGCCA
Source organism: Ptilonorhynchus violaceus (assembly GCA_013397565.1). Classification (NCBI taxonomy): domain Eukaryota; kingdom Metazoa; phylum Chordata; class Aves; order Passeriformes; family Ptilonorhynchidae; genus Ptilonorhynchus; species Ptilonorhynchus violaceus. The sequence continues at coordinate 4,446,419 of VZRJ01008268.1, forward strand.
AGTGAATTGTCCATAGGTTCTCCAGCCAGGACTGAATTTATGAACACTAGAGGAAATTCTGCTGTCCTTTAGGCAATTCCTCAGGTGCAAGAAGTGAAATATGAAATCTAATTACCCTGAGCTTGGAGGCCCACAGCATCAGTCATTTACTGCCTTTTAGAATGTTCATCCTCCTAACTGGATCCATTTCAGTGACTTAATTTTTAAGCCCCCCTTCAACAGTACCCAAATTAATATGCAGAAATGTGAATTATATGAGCAGGCCAAATTCACCACTGTGAACTGGGCATAGCTTCCAAACTTAGTGGAGATCTGCAGCAGCTGAGAATGTGGCTCACTAACTATCCTCCATTAATTTAATGTTATAAAACAGATCAGACATCACAACCTCAGCACCTGGGAATGCTGGAAACTTGCAAAGGAAGTTAAGAAGAATCAGGCTTACACACATAACTTGTATGCTTCAAAGTCCAAATGTTGGTGGTTGTTTTCATTCGTGACTTTTATGCCACTGTCTTTGTTCTGGAAGGAGGCCTGCTGATCACAGCAAGTGAAAAGAGAACCTGTCCCAAAACTAAACATGTTTTCTGATTTCTAGCAGAGCAGGGAACTGGAGTTAAAAAAACCCATCTCTTAAAAACATAACTGAAATAATACCTACATTCTACAATGGTTTGCTTTCTTTCCCAGTCTGGTGGCCAAGCAATGCCATCACAGCAGCACTTTTGTGCCCAACGTACCTTTATGATATAAATAAAACTTGGTATCAGTGAAAGTAAATTATGCCAGATTTACATCCAGTATAATATACATCTGATGTTGTCAAAGCAACTTCAGAGTGCCTTGGGGTCAGTGAAGTGTGGGTCTAACTTTGGTAACACCGAGAACAGCCACACTATTACATTTCCTTCCTGGTGTGGTCAGCAAACAGCACCCCCAGATACACTGCCTGCACCCATCAACAGACCAGCCTGCTCCTTTCTGCATGTTCCACTGAACCAAAGGAAAAAAGCACAAGCTGCTAATTTTTGAACCACCAAAATGAATCTTTTTCCTTGCCTTGCTATTAACTCATTCCAAAAACTGAGCAAGTTGGGCAGATCCCAGGCTGAGCCAAGGAAGTTTGCAACCAGCAGCTGCACCTGCTTTAGTTGGTGCATCTCTAGTTAAAAATCTGCAGTAACACCATCCTGTAAATGCTGGTATCACTCGGAGTCAAGGCAAACAATTCATGCAGTTTTGCTTTAGGTTTTTAGACATTTGAAGACTTGTCCCGCAAGGCATGTTTTGAGTCAGAAGCTGGTCTTTTCTTTTCTTGCTAAAAGATAAGTTTCATCTCACCCCAGCCACTGCTAAATCTATTTGATATTTCAACTCTATGTGACATCTGATTATTCTGATATTAAGTTTACATTGTTTGAGCCAAAATCTCCAGAAAAAGCATGGATAGCACATGAATGAAAGCTTTCTAAGCAGCTATTGTTTGATAAATGACATTTCTGATCCAGCTTTCTTTATAACTCACACAACAGGGCTTATATAATTTGTTACTAATTAGAAATTACTGTAGGTCTATTAAAAAAAAAAAAAAGCCTGTTTCCATCTTTATGTTAAAAGTATTCTATGAGACTAACAGAGGGTGTGTATTTTTTCCAGTTTCTTGTGGAGATAGCTCCGTGTGTAACATTTATGGAATATTCAAATTCCATTTCATATATACTCTGATATTAAAGCCCTGTGAATTCAGCAGAAGCAAGCCTGGTGGCTACACAGACTCCAGGTGGACTTCAGACAGCACAGTTTTGAAGCTCTTTTCTAGAGCAAAGTTGGCCTACAGATGAAACTACTGTTCTTACAGAATATAATGTGCATTATATATCAAATCTCAAAATATGCTGTCAAACAACTTGTGCTTGTATACATATTTAGCCAGCAGTAGAAACAAGGAGCAACCTTCCAAAGGCCACACTTGGTAAACCCTCAAGATCAGATCTGCTTAGTGGTGGTTGTAGTACCAATTCTGTAATAGGAGTAAATTTTTGCCCACCCAATGCATATTCAGTAGCCAGAAGGCACTGTTGCAATGCCTTTGTGGCTCTCTGCTCAATATGTGCCTTACACACCAATCTCAGGGGTCACGGTGCTTCTGTTTGACTCACCCCAGTGCTGAGGAGCCTTGAAATAGAACACCTTGTGCTTTCACACTGCCCTCCCCAGCACTGCTGGTAACACAACTGGCTGGTTATCATTAAAGGATTTTTAAAGAACTTATACAACACATAATTGCATTACTGCTTTTAAAAGGGCTGCAGTTTTCAAAGCACATGCTTGTCTGCTTCTGGCCAAATACAGCTCTTCTACAACAAATTAGTTTTCTACCACAGGTTGGGCCTGCTTCCAGCTGAAGCTGGGCTCAGGGTGGGTTGGTAAGCACAGTTCAAAGCTTGGCAGAGAGTAACTCGAGAGCAACATGGAAGACAGCTCAAACAGGTGAAGGGTGTGGAAAGTACATTGGGATTTAATAACATCAACCAAAGCGAATATGTCAGTATCTTTGTGCTGGTATTTAAGAATTCAGGATTAACCACCACATTCAATTCATGTTGTTGTGGATTTGCTGTCATGGAATGCTGCAAGGATTTTGATAACTGCCTGAAAAAGACTGTTTCCAGTACAAGTTCTGCTTTGCCTTATCATGAGTTGTCAACACAACAATTTTCTTCAGAGCTGTTGCAGGTCTGACAGGTGCAGAACATAAAGGCCAAATCCAAATCCTTCTACATGTTAAAAGGAGGGAAAGACTACTATATGCCTTTAATATTATTTCTGGCCTAAACTAGGACTTTTGAATTCCCATTTTGCAATTTTTTGAAAAACTGATTTTTTCCCATTATCTCCGTGTGCTTTTCCCAGATAAGCTCTAAGATATATCCCCTGTTGAGAAACATGCCATCTAACCTCAGAGTGAAATACAAGCTTTACACAAACATGAAATCTAACTCCTAAGAGAACTCAGCACACCACAGGGCAATCATATCCAATCAATCATAATCTTAACTTCATCCATATCAGACTCAGAACTCTTCTTCCTTCACCTCTGTGATTTCTCTAGGCAGAGCATACAACAACTCTTTCTCCCTCCTCCTCTGTTCACAGAGTGATATTTTCAGCCAAGCTTTTCCTGATGCAGTTGAAAGCAGTGGGATTGTTTTGCACTGCTACCAAGGATCTTCCTCTCAAGGATATCAACAGCTGTTAGTGTTAGCAAATCCAAAGTTCAAACAACTGTTTCCATAGCATTACAGTTCTCCATAAATTTCTTTTTGATCTTGAAATCAAACAACCAAAACAAGGCCTCTAGCTACTGCATCGAAGAGCTCTCCATTTGCTCTGAGTTTCACTTGTTCTCAGGGTTTTCAGCTAGAGAAAACACTTTGATATATAATCTTTCATACTGGCCAAGGCCCCATAAAACAAGTTCTGTCTGTGTTAACATTTGAAAGTTCTTTCACTGCTTTCCATAAGAGGAAAGAAATACTCCCTCTCTTAAAAAGCAAACACTGCAAAAATCATTTATCAACAAGAAAATAAACGTCGCTGAAAGAAAGGGAAAATACTCAATGCTCGTAAAAAAACCAGCATCTTGGGCTTTAGGCTGCCTGACTTCCTGTCCATTCACTACTTGACATTTTCTCTCTCCCTGTTTCAGCTACAGAGATTATAACCAGAACCTACCTAACTTTAGCCAACTGGCCACTTCATCATCACATATTCTGTCACTTGGAAATTACTACAGTCTCTAAAGGTTCAGGGTTCTCAGCAGAAGTAGTATTAGCAGGGAAAACTGCCTTTTAGAAAAGTGCTGCAGCACAGATTGTAATAACAAACGCACTGTGACATCAATGCAATGACCCTGTGTGGACAGGAGAGGGGAAGGCAGCAAGGGGAGGGGAAAACAAATCAGTGTTTTATCAATGTCCTGCTGAAAAACCTACCAAGTTTGTACCTTCTTTCTCTGAATCCAGGGGTGAACTTTAAGTCCAGCAGAGCAGCACAGTGACTGTTCTGATGTTGCTGTGCACTTCCTTGAGGAAAGAACTGACTAATGAGTGTGGGGACAGAGTTTCTGAGCACTCACCTGTCCTATACTCACTTCCACCCCAAATGCTCCTCAAGCAGATGGTAAGTTAGAGCATGGCCACAGTCAGAAGCCAAGTAGGAGAACAGAAAGAGAGGGAGGGGAAAAGTGCTAGCTCATCTGTCTTATCTACTTGGAAGTGCAAGCTGGGTCCCTGTGTTTAATAGGGTTTTAAATATTTCTTAGGAAAGCAGAACCTTCTAATTGAACACAAGCCTTATGGGTTTTGCTGATAACAAAAGTAGTTTTTCACATTCTTCAAAGCACATCGCAACATAACTAATGGTACAGCACTAATCCTCCTCTCCCTTGGCATTCGTACCCACCAGGGATCTACTGACAGTGTGTTTACACTCAGTACTGCACTACAACTCAGCCAAATTCGGACTTAGCTCTTTAGAACTCCTTATGATCCTGTGAGAATTACACTAAGAATATTTGCTTTTAGACTTAAATTTCCAAATATCAGACTGGCAGTTTTAATAATACAATTATAGATCACTAAGTCTTTGTTCTGGTAGATTTAATATACCATAAATTCAGGCATACTGGTTGCAAATGCATGACTGCAAAATAAAATTTATCACAGTCCAGCTGAAAAGTTAGTCTTGGATATTTTGATGAAAATTTGGAGACATACTTTTAATGCTGATCATTAATCAATGTGCAGGTCTGACTGTGTAAATGCCCATAATATGACTCATTCAAAATGCAAGTTTGATAGGACTTCATCAAAAGGGCATCAAGAGATAGAAAGAAGGGTGGAAACAGGCTGCCTTTGCTCTGAACCTTCAGGAGGAACTCACCAAGCCTTCCCCTAAAGCATCTGCACAGTTATGGCTTTTGGGTCAGCAGATGTGCTTGAACCACTTCCTTAAGGCTTACTAGGAGGAATGTTTTCAAAAAGGAAAATGGGAAAAAAATACTATTACACAGAGCTATTCTCTTCCAATATAGCCACACATTGACGCTGCTTTTGCAACACACTACCACTGCGGGCAATAGCTTATGTAAATCAATATTACAATAAAAACATAAGTTCATGCAGTTACGGAACTTCATAGTTTAATTGTTTTCTATGTGGTCTTGATTGTGGCTAGCAAAGAGTTAAAACAGGACTGTAGACAGAGCTCCAAGCAGTAGAAAGCCAGTTTGCACTGCTAATTCATTTGGGGCCTGGGAAGGAACAGTTCCATCTTCCGCTCTAATATGTTAAAATAGATGGATGTGTCAGACATGGAACATAATCTGTGCTCTTGCTGTAGGCAGTTCCCCTTGCAGGGCTCCAGCAGAAATGTTATTACAATGGTACTTCAGTCGCTCCAAACCTTGCCTACATCACTGACTAGGCACAGAAAAAAGCAGTTTTCTTGCTTTGCATACTTGTCATAAGAATGGAGAAAGGAACAAACAGGAAGGGAAGAAGCATCAGTGCAGAGACAAGAAGGCTTTGATAGGCTTAGCACTTAGAGGAATGCAGCCTGTCTCTGCTCCTGTCAGGAGGCTGGAACAGGAGCTTCTGCCAAGCTCTGTACAATCAGTAAGTTTCCACTCTCTAGCAGCATGAGCACGCATTTTTGTCTCCAGGAGGAATGTGAGAGCATCATGTGAATAGGAATGGTGCAGAGTCCAAAGGGCTCCAGCAGTAGAACAGCCGCTGATTTTGATGAAAACAGCATACCTAGAGGAGCTGAAAGCATCAGTGATAGGAAAAGGACTTTGCATATCAAGATAAATACAAGAAAGGGAACTACTGTCAATTACAACCGCTCTGGTTCCAGGTCATGGAAGCACTCAGCACTGAACCACTTATCTGAACCCAGAAAGTAAATGCCAAGAAAGCAGGACAAGCAATATGTCAGGCCCGAGCTTAGCTGTCCCACTTCACCCTGAATTCTCTGTAAATTTAGAACCTTCTAAAAGCTGTCCTCCACTTTTATAACATTTAGTAACTTTGCTCTTCTGTATTGCAAAACTGGAAGTTCATTGGTTAGACTCCCTGCATCTAAATCTCACTTTCATGCTCTCTTTTTTTTCTTTCTTTTCTGTTACAGCTTCTGACAATTGTAGGAGATGATTATGGCAGCCACTGCAGTCCGTCTTGAAACAGCTATAGCTTTTTAATATCTTGCACTGTGGTTCCTGTAGGAGCAAGAAGCTTTCAGCAATACCAAAGTCTTGTCCCTCAGAATTGGTCTTGTAGTGGATGGCTCAACTGAACTGCCCTATGGCATGCAAGTATTTCACATACTTTGCCAGATGTGTATTTCATATACCAGTGCCAAATGCATTTTTGGGTGATAACTTAATCATTCCAAAGGTTACCACTCACTTTCATCTGAAGTTCACCTTAAATATTTGACAGCATTAACACTATCACTCCAGCATGCTAGTTTGGAGCACTTCCAATGAGAAGCAACCTTGAACTCTAGAGGCATTCCCTGATGACCACAATGAGTCACTACCACAGTGGTGCAAAAGGGTAATTTTGGCCTTTTTTTCCTGAACGCTCTCTCAATAAAAGAAGATGAACAACCAGGTAGTCCGGTGGCTATTTCAAAACCTTCAGGGCTTCTTTCTGTTCTGGGACATGCACTAGTATCTGTGATTAAAATCTGAGAGCTACCTCACACTTTATAAGGGGTGATGGTGCACATATGGGAAACTGTGGGCGGCAACAAAGTGAGCAGCCAGGCTCTGGAGAGGTGCTGTGCAGGAGCACGTCACACTGCTGTCACTGGTATTCTGCTGCCACTGTCTGCACACTCACAGAAGGACAGAGTCATTTCCAAAGTAAAGAGCTAGTTTCTCCCTCTGGCCCTCTAAAGTTTGATCACTCAGTTCTGTCAAATAGTTCTGTCAAAGCATTCAAAGTACTGTAGATGACTTATCTCCAGTTTGATTCCAACTACATCCTTAAATGCAATTTAAAACTCCCATGACAGTGTGGCAAATCTATTTCAATACATTTAGGCTGAAATATATTGCTCAATATTTCGAACATGTTTCTCAATTTGCACCTAATAGCTCTAGTTGCTCCGCCTTTCCCATTCTTCCAGGCAGGCAGTGGGACTTGCTCCTAGTGCAATAGCAACTCAGCTCAACTACCAGAAAGGCCAATCGGGAATGAATATGCCAGTTCTCCTAGCTACCACTGTCAGCACAGGCAGCAGGAACAAAAAGGAAGTCAAAAGGGTAGAAAGCAGGAACAGAGATAGGTGCCAAAATATCAGTTGCTCGGTCCCCTATTTTTCTGTTACAGTGTGGAGTAAGGGGAATCATATCCTTTGGGTACCTTTCTACCAGCTCTTCCTGAAGTAGGCAGAACTTCATGTATCTAGAGGACTACACGTGTCTATTTAATATTAGGCAATTTAAACAGTGCTTAACACCTCCTGATTGGAAATTAAGTGAGTTAATCTACCACAGGAATAATGCAGCACTGTATCTTATTCTCAAAAATACTTAATAAAGCATGTTACAGGATATAGGGAAAAAACCACAGTCTACCTGGCTGCTTCTCTAGGACAACACTGCAATAGAAGGAATGACCCCTATGTCTCTCAAATCATGTGACACATCAGTGGATGATGTCACACAGCAGAATTCTTGTGTTTGCTCATCAGCATTGTTTCTAGTTGGGCCATAGCTGGAAAAAAGTGCACAGTTAAACTGGGACACCATTACCTAACTGACCTTCTGGAACTGTGACTCCACTTTTCAACAGTAACTCACTAGTAGGTTGAATACACTAATGTTTACAGCCCAAATCATTTACAACTTCCTATCTGACTGTTTTCTTGATACATGCAGAATCCCTCAGCCTGTAGGATCCCTACTGTCTGAATTACTTTTGTTGATAGCATTAATATCTGTTCCTTACAAGCCAGTCTTTGCCAAGACAATATGACCTACATTTTAGCAGTGTCAGTTATCTGCAGCTCTTCAGCTTGATGTTATGTCTAGTATTTCTAAAAACTAACATCTCTTCAAGGAAATATATGTGATACACAACAGAGAAATAGAAACAAATTATGTGTCATATACATGTGATTTGCTCTAGGATGAACTACAAAAGATATAAAACATTTGTCCTCAAATGTTATATTACTTTTAAAAGTCACTTCAGAAGTGACTGAATAGCCTAGAAATGGAAGCTTTACAATTATGACTACCAACAACATTTGGCTTTGCAAACTTTACTGTCTTCTCCCTCATCTGGTTTTCTCTGTGCTTGCTTTAATCCCAGCAGCGATTTTTTTTCCTTACTTACAAAAGGAAGAAAGAGTGTTATGGTACATTAAACTGACTGTAACAAGGGAAGGGAATTTGTTAGGAAGATCCAGATATCTGTCTGCAGATTACCTTTAGTGCATTTACTCAGCCCTCAACAGCTCTTAGCTGTGTGTACTCTGGGAGCTCAGTTCTCCACAGCACTGTTCTCATTTTATCTTCACATAAGAGACCTAATAAGGCTAAAACACAGACGAGTCTTTTTAGTCCCATTGTCTCTAAAAAGGCAGAAGATTAAAGGGGGAGGTTGTAACAGAGAATAACAATCTGAACACTAAAAAAATCTCCTTTAACCGACACCAAAGACAACACTCCTTTTACACATGTTGGCTACAAGATGCCATGTGCTTTAGCTGTCCTGGGTGATACTGGAACTCCCTGATCTGCCTGTTTCCAGTCCAAGGATTCTGCTGCCTGCAATCAAAGCACTGCTGAATGAACTTTCTTCCCTCGGTGCTACAGCAAGCAAACAGGAGCCTGGCTGGTGACTGTTCTCTGCTATGCTGCAGAGGCTCAGCATGACAGAAGCTCTAACCTCATTTTGCAGAGTTCTTCAGTGCTGGCGCGTGTGAGAGAGAAAAACGTGGCATCTCTCTTCACACGAAACTTTTCTAGGTGGTGCTAGTGGCAAGATGCCATTAGAGAAAAGGTAACAAAGTGATATGACCATTTCAAGTTGGGGAAAGAGATCAGATACACAAGTCATGCAATATTTTTGAATTCAGAATGGAATAATCTTCAAGTACTTCTTCACTATCACCTGCTTTATAGACTTCAATGCAATAAAACTCTATTATGGTCAGAAAGTTAAAAACAACCAACTCAAGTGAATTTATCTACAAATCCAGACATCTCTGTGTGAATAACCTTTGCTATCATTCACTCAGCCTTATTCCTGACTGTAATTCTGTACACAAACCTCTCTCTTGGGTGTGGAAACATATGTGGCTCCATCTGTCTCACAGCTGGCTATGCCTTCTTGCAAAATAATTGTGCAGTATCCAGTGCAAGGCAAGAAATCACCATCAACTAGCAGAGCGCGTTGCCTTTTGGCTCACATTTCTAATAAGGTTCCTGTAAATCTTCTGAACTACATCCAAATGGCCACATCTGTTGTCGGGCAGAACACAACCTCATAAAGCTCTCATGCACTTCTCTCCTCTGCAAACCCAAGATTACCAGCTCTTGGAATCAACTTACTTCCTAGTTTTGAGGACAAACTCACTGCCAAAGCACTTCTCAACAGATGTTCTGATTCAGCATTTTCTTTTCCTGTTAAACAACAGTCTCAGAGATGGCACCTCTAACTACTGGAGGCATCATTGCTTGGGGCCTATGAAACAAGGCTGGGAACCAAAATACTCACACAACAAAAACACATCTGAGGAAAATGAAACCATGGTATTTATCAAGTCTATGGATTACAAGACAGTGAAGGAAAAGAGGATATTTGCATGAAACAGCCCAGATAATAAAGGTCAATTGATAAATATGGTACTTTCACCCACCATAAAAATGTTCATTGTTGACAAAGACACTTAGAAGATAGCATACTTAGGTTCCATCAGAGCCTTAGGAGCTGGAAGTGGCACACTGAGGTTTGCTCAGTTTTATTCAAACTGAAGTATTTCCTTCACACAATGTGCATCACAACCAATTTTCATTATGAATATTGAAGTCATGCTGAAATAGTTGGAAAAATCACTGGAAAATTAATAAGGTTGAAAAAAACCCACATTGCTTTTGGTAAAGCAGATTTGGACATTGATGTTTTCACTCAAAATCTGCCCTCTGCTTTCTGCGGAAGAAGTCTGAGCACTGAAGTTTTGATTGGCCGTGTCTGTATTATTTTGCTTATAAACACAATCAGTGATTTGGCTGCTTTCTCTAAAGCTAAATTTACACTCCCATTTAAGAAAGGAAAATGCTATTGCACTGGAAGAAGCCTGCTGTTTATCCTGCTTTTAATTGATGTCTCCATTATCTGACCTCTCAAAAAGGCTACAAAAGCAAACACCACAGTACATGCTTCTGACTTGCCTAATCTCTCCCTTTCCCGGCTGATTTATTGATTGCAGTTGAAGATCAGCCAACACTGAACTGTAACTGATTACATCCAGTGTGAATTAGGTTCCACGCAGAGTCTGAGGAGCTGGAAATGTCACATTGTTTGAGGATGGCTCAGTTTTATTCAAACTGAAGTATTCCCTTCACACACAGCAATGCATCATCTCCAATAGAGTGAAAGCAGTCACTTGGCCAAAGATCATTAAAGTCAATTCTGTCAAGCCTCTATAGTGACTGCAGTCCCACATTCCAGCTATTGAAGTTCTCAGAAACTGTAGCCAAAATAGTGGATATGCTTGTCTGACCTGGTGGAGCATAAGTCTGTCTTCTGATCACCAAATAGTTTTGGTTTTGTTTTGGTTTGCTGGTTTTTTTTGTTGTTTTTTTTTTAACAGACTGCTGCCTAATTTCATATTGTTAACATCATGGTATATGCTCCTCTGCAGCATTACACACTAGTATTGTTTAAAAATATACGAGCAACATCCTACTTCAGCAATAATTTACTTTCCTCTAAAGCAGGGACAAAAATTAGGAAAACATTGGATCTATATTTCTAAGCTATTCTTCTATCTATTTCTTTCCAGAACTAGGCTGAGATTGAAAATGTCTAAACTTCCACAGCAACCCATAATGATATCACAAGCAAAAACAACTGTGTTTCTGAAATTGCATCAGCAGCCGGCAGTCCTGGCAAATTTTTTGTGCATGAAAGTTTCAGGATATTGCCATCTGATTTTAATTACAGTTCCTCCACTTAGAAAATATCACTAATAACTAGCAATAAGTGCAGAAAAGAACGATTTTCAACATATCCTCAGACCTTCAGTCTTTTCTGTGACTATGTGACTGGGGGAAAAAAAAGCGTGTCTTGGACTTGGTCTAGGATGGAATTCCTAAAGGCAACTCACAGAATTAGAAAACAAAAATCCCATCTGTTCACAGTAAATATAATTTAAGTGAAATTGAAAGTCTTACTTCTATCATTTAACATATGTTCGGATCTCAGGATTCCCACCACACCCCCCCAATAATTTAAATATATCACTGCAATTGGTTTCAGTAACTCTCTTGCATAATATGGAATGACTGCTTCCTGTAAACACCATGCACCTTTTTCTTGTAATGCTCACTGGTGTATTTTGAATTGTTTTTCACACCTATATTTCAAAGGTGGTTTGAACACACTCTTAATGAGCATTCCATCAATAGCTCTTTTATAAAGTGTCAGGCTGATAATCACAGGGGAGTTGAACTATAACATAGAGGGTTTGTTTTACTGTTTTTTATTAACAATAGAAAAGCAGTGTTCTTATGATAAATCCTTGTTACTCATCAAGATCCGAGAATAATACATTCTTAATTTATGTTTACCTGAAGAAAGCAGCAGATACAATAATCTTAGCTCCAACTCACCATTAGCTTACTGTTCTGGAAATATTTGTTGCAGAATGGCAAGCAACTTTTCCTCCAAATGCTACAAATTCAGATTTTCAAGAAGAAAGCCAACTATCTGAGTACTGTCATTCAGTGCTTGATCTTTGAAAAAATTAAATAATTTAAAAAAGAACAAAACATAAAGACATTCAAAGAGACCTTTACACATTGTTAAAATAAAAACTTGTCATTTCATTACTGACACTTATCTCAGAACAAAGTTCAACTGAGAACCCACTATCCGTATCTCTACCACCATCCCAGACATGCAGGGTCTATATATAAATTTGACAATTACTTGAACAAAGTTGTGATGCTTCCCCCTTCCATCTTTCCTTACACATTGGAATTGTCCATACCCATTTCTGAGGATGATTTCAACATCCAGAATGATGACTTTGGTCATTTGAGTATTCTTGTTATTGACACCATAAAAATCAGTAAAAGACTGTGAAGGACAGTGGGAAGGAGCAGTAGGAGCGGGGGTCTCCCAGAGGGAAGGCTGGGGAGAGGCAAGGATGGCCAAAACACTTCCTGGGCAGTGAGCTCACCCACAGGGCACAGTCCCACAGCCCTGGTGGGTGATGGCAACAGGTCCTGCCAATGGCCCAGTGATTGACAGGCAAAAGCAAGATAACTTAGATCCAAAGTAAAACTGGGATATACAGACAATAATTCATCAACAGGACTGGGAACAGGCACAGCATCTGTGATAAAGCTCAGGCCAGGATTGAAGGCACAGGTCCAACCTTAGATAAGCTTTTAAGCCCATGTGTAGATGGGGTTGTGCCCTACGGCTGGATCCACAGCATCTCTTCTAGCACCTACTGCTGAGATCTCACACTCAGAGTGGTTTCTCCAAGGTTTCAGCCCTTTCTCTCTGGCATCCCTTCCCACCTCTAAAGAAAACAAAGCTGCAATACAGAGGCTCCTATCACTCACCCTCTACATTTAGTCTGAACCTTGATTACAGAGGGTGGTCCCCTCCTTTCTTTGCAATGATATATGGTGGTTAGGAAAGATAGCTGGATTGTAGTAACTGGAAGTATCTTTAAAAAAAAAAATTCAAAACATCTGCTCTAACAGAAGACAAACACAAGCCACAGCAAACCTCCCCTCAGACTCCACTTCATGGAAAAATGTGGTCAAATATCTCAGAATTTCAACCTTGTGCCCTATTCTAGATAAAACACAGTAACAGACAAGGAATCAAACTTCCACTAATCTGTCCTCAGAACATGTAGGGCACAGAAAACAAAGTCAGTACTGTACTACAGTTGGATTTAGGAACACTTGAATTCTGTTTGGAGATACTTGAAGCACATGTGTATTACATAATCTCACACAGACTTGGCTTTGTGAACACACAGACTTCTGCTTTGCCCACATGGCAAACTAAAATGAAGATAAGATTCAAATATAACTGCAAGAACATTGTGGGAAAGAATAAAGAGTATATTCTTAGCCAGAAATTCCTGTATTTTGAGAGATGGAAATTGAAAAGATTCTTTTCAAAATGAGAGATGGAAAGTTTCACAGTATGATTAAAAATAGGGGAGTTGAAATCTAGGTCACTATTCACACTGAGTTATGCAGAACTTCTGTTTCATTTATGGGGACAAATACGTCATGTTTTATCATGAAATCAAGATAATAAATTCAATTTCCTCATCACTTCATGTCATCAGTAAAACTTAAATATAGTTCTTCCCACCACAGTGACTAACAACCTAACTCCAAATCCAGTTAAGACTTGAAAGATTAATTTGTCAAAGCCACCTCCACCAAATCTCACTCATTTCACATCACAAAAACCACTGCTCTTGCCACAAGGCTGGTAAGATCAAATTCATCCAAGCTGCAATTTCATCAAGGCTAATGGGCATAGAGCATGTTATGAATGAAACTACTTGAGGTTCATTGTGTCTAAACTTACAAAAAAAGCACAGAAGATTTTTCGGAGTATTTTCAAAGAACTAGGGAAAGATAACTTAGTGTATTTGATTAGAGAGCAGGTTAAATAAGTGAGCTTGTGCTCCACAGGAGAGGAAATAACAGCACTGAGAAATTAAGAGTTACCAGGGTTTTGAATCCAAGATCATGATGTATCCCCAGAACTTGCATGAGCCTACACGTGCTAAATAAATTCCAGAACAAATGAGGATTTCATCTGTTTGACCTGATACCATGTCCCAGAGCCATTAATTGCTCACCATAATTTGATGATTTAATCAATTTGTTATCTTAATTTGTTATCAAAGGTCAAGGAAATCAGTATTTGACAAAGTCTTGAATAAAATAGAGCAACTTGTAAGTGTTCTTTTTTGTTAAGTTAAACATCTTTTAAACTGCCATTGCTTACACTGTAAGTTCCATTTCTTATAGTGCCTTTTCTGGCCAAAGTAATCACTGCCACACATTGTTCAGGGGCAGAAAATCAATTACAGTCTGACTCTTTTAAAAAACCAAACCGAAACAAGCTTTGTTCACCCACCACTTCTGGAAGTAAATGAGATTGTCAGAAGAATCTGGAACATGACTATGCATTTCCATAGCCTCCAGGAAATAGTGAAGTCTTCATACAATGAAAATAAAATTTGAAATAATATTTGCCTCATTAGGATAAACAACCTGTTAATAATACCCAACATTCTCCATTTGCAGCAGTAGCTGATGTAACAGTTTTCCATCTTGTTATGGTTTCTACACTTCAAAATTGAGGCTGTGAGCTTTGTGCCAAATGCATAATATCCAGAAAACAAACTGTACTGCACAGCTACACCCCAAAACTTCAAATGAATTATCTCTTGCAAAAAAGCAAAGCCTCCTGGCAATATTTCTTTAAGTGGTTCATTAGCAATAATGAAGCTTATGTCCCTAATGTACACCTGGGTCAGCAAATTCCTTGTCCAGGCTCAGACAAACTAGAGAAGTAACATCTCCTCCAGACGGACATTAATTATTAAACCACATTAATCAAGGGAGAGCAGCAAGGTAACTGAGTCCCCAGGCAACTGCCAGTGGCCTGAAAACACTTCCACAGCCTCCGTGCACACCTAAGATGGTTGGGTTTGCTCAGTTGTCCAAAGCAGGCTGCTCACACAGAGCACTGAAGGCCAGCACAGCCCCGAGCCCAACATGTGCTGCGGTGATCCTCCCTCTGCACTTAGACACAGTCTCTCCCAACGACACAAGAGCGAGTTGGGGTCAGTAACCACACTACTACCAAGCTCTCTGGGTTTGCTGACTCCAGCTTTGCAAAACTATCCAGTCACACATTCACCTTTCCTAAATGAGTCACATGTCCTTCTGCCTTGTGATTTAAAAAGAAAGTAGTTCTGCTTCATTTAGAAGTGAGTAAATTTCTCAAATATTTGAAATTTTTCACATCAGGAAACTTATCTCTGAATCTTGGGACATGGTTTACACACTTGTCTCTAAGTAAGCTAAGGACAGACGCCCTTAGGTGATGGGTTGAAACAGAATTGCATGATGAATTCACACCTCCCAAAAGAGGGATGCCTTGCCAAGATAACCTACCCCTCTTGTCACAATTTGAGATTCAACTGAGCATAGGACACATACAATATTTGAAATCTTTCATTCTACACTCCAGGTGCTGTAGAAAATCACATCACAGATTCTCACTTTTTTCTCTACCTCAATTTATTCATGACCTCTGGTGACTCTGCTAATATTGACCTCTAGCTTATGTAGTATTTTCCTTCTCTGGTCTTCGTAGTTTATTCCTCTGACATATTTTTTCAGCAGAAATCATATATTTTCTTAGCCTTTATTTACCCAGTCTACACAAAACAAATCTTTCAAGTGTTCTTTGATACGATAAGGCATCCATTTTGCAGATAATCTGAATGGCTCTTCTGTACACCTGATTATCTGAATAAACCTGTCATAAAAACTGACAGCCTAAGCCATGCAAAGTGCTCACCATGGCTCTCCTGAGGGCCAAGCACGATAGAATTAACTATTTCCTTTTCTCTGCAGTAAGGATCTGCATGTTCCTGACTGTAATATCCATACACCACTCTCCCAGTCCTCATTTTCATGGTACTGATATCCCCACACCTTTTTTAAAGATGAATTGCTCCTCGCTTCTTCTTTCCCTGCTTACTGTCCTTTTGTCCCTGTCCTCCTTTATCTTCTGAATATTTCCAAAGAGATTCTGTAAGCTACAGACTTGAGATAAACAAGCAACTGAGTAATAGACTTATAAATCTGTATTTACAAATGTATATTACAACGGTTTATATGTTCTCAAGGAACAAAGACAGCTCCGTTCTCTAGAAAAAGAAGCCTTAAACCAAGTACAGACAATTGTTTATCACAATCTCCCTGCTGGCTTTCTTGGTCAAAAGGTTATTTCTAAATCCATCACTGATCTGGCCAGTGGTTTTGGTTAAACATCTGTCTTGTCTCATTCTGCCTCCTTATTTGAGAAATGGGGTTAAAAATACATTAATGAACAGATTGATAGGAGTGTATTAATAAAATCAAGGCACTTTTAAAATCTTTCAAAGTGGTCAGCTTTTGCTAGGATAGAGTAGAAGTCTTTTACTTTACATCATTGCACAAATTCTCTTCTAGCACTTCAAAAGAGCAGCACAAACACACTCATTTTGTTCACTTTCAGAATCAGTACACTTTATGAGCTAAAAAACATTCCTTGTAATATCTTGCTATGATTCCAGATGCACAACTTAAAAAATGCCCAGATCCTGGCAACAAAAAAACCAGTCTTACCATTTATGCTGATGGTATTTAAAACTGGAGTCTGAGTCACACCAGTCAGAAGGCAAGTTATTTACAGGACAATCTTAAAATTTTAGGGTTTACATGTCTAAAATTATTTTCCCTTCATTGAAAAGCTCTGTGAACATACCAGCAGAGAGAAAAACAACACTATGTGAGAGCACAAGCACCATCTCCCCTGTTTTGAAGAGTTTATGGAAACAAACTAGATAAAATATCAGGAAAATGGTATTTAAAAGGGGAAAAAAACCCAACCCCTCCCTGAAAAAAAAAAATCCTCATATTACATGTACTAAAGAAACCCATCCAGTTTCTTCCCAGAGGCTTGCTTTAGATCTAAATTTAACCTTTCTGCCAGGTCTTCATTAGCAATAATGAAGCAGTTCAATTTCTCAGTGTCATTAATAAGCACGAACTCAAGTCTCATTTCTAAGCCAGACATATCAGGAGATTAATGCTGGCTGTTTAACAAGCTGTACTTCATGCATTTACAAATGTTGAATCAATTTGCTTTAAAAATGCCTTCCATGGAACACAGAGAATAATATGAAAAAAGGGAAGACTTAGTTGTCCACTACTCCTTTTCCAAAGCACAGAAGTTGCAATTTAAAGTCTAAAGTTAGTCTGACTTCCTTGTTAGAGCAGCTCACTGTTTTCCCTCTTGGACTAACAGCCCACTCACATTTTGTTGCTGCCAAGTCCTCAGGCTTTATCTCGCTCCGTGTACTTGTAACAAGGCTCATCTGAGTTGCACCTGACCCTGCAGTACCAGCTACTTTTAGTCATTCCAATTTGGGATATATTCCCAATTCTTAACCCTCTGGAAATCCAAGACCTATGATAGCTCTTCAGGTACAGACACTCTGTAACACTACTAACTCTGGCCCTGAAAAAGAATAGATGTTAAACCCTGGAAAACTGTGCCTTCCAGTGGGAATATTCCTTCTCCACCCCCCTCCTATTCCCTGTGCAGTGCATGATATCCTCAATCTTATTCCACCTGAAAGAAATATAGGAGAACATCTCACAACCTCAGGATAACCCACACCAAGTGCAATTACACAAAACATTACCTTGTGAAATTTAAAGAAAATATACCAATTGAAAAGAGCTCTGTCAGTTTCTCAGATCATAAGTGTTGAGTTCTTAGAAATAAAAAATACTTGAAAAGGAGAACATGAATATAGTGGTCACAATTTTGTGAGTAGTTTGCACTCATTCACTCTTCTAGAAACTCTTGAAGTATTAGAAAGACTAAAGGAAGTGAATAAAAATTTAACTTCATAGGCTTGAATTCTGAGTAATTCAGAATTTTTTATTTTCCACATTCCTGAATACATAGGTTTAAATGGAATACCTGAAGACATCTCTGCTAGCATTTCATGATACTTGGGACAAACAGAGCATGGTGAATGGGACTGTTGTTTGAAGAAGGCATAAAGCAGATCAGGAGAAGGCACTTCCTAGGAAGAAAACTAAACAGCATAGCACAGCTGGGCCCCTTCCGCTGCTCTGAGCAACTTCCATAGATTTACCTGCTTGAGGGAGATTGGTTTCTCACTACTCAGCATCTCAGGGCCAGCAAGTTCATAATAATTGTTGTGCTTCATGAGGTCTTAAAAGAGAGGCTGGACTCTGCTTCCACTCTCAGGAGCACCACAGACCATACCCAGCCTGCTTCATTCCCATGGTATTCCCCGAGCCAGGGCCTTAGCTGAGCTCTGTGCCACTGTCTGCTGCTCCTCAGCCTCAGTGTTCCATTCATCAACAGGAAAGGAAGGCTGGTTTTTGTTTGGGTGTTTTTTCATTCACACAAACTTGAAAAATTTATTGGACTGAAGGATCCTACCTACCTCTCAAGTCGCCTGGGGACACAAATTTCCCTCTGACTGCATGAACAAGTAATACATACATCCATTACGGCATGATAGCAATAAATCATTTTATCCCACAGCAGGAAAATTTCACAGAAGGAGAAAGAAGTGGATTAAAATTGTTCAGAAGCAAAATTCCCAAACCTTTTTTTCACATTTCTTGAAGGGAGAAGATATATTTCTGTGAGCTTGGTGAAGAAAAGGAATAATGTATCACTTAGATAAACAGAGCATTTAAGAATGCTAAATATTTTTAAATAGGTTCCTTAGTACAAATATTGTTTTCTGTTGTCTTATGAAGGTTAACCTTGGCACTAGCAAAAGGTATCAAGTGCTTATTTAAAGAACATTATAGAGGAAACAAAGCCATGGCTACACTGAATCCAGGTATCAGATAGGGAGTTATGGTCTTATTTCCTCTATATTTAAAACTTGTGAAATGTGGTTATATAAATATTAGAAAAATAGAGGATCATTATAACCATAATAAGAAGGATGTGAATCCAACACAGTAGTTCTGAAGAGAACGACAAATGCAATTCTTGGCAACCTAATTCAAAAAAAGGCAGCAGAGATTCTGCTGCATGGGAAAAATATATTAAGCTGCTATAAAGGAGCAGAAAAAAACCCAGCTGTATCAGGTAATCTAATGTATTCTATTGCTCTTTTTTACACAAAAAGCCAATGATGAAATTTAAGAAAGGGTATGTTCTGTTGAAAGACTACAAGAAGAAAAATGCAGCACATTCTATGTGTAACCTGGAAAAAAGTTAGAAAAAAACTGAAACAAAGTCTTAAATTTTTGTTACATGTTTTCTCTTTATGACATCTTTGTTGAGTTCTATTGCACCCTTAGTTACACCAAGTAGAATAGGCAAAGTAAGCCCAAAACCCAACCAAGCAAATTCTTTTAAAAATTATTATTTTTAAGGAATCAAGAGGTAGAAAAGACAGACTCTTAAGTAGGAGAGTTACTTAGGTTTCGAAATAAAATTATGGAAAAAAATAAAATTTTTCAAAGACTCATCTGAATAAGACCTTTTGAAAATGGGGCTTCATGAAATTATATGCTTTTATTTACGCTCTGGGCTCTCAGGTGTGCTCCCACGTGGCATTTTCTCTCCACACTTACCTCTCCCTGATGGATGAGAGGGGGAAATATACTGTAGGAATACATATCCATCAACTATTATGGGATACGCAGTCCAGCCACAAAGTCCAGCCTAGCAAGGAGAATAGAAGTAGTATTAAAGTCAGTTCTCAAGAAATACTGCAAAATAACTTTGAATCAAAGTGTTTCAGACTCCTAATAAAAATTGAAAATATTTCAGTTCAGGCCTTTTAAACGTTTCAATGGATTACCTAAAATTTCCATTAAAAGATATATTTTTAAAAAATACAAAGCATGTAATTACATAAATAAAATGTTTCAATAGCCCTACTTATTCTAGCTATTCAATAAGTAATCATGAAAATAATCACATTACATTTTTTCATTTGTCACAGTGGAAGCCGTAAGTGCCAGATGAAGTTAAAAGCTCCCAGATTATGAGTTCACCTACACAGAGACAGAATAAAGCAGAGCCTGTGTCTGGTATTGAATCTTCTTTTGAGTTTACTGGGACATGTGCTCAATTGAGGGAATCACATGACCTGCAGAAAACCCATCCTCTGTTCCCTTTTAAGCTGCTGAAAAAATTGGACTCATGACCTCACACTAAGTATGTGGCATGTGACCATCTTTCACGCACCATGTAATAGAAAATCACTGTTGGAGCTTTTCAATAGTTTCAAAATGTCTCTGTTTTAATTAACCTGAATATATTTATTCTTTTCTGTCTGACATCTTGCACCAAGCAGCACATGATCTTTTCTCACGTTTAAATTTAACATTTAATATGGCTCACATATGTGATCTATAGGTTTGTGAAAGTCTTTAATCTTTCTACTTTGGAACAATTATTCCTCATCCATTCCCTAGAGTCAACTCCATGCTGTGTTGAGTAGCATTGCAGAATCCCAGCTGCAAAATCATTGTCCTACTTTTACTTGTCTCAGTTCAATGTAACAACTTTCTCCCCCATCATCTCCACATCTCACACTTGTCCAAGCCTTCTCCCACTCAACCTCCTCCTGAACACCCACCATGCTTTCAAAAGCTCACATTACATTTCTAGCTTGTTTTCCACATCAGCTCACTTGCTCAGAGGAGCATTTCTTGTTTAAGAAATAACTTTCAAAATGCATTCCTGCTTTATTAAAAACTGTTCTGCTATTATGAAATAGCTGCTTATATTTTCAAATATTGTGTATGTAAGGGCTTTTGGTGGATATTCATGAAGATTTTAGGTAGTCATTTATTTGCTTTTAGGTGCTAGAATTCACAAAATGTTACTCTAACCACAGTTTTACACATGATGTTAAGTGTTCTTCTCTTTACCTTTATTTCTTTTTCCTTATCCATATGTTTTTGAGGAAAACCAAGATGAAAGCCACTCAGTGAGCCAGGATCCTCACTCCAGAAACACACCCAAGGAGCCAGTGTTTGAGGGCATCTTTGGGGAGATGCATTGCTTCGGCAGCTGAGGATACAACCTAGAATTCAAAAACAAGAGGAAACAAAAACTAAGGGCACCACACACATTACTAACGGTGCTGAGAGCACTGGGGGCGTTTTTCATATCCCTTTTCCCCACATTTTCTGCACCATGCTAGATATGACCTTCTCTTGCCCCAGAGAGGCAGCCAGCGGCTGCGGTCTTAACAGAATGAGTCATGTTGGAAGAGACCACAGTGAGGCGTCTGGCCCAACCTCCCTGCTCCAGCAGGGCCATCCCAGAGCACAGGGCGCAGCTGTGTATCCAGAGAGTTCTAGAATATCAGACACAGAGCGAGGGCCGAACCCGCCACAGGCGCAGCCCACAAACGCCGCTCCCGCCTAACAGCGGGCCCAAATAGGCCGCCCGCCCGAGCTTATGAGGCAGCGCGCGCATGACGTCACAGCCCGCAGCCAATGGCGGCCTCTGTTTACTTAGGGGCGAGTAGGTTCGTTGCATATTCAGGACGTAGGCTGGCTGCCTGCTGTGACGTCACGATTCGCAGCCAATAGCAGCCTCTGTCTGCCGGGGATAGTTGCATATTCATGAGAATATTCATATATGCATATTCATGTCCACGCACATTCAGTGCCGCTGCGGCCGGGGCGAGAGGCGGGCCCAGCCCGGCCCCGCTTCCCCCCTTCCCTCAGAGGGAAGATACTCAGCCGCGGCCCGTGTGTCTGCGGAGCCCCGCCGGAGCGGGAGGCGGGGTCGGCCCGCCCCTATTTATACCGAGCCCTGGGGGGAGCGCTACTGTGAGCGCGGGGCGGAAGCGCCCGGCACCTCCTTCCTCCCGCCCGGGTGCAGGCGACGAGGATGAGCCAAAGAGACACTCTGGTACATCTCTTTGCTGGCGGGTAGGTGAAGCCCCTGAGAGCGGCTTTTGCGGCTTTCCCGTTCTCCTGCCCAGGCTGCGGGTCTGGGTCAGCTCCTGTGCCCGCCGCTGCCTGGCCTGGGAGCGGGGGCGGCGGCCTGGGGTGGCTGCCCGGGGCCGTCTCGGTAGGTCTGTGAGGGGCTGCTCCGCTCTTCTCTGCCCGAGGGGCCGCGGAGAGGAGAGCGGGGGCCGCGCTCTGCTTCCCGCCCAGTGCCCTGAGGCCTTTCCGGGCCCGCTGTGCCCGTTCGGGCCCGGCGCCGGGTGTTGCGTTGTGTCACGGGTGGAATGCGGGCCCTTGGGAGGGGGTGGAGGCTTCCCGTCAAACCAGCACGTTCCTTTTCATCATGGGTTCTGTCTTGGGTTTTGTCCTTTATCTGGTGTTTCGTGGAGAAGCACGCAGGGCCCGCTGTGTATGCTCTCCCCCGCTGTACGGGAGCGGCTGCCCGGACGTGCTCGGCGGCTCCGCGGGCGGGGAATGCCCCGCTGGTCATGCTCGTGTCCAAGGGCTTCTCTATCTATGGAATGCGTTTTGGAAACTAAACCAGTGTGTGCTGCGCTTCCGTATGGGGCTTTGGCACGATCATGAAGCTTTCCACCCCTGAAGGCAGAAGAAAGGGGAGGGAAGAATGTACCTATAAGTAAAGATATGTCCCTTGTAGCCTTAGTTAGGCTTGAGGTAACTTTTCTTCCTTCACAGCTGTTAGTCTCTTGCTGTCTTTTTAAGCTTTAAAAGATATGGGACATACGTGGTTACACAGCCTGTGGTTTTTCCAGGGGCGGGGTGGGAAGGGCACCTAGCTTCCAAGGGAAAGCTGCGGGCCCTAATGGGTTTGACTGTTAAAAGTGCGTTTGGGTAGTGAGCATGGCTGTGCGGAAGTGGGAGTGACAGACTGATAATATACTTTGCATCGCATGAGAGAGCTTGAAGCTGTGATTTCCCTTTGTACTCTTCATTGACAAAAATGAGCTTGCTGTTTCTGGACTGAGATGTTTGAGATGGAAGAATAGCGTATTGATTCTGAGTAAGTCTCAGTGAATTGGATACATGTGAGTACTTTCTCTGCATTTGGCACACTTTGCAGCATTATGCACCTATGTAGTGCTTGTGTGGGAGCTGTTTCATACCCTTAAATTCTTGCACTGTTTAAGAGGAGAATGGTTATGCAGTGGGAGGCCCAAGATGTAGTAGTGTGTACTTTTTTCTTCAGACTTTGCATACTTGTAAACATTCAGAAAAGCAATAGCAGGGGTTCAAGAAAGATAAGGGGCTGCTGGAGAGGGTCCAGTAGAGGACGACAAATATCATGAGGAGTCTGGAGTATCTCTCTTATGAGAGCAGACTGTGGGAGCTGGGCCTGTTCAGCATAACAAAGGGAAGACTGAGAGGGGATCTCATTAATGTGTATCAATATCTCAAAGAAGTGCCAGACTCTATTCAGTGGTGCCCCAGCAGCAGGATGAGGAGCAGAGGCCATAAACTAAAACACAAGAAGTTTCACTTCAACATGAGGAAGAACTTCTTTACACTGACGGTGGCAGAGTACTGGAACAGCTGCCCAGGGGGGTCATGAGATCTCCCTGTAGAGAAATTTCAAACCCACCTGGACACATTCTTGTGTAACCTATTCTAGGTGACCCTGCCTTGGCAGGAATGTTGGACAATATGATCTCCAGAGGTCCCTTCCAACCCTAAGGATTCTGTGATTCTCTGAGTGGTGCCTTATTGTAGCCCTTCAGCCTGATGGCTGTGCATAGGGGAGATTACTGGGCAGAACTGTGTGTAACGTCAGAAACGGGTTTATAAACCTGACACTCGAAACCAGATGAGCTTGCTCATTCCTATTTATTGCAGAGCAGGCTGGTCGATGGTGAGGCGCTGGCCAGCTGGGCAGGGGTTATGCTCTGAGGAAAAGGCTGAGTGCCAGCCACGTGGTTCCTGTAACCTCAGTTCAACCAGCCTTAGCTCACAGTCTGTATTGAGTCACGTTTTGCACTAGGCAAGTTTTTTGGGTTGTCTCATGACCTTGCAAGCATGGTACACTACAGGTTGCCTGAGTCTTCAGTGAAACTTAAAGGAAGGAAGCTTTGTTTTCCTTTAAGTTGCACCAGAGCCTCTATGGAAACAACATGATTATCTGCTGGCTTTTTGTTGTTGTTGTTCTTTGTTGGTTTGTTTGGGGTTTTTTTTTTTGTAGTGTTCAAGTTCATTCTTCAGTTCCTGCTTTCTGCAACGAAAGTTTAACAGATGACATTGCTGGTTTAGTAACATAAGTGGGGCCATCCTGGGGCAACTGTTGTCACTGTAGAGAGTGTGTTGGTAGTATAAACTCAGGTGCTTTTATTCTAAACCAAGGAATCAATTGAACATTCTCCATTCTTAAATTAAAAAGTATTGTGATTGAAATGTAGGCTGTAGATTAACATTTTAGTTCAATTAGTATGTTAGAGTTGCTTTTTTAGTTGTTAGACCCCTTAAAAAAAGTAATAGGAAAACTTAATGTTTTCCTATAAGGAAGATTAGTATGTTTTGGATGTACTGGCTTGCAACCATACAACGAAAATTCAGGTGTTGGCTACAAAAATAATAATCAGATTTTCATGATTTATTCTTCATTTCCAGAGCGCTTATGACAGTAGTCCTGTATCATACAAATCTCTGTCAGAGCAGTGAACTTGCCTGAGTGTTGTTTCCTCAGCAAAAGGAGGGGTTTGGGTTAGGAGGTGAACGGCTGCTTTTCTGAGTTCACAGTTGGATAGTCTCAGGTTTGCTTCTTTCCTTCACTGTTGTGTTTCTTGCAAGAAGTTGGCTGTTTTCCAGTTTAACGTGAGAGGAAGTATACGGAGAAGTCTCTGTAATTGTCTTGGTTATTGAACTGTCTCAGATTGGTCTGTAATTGAAATCACTCTGACAGGTTCTTAGCAAATCCCTGCAGTGGCTGATATGGTTAAGATGCAGAAAATGTATTTAACGTAAATGCTTGATTTCTCAGAAGGATCAGAAACTGTTGAAAGGTATGAAGTAAAGGTAAGAGACCCTTGGGGTTTTCTGATTTAAGAAGATAGTTAATAATGTGTAGCGTGTACTGTCATGTTGGGGACTTTTTTAAGCCCTTTCAGAAAAGAGCCACTGGAGCCATAACTGAGTTGCCAAGCACTTAGCTCCTCTCTGCCCTAAAATACATTCCTGGCATAACCCTGGATGTCTTTCAGAACAAGTGAGAAGGAGAAGGTTAGTGCCTTTCTGTCTAAACTTGAGGTTATTTTTATATTCAGATATGCTTCTGTGTGAAATAAGACTGTGTTTGTTTAAAGCTTGGAGTTTGCTCCATGGGGTAACTAAATTACATGAAAAATAACATCAGTACTTGAGAAACTGTGCCACTGATATTTTTCTCATATTTCTTTCTAGGTGCATGATGCTTTGAGCTGTTTTTACTTACTACAAATGTTATTATAAATATTGATTTACCCTAGCTCTTAATAGAAGCTATACTGTTCACGTTGATGTTTGTTTTGGATAATGGAACCCAGTGATGCTTGATCCCCTGGCAGTGTTTTTCCAGTTTTCACTTGTAAGTTTCTATGTGGCAGCACACCAGGGGGATTTTATTTTTACACTCTTAATTAGAAATAGCAAGTTTGGTTAGTATTTGTAGTTTAAGGATGTGATCTTAACTTACGCTTTCTAACTTTCAGTAAAGAAACATAATTGGTGAGTAAGGTGGTTAAGGGTTTCTGGCTGCTAGTACTCGAGTTGAACAGTATAATAACAGGAAAACCCTGAAAATTCAAGATTAATGAGTGCTGTTTCTTGCTGTTTCTGAAAGCTGTACTTGCTAGAGCCCTTATATACTCTCTAAAGGCTGGTACTGTAAACTTAAGGTTAAAGCTGCAACTTTGTTGGTGTGAGAGCTACTCTGTAAGACAGCTCCATGAAACTGCTGATAGACTTGGGACCTGAATTTGCGGTAAGTGATGAAGAGATAGAAAAGTGTTCTGTTTGCAAGTGGCTTGGGTACTTTTTTTTTGACAGAATTTTGAGCTCAGTTTTCTTGCTGTTTCTTTTGACAGCTGATGTTTGCACAGAACTTTCATTTTCATACAGAAAAGATAAGTAGCTGGTAAAATACATGAAGGAATGTAGATCCAAGATAACAGGGTCAAGGGTTATCTTCAAGTCTTTGAGGCTGTGGTTACAAATGCTGTGAAAGGTAACTCTGAAACCAGCACTATGCAGCCATGGCTTTTGTTTTTACAAAATACATCATTATCTCAAGGGGAAAAAAAAATTGCACTGACCATTTCAGTTCCAAGTCAGCCTGCACTGGCATTTGGATTATTAGTCTGCTTTAGAGCATTCCTAGACAGCGCAGTGGCTGAATCTGAGACCCTCATCCATGCTGGAGTTGTCTCTGTAACTTACCAGAGGTGAGAGGTAACAGTAGAAGATACTGAGCTGCTCTGGGCAAAGGCAGAGAGTCCTTAGCAGATACCTTCAACTTGCAATAATAAGAGAACTTCCTTGTGTAGCCATGTCTGGAAGAAGAACCTGGGATCTGAATGCCAAACAGGTTTAGGTTTTTGAAGCATGTGCATATTTCTTTCCTTGCAGTGTCACATGCATAATGCAGGTCTGTCTGAGGAGGATGGTTGTCAGAGCTGTATCTGTTGAACTGTTAGTAGAATTTAAAGCCTGATAGTTCCAGGTTTGTTTCTGTTAGTCCGATGAGGTGATGAACTTCTAAATAGACATTTGGGATCAAATTAAATGTGTTGTGGGTGGCTGGGGTTTGTTTTTTTTTTTCAAATGTGTGCTGTCTGGAGGAGAAATGTTCTCCTTAGTTTAGGAGAATATTGCCATCTTCCTAGATTCTTCCATCCAAGAGACATCAAGTAGACAACTGTTCTTAGTTTTATTGTTTTGCTTTTAACTTTATCATGATCCTGCATGTTAGATGATAACTAGATATCTTGTATCTGTTTCACTGAGTGCGACATGGACATCACATCTCTTAAACTGTACAAGAAGGCTCAAGTTGGAAATCTAATTCTCTAACTTGACCGTGTTAATAGTGAGATTTTAGTTGTCCTTTTTTTACCAGCATGTTTATTTTTGTGGATTTACCTACTAGTCTTTGCTTTTCTGCCCTTCACATTACTTGGGCCCTACAGGTGGATTTTGGTACCCTTTTATGATCAGGTGTTTCTGATGAAAATCAGCTTTGCAAGCTTTTTTATACTCACTTGGTAAAGCTGAAAAAGGTTTGTAGTAAACATTGATTAGAGGCAAATGTCTCATTTAGGATGATAAGATGAGCGAGTGGCCTTCTGAACAGCATTAATTGGAAACTGCTGTGAACATTCAGACAGGAGTGTTTCAGGTCTTGCCATTCTTCACTTCCCATTTATACTGTGTCAGCAGGAGTGTATTTGCTCACCACTTTACTCAGGTGAAATTCACCTAATCCTGGAGAAAAAGTTACACATTAGTAAGTGTTCCTACAAGTCACACTTGTTAGGGCTGAGTGCATGCATGCTTGGAGATACTCAAGCCCAGAGTGACTTTAGGTAGTAGAAATTACTGAAGTAGTTTACAAAATCCCACCTGCATTATCAAGGAGGAGAAATTAATAATTTTCAAACTCTTAAAAGAAAACGTTTTTCTGAACTGTTCTAGTTCCTACTTTGTGTTAAACCACAAACTAAAAATATTCCCTTTAATTTGAGCCAGGAAAGGTCCTAGCAGGAAAGGTGTGTGGTATGTTGTGGCAATTTATAGAGCATTTGTAAGCTGGACCTGGTGGCTGGCTGTTAATGACCTGACAGGACTTAAACACAAAAAAGTGGCTGTCTCTGATGACATTTCCAGTAGTGTGTT
Source organism: Ptilonorhynchus violaceus (assembly GCA_013397565.1). Classification (NCBI taxonomy): domain Eukaryota; kingdom Metazoa; phylum Chordata; class Aves; order Passeriformes; family Ptilonorhynchidae; genus Ptilonorhynchus; species Ptilonorhynchus violaceus. The sequence continues at coordinate 4,474,347 of VZRJ01008268.1, forward strand.
AAATAAGCAAGGCTGGAAATATATTTCGTAGTAAAATATGCTGTCATTGATGCTGGTGACAGAGCAGCTGGTGCTTCCTGTAAGTTGCTTATTTGTACAGAGTTCATAGTTCTTGAATTGTTTTTCTTCTTTATTTACCCACAAGCTCTGTCTGCTGACAGGTTTTCATAAACAGATTTTTGTCAAGCCTTGTGGTGTTTATCTTAAAGGCCAAATGACGTAGACAAGTCAGGGTAATTACTGGATTATGCCTCATTTAGTAGTTTGAATTAAACTCACTGGGTCTTGTGACCATTGAGAAAGGTCTGGTTCCTCAACATATCATGACATTTCTTTTATTGCTTCGTTTTCAGATGTTGTGCCTATTATATGGGGCTTTTTGAGGGCTGGAAAGGTGACGGATTACTTTGACAGAGGTAGAAATTAGGAATTTTGACAACTTGCATTACAGAACCACATAGCACTGTAAAACTTCTCAGCTTCCTTCAATTGGAAGTAGGAATTTGAGACCTTGAAGATAGGGGACAAAGAAGTTTAATTCAAACCATCAATAGTTAGTGGGCAACATTGAAAATATTCTTGGGTTCAGTTGAGACATCTTAAATTGTTTAAGAAAAGCCTAACGGAGGAAGCCATCCAACAACACAACAGCAAGGAACTGCCAAGGGTGCTGATGATTTGAAGTGACTTGAATGGCAGGTTGTGGTGCAGGTAAAGGCTCTTAAAGGGAGGCAGGTGGATCTCCTGCTTCCTTATGATGTCTGCAAACACAGCGCTGGCTGCTGTTACATCTGCTGCCTGTCACTGACTGGTGCCTGCTGTAGGCAAACTTAAATGGAGCAAGCGTAGAGTAGCTGTTTATCTGCCCTGTTCCCCAGTAATCCATTGCTGAGTGAAGGTGGTCTGACCCATCCACAGTGAATGTCTGGCAGAAGTGCTGTTGCAGTCAGGCATCCCTTATGATTTGGGTGTGCTGCAGGGGAGCATGCAGGGCACCAGCTCCAAGTCAGTGTTAATCTTCAACTTTAGAAAATATTTCTGGTGTGTGTAGCTTGGGAGCATTAAGGGCTCCAAGCCCTGTTCAAGAATGCAGGCCGAGTTTTTTTGTCCTCCTTTCTTCCCCACTTCCATAGTATTTATCTTGTTAACATAAATAATACCTTGTGCTTTCTGTTGTGATTACTGTTGCTTGAAAACAAGTTCTCATGTAACCTGTCCAATATCGAAGGCAATAAAGTTTTCAAGAGAGTAAGGTCAAGGGGAAGGGAAACAGAGAGACTGCAAGAAAGGAAATTAAACTCTAAAGCCAACTTCCTATGTTGCCTGTACAGGCACATTCCCATGGAGTGGGGTCTGTTTTGAACTGCAGGACACACAGCAACTTTGTCTCTATCTCAAGGCTTTAGAGCTTCAGTATCTTCATGTCAAGTTGTTTTGACAGCTGACCTACCTGTGCTTCTCATGTGCTGTTCATGTTGTGAACCTTAACACGTTACAGGCTCCTACTGCTTCCAACACTGGCTAAAATAAATATTAGCACCTCTATCTCTCTACAACTTTAATTCTAAAATAAGTCTATTTGTAACTTCCTGTTAGAAGCAAGTGACTTGCTCGTTCAGAGTATGCTGCTCCAAGGTCTGTGTTGGTCTGTAACTGCGTGTGTGCAGCTGTCTTTATCTTCCTGTGATATCACTTTTTTCCAGTCTGGCAAAGAAACTTGATATCTTTCCTCAGTTAAATCTTGGAAGAGAATAAACTTCAGTCTAATATTGAAGTTAGGGATGGGCAAGATGCCTTTAGGCTTAGTAATAGGATCCCTCTAGATCACTAGGTTTAAATGGAGTGTTAAGTGAACATCTTCAAACTTCTAGTTGGCAGCTGTACTCTCAGTTCGCTTCATACAAACATCAGGTTTTTTTAGGATTCAGTGCTGTATTTTTGGTATTCCTTGTGGTAGAAGAGAGTCATCAGAGTACCCTCCTATGAAAATTTTTAGGAGATCTTCAGTCTTAACTGTTACTGCTAATTTGGACTCAACTGTCCTTTGCATTTTGGAAAATATTATTTTTAAAAGCTGTTGAACAGGCTTACAGCTTTTTAAAAGGTTTGGGGGTGTTTGAGCATTTGGTGTTAAAAAAAAACCTGATAACTATCTTGTCAGAATCAAACACCTCTTCTAGTTACATAGATTATTATATATATTTATTAGAGGAAGTGAATGCCTGGCCCTTTGAATTTAGTACAAATTGTGTGTTAGTGGATTTCAAACGGAGCTGTTGTTAGCATTAATATCTGAATTGAAATCTAAGATTGTTGGATTGGATTTCTTGTTTGTTTTTTAAAGGATGGATAGATCTAGATATACATAGATAAATAGATAGATATAGTGTCCTGGTCATAGTTTTAAGTATTCTTAACATTGCTTAGCAATGTTAAGAATACTGATCTATGAAAGGGTTTGATGAAAATGTTTTTGGTTTGGGGGTTTTGTTTTGTTTTTGTAATGTAATGCCAAGGAATTTGGGACCGTCTTGGAAATCAGAATTTGTGGTTTTGCTATTTTTCCCTCAGAGGCTGCAGTTAAACAGATAGGAATGTAGATATTAATAACTGAGTTCTGACCAAGCACAGGAGCCCTCTGAGCATTGCTGTGGCTGGGCAGTGTGTTCCTGGCTGTATTGTGCTCAAGTAGAACAGCAGGAACTGCTCTGTCAGCACAAGTTGTGCACAGCTTACCTTGGCTCGCTCACAGAAATGAAGCAAACCCTGCAAGTGTTCACCTGGGCAGCCACGTGAGCTCTTTTGGCTTCACAGGTTCTACTCTACAGTACGTGGGCTGCATTGCTGCAATGGGCAGAACTCTGGAAGCTCTTGGAGGAGAATCATTGCTGTCATGGTACAATAATCAAAATACAAATGGGCTTTTGCAGATATTGTTATATTGCCACACCACAAATTTTACCACTTTTTACATGTAGCCGTGTGTGCACAGTGCATAAATCTTTTCTGCCCTTAAGGATTTTTGGCACCTTGTTTGTGATCAGGAGCACACTAAACATTAAAAAAAGAAAAGTTAAAATTTACCATAAGAAGTTAAACATTTAAGCTACTGAGCTACTTTCCAGAACCGATTTGAACAGCTTGTACTGAAGACTATGCACCTTCACTACTTTTTATCTGTTTAAATTTTCACTTCAAGTTGTGGGGTTTGCAAACTGACTTAACAGTTTGCTTGCCTTCAAGGGCAAATAACTGCAGCATTGTCACTCATGTTCCCATTGGTTCTTCACCTTTTGTAGTGAGACTGTTGAGTATCATGTCAATTCTATGCAATTCTATGTGAATGTATCCTTCAGTTTCTTTGCAGTTAAAAATGTGATGATCCTATTTATTTTTGCAGATGTGGTGGTACTGTTGGTGCAATTCTGACATGTCCACTGGAAGTTGTAAAAACACGCCTGCAGTCCTCCTCTGTGACTCTCTACATCTCTGAAGTTCATCTCAACACTGTGAATGGTGCTACTGTCAACCGAGTAACCAGAGTTTCTCCTGGACCTCTCCATTGTCTGAAGTGAGTGTACATGGCACAAGGTTTTGGGTTCATTTTGGGGAGGGAGGAGGACAGAGGTGTGTTGGAAATGTCTGTATGAAAGATTCAGACTCTGTCGGCCATGATGTTACCATGAGATGACTTCCCATGTTTTGCCTTTTAACTGTGTTTCCAATTTTTAAAATACCCTTCATGTTTGAACTTGTATCTTTAATTAGCCAGAGCATATATATCTTGTACAATTCACAGCTCCAAACTGCATCCCCAAAGTTCACTGGGAACACTGTAACACTTAGGTGTCAGACTCCCATTTTCATCCTGAAAAAGTGTTAGTATAAGACTTTTTAAAACTGTTTTGTGTCCAAATCATAGAAGTTACTGAATATGGAGGCAAATAAAATTAACTCGGCTTCTTAGTCTCGGCTGTTGCCACCCCACACAGTTTCTGCCTTTGACTATCTTCTGGTGGATGTGTTACTAGTAAAACTTTTTTAGAGCTAGTAAGAAATAGCTAAGGCCAGCTTTTGCAGTGATCTGGAATGTCTTGTTTGTGCAGTGCCTCACTGAATGGCGGCTGCCTTTCCTCTCCTTGGTAGCAGTGCTTGTGTAGTTCAGGAGCCAGCAGGAAAGTTGTAAGGCAACAGTTAAACTGCTTGTACAGACTACAGTAGAAGTTTAACTACTTGTACAGGAAGGGTTCACTTTGCTCTGGGGGACTAAGCTAGCCAGTTAAACAGAGGGGAGGTACCTTCAGTATTTGGGAATGGGGGAGACTTCCTCCAGGAAGGACCTGCTACTGCTTCTTGCATTAGAAAGTTGGTTGAATCTTGATAAATTCTATCTTCTATTCACAATTAATTAGTGAGAAATAATTTGTAGAGAGCCCCTTCTGGTAGTTGAAGTGTAAGATTCAGGCTTAATCTGGTCAGATTTGCTTAAATGGAGGTTGTACCCAAATAGCTCCTTGAATGGAAGATTGTTCTTGTCGTGAAAGTTTGGATTCAGAGCCTGTTTGTGTGAGGGTTGGATGGGTGAACATGTTGGGAACAGGTATGTGGGAAGGAAAGGCTTAGTTTGTGACAAGCAAGGAAAGCTTCATGCACTTGGCCTTAGTGGCTTCTCTTGATGGAAGCTGAGCCCTTCAGGTTCTTTCTGAATGTTTGGTTATGCATTTATCTTGTTTAGAAATGTATATGAATGAATAGCAGGTTGAATAGCTGTATGTTTGTTATGCTCCTCTGTCAGAGGTCTGCTGTGCTTTAAATGCATCCCTAAAACCAAAAATAATTTGGTATTCCCAGGGAGCAAGTTCAAACTGAGGGAGAGGTAGCCCATGATGAACTTCACTGGTAGGGCTTGTTTGTTTTGTTAGTTTATTTTTAACAGTTTTCTTCTTACACATGCTGTTTATCTGTTATACAAGAATGGGTCTCTTGTGTTGTTTTTGTTCTGTGCTTAGATGTATTTTCTTTCAGGGCATTATCAAAGGCCTGAGATGCAAAGCCTGGGTTTCAATTTCTTTAAATACATCGCAAGTGACATGGCAATGGACTGTGACAATAAAAATACATAGGTGCAGGACATAATTACCCTTGATTAAGGTACTAAGGCTGTCTAGTGAGGAAATAAAACTGAATTCCTTTGTCATTGTCATGCCCTTATTTTTTGACTCACGGTTGTCAGTTTGGTTGTCTCATAGCAAATTCAGTGCAGTGCTCCAAGGCTCACAATACTCAGTTTGAAAGCAGGGTGAATCAGGCAAATTATGTTAAAATTTCAGTGAACTGACTGCTGTAGAATCACTTCTGCATCTTGAGCATCGGTGGAGGTGACTTCAAAGGCATCTCTGTCAGGAAACAAACTCAGAAGAACAGGTGACTTTATTCTCTGGCAACAAAAGCAAATTCCCTTATTCTTAAGTATCTATGTTGTATGTCATATTACATATTCTCATCATTAATCTTGCACAATTTAAACCTGAGGTCTTGCTGATGGAAATCTCACCAGCCTCCCAGTGCAGGCTCTCCATGTGACATAAGGTCAGTTGAGGCCATATGGAGCACTTGTCCTGCTCTTCCAACCATGGATTTGCCCTTAACTGCTTTCAATAAGCAAGTGCAGGCTCTGGGATCTGCTCTTGAATGCAAAAAGTTTGTATCTCATTTTCGGTACAGACTCTGGCACTCCTCCAGCTGGTGTCTGAATGCAAAAGAGCATCAGTAACTACCTCCATTATAATTTTGTTACCTCTCTAGCTCTTTGCTGCTCTGTCACATTCTGGGACTTTAGATCCAGAAAAAGCTGAGAGACCTCTGCACTTCACTCCTAAGTTTCTCTTGAGACACTGAGATTCCTGCTGCTTTGAATACATGTATAGCTGTATGTGCATGGATACATGTGTAACACATGATGCGGTGGTAGTGGTTTTTAAGTAGTGGTTTAAGTGGACACAGATCATGTTCATTGGGTTCAGCACTGCAAGGCTTAAAAATGCTTTCAGGATGACAGACAGGTCTGAGTAATTTGTATTTCCAAGTATTTGTTCAATATTCGAGTTCCTCCTGTGGAGCAATGCTATCCACATAGTGATCTCTACTTGGTATGGACACAAGGCTGAGATGTTGCTGGACACATTGTATGGCAGCATTCCTAAAGAGCAATAGTAACTGCAGAACCACTGTTTTATTTTGGCTTAGTGAAAGCAAAGGTAAACTTTCAGTTTGATTTAGCAGCAGAAAAATGGTGAATCAGCTACTGGAATCTGAATAGGCTTGGAATCTCCTTCAGTGCTATAGATTGCTTTTACTTGTTTGTTCTGATAGTAAATTCCAAACAAATGGCCATTTATACAAGGGTAGTTTGCTTTATTGAGTAATCAACTTGTCATTAGTGTGCATGGCTCTTTGAAGAAGAAATATACAGGAGAACAATTTGTGTGCATTGGCCAATGTTTCTAAATCAATAAGTATAGGGTTCTGTTTTGCAGCATCTGGGAAAGAAGTTAAGAATTAACTTTAAATGTGGTTCTAAAGTAATTGCTAGAGCAATTTGCAGTAATGGGATGCAGGTAGTCCTTGTTGCTCCTCCCATGTTCTACCACACTTTGTAAAATACCAATGTGATTAGCATCTAGATTGTTGAGCAGATTGATTTCACTAAAACTGAGTATTAATTGATAGTCTCTTACTGTGCCAGGGTACCTTGCTGCATAATGGTTTTCCATGTGGGCATGTGGGCTTCCTAAAACCCACAACTTCCTGGGATCCATATTGCAAACATTAAAGGACTAGAAATGCATCATTTGAGGTCTCAACTCACTGCTTGTATCCCTGTTTCTCTGTAAATTGCACAAACATGGAAGGTTACACCCTGCTGCCAGCCAGGCAGTCTTTCCCAAGCTGTATTTATAGTAGATGGGTGCACGAGATGTGAGGACTGTACTGTGGCTGTGACACTTTGCATGGGTTACACTCCTGTCTCAGTTCATATCAGTGAATTACCTTGCATGCATGGGTAAGGATTGTCTTTCCTGGAACAAGTCCAAAGGCAAAAAACCGCTGGCTCCACAGCCCAGCAACAGTGCTTGGATAGGAGCACGCAGGCAGCAGTTCAGAACTGATAGGAGGAAATCCCTGCTAGCCTCCAGGAAGGGCCACTTCTCACATTGAAGTTTTCAATTTCCTGTTACTGTAGTCAAAATAATCATCATATCTTAAAGAGTAAAGCTAAGAATGGGCTTCTAGTTGAATACTGAGTGGATTTAAGTAATTTATGGGTATGAGAGAGGCAGTATGTAGAGGGAAAGCAGCCTGTTGGATAGCAGCTTCTGCCATGTAACTTAGGGTCATGTTGGGTATCTTGTGGGATCACATTGGGGTAGCACATGCAAAGCCGTGTTGAGGTCTCTCTCTTTGAGAGGACGAGATTGCCAAAGGTGTCCCTGGCTGGGTGTCATGAGCAGTAGAGCAACATCTTTGCTCTCGGACAGCAAAGACTCAGTGAAACTGAACTTCTGAAGTCTCTCCCCTCGCCTTCTCTCTTGCCCTTTGTTCCCTGGCCCTCCCACTCAAAAAAGTTCCCAAAGATTGGGAGCTGAAGGGTGATGAAAGGAATGTAGCATAGAATCAAGTATTTTTGCTTCCTGAACGATCTATGACCTACGTGAATGGGAACATTTCCACACTTAGTATTTTCTCCCTGATTCAAGGATACTTTCTTTAACTTCCTAACAGGCAATTCCATGAATGTGTGTTCCTATATATAAGTTAAATCTCTGTTGACATCTTAAGTCTTACTTCTGCATTTAGTTTATCGTTTTTGTGGTATGTTGAGCAATAATGTAATTTTTTATGCTGATTCTAGGAAGTGACTAATTTTTTTTGTGCTCAGCACTGTATTGTCAGTTACTATGAAAGTTTTTCACATGATGTAGTGAAATTAGTGGTGGTTAGTGCATTCCTTAATTTTGCTCTGAATGTTACAGTATTGTCTTTTTGTTTTCTAGGATGATCTTGCAAAATGAAGGCCCTCGTTCTCTGTTCAGAGGGTTGGGTCCTAATTTAGTAGGCGTTGCTCCTTCCAGGTAAATACAAACATGCACGATAAATGAAATACATTAAGGGATTTAAGGTTTATTTGAAGCAAGTCTTGCATCTGCAGTTGTAAATACTTAATTAGTAGCAAGTAACTTTTGGTTCTTGGGGTAATTTTTTGCCTGAGAAATTGAGCCATTTATGTACTCCAGAGCTCCAACTGTCTCAGCATTTAACATCCTATGTGCTACTATAATAGTATTTAGTATTGTGTACTATCCTTTATGCAGAGTTTTGTCCAGTTAAAAAGAAAAATGCTTAAGGAGTTTCACAGTAAACTAGAAGTTTGGATCTTGGAAAATACAAAGGTAGACTTAGCTTTCAGTTAATTCATCTTTTTGAGGAAGCATTTTTGTGACCGTAGCTTCAAAATACTGGGTCTTCCTTCCTGAATTCTGGTGAAGCACAGACCGGTGCTCCCCTGCAGGAAGAAGCCTGTTGTGAAACTTCAGAAAGGGTGAGGCGCTGGTAGGATGACACACTCAGCAGCTGTCCCAGGGAGAGTAAATCCAGCAGTGGGCTGGTCTCCAGAGGGTACTGGGGCAGTGCAGGGGCTGAGGATGTAAATCTGATCTAGTTGGCAGTGGTGTTGCCGCTGGCTGTTGCTCTGCATCAGCACAAATACTCCAGCTATTCAGCTGGGGCTGGCAGCCAGAGCGAGGAGCAGATGATGCCAGAGTTTGAATTTATCCTTACGTAGAAGTGTTAGCTGAAGTTCTGTCCAAAAATAGGAGAATACATAGGAGGAGTATAGAAACAAAGCTGTGTAAAAGTAATATAATCATTTAATCCTGGATGAGGATAGTTGAAGTTGTTTCCTGGCTCATATTTTTTCTCTTTTAAGAGAAAAGTCTTTATGCAGAGGGATTATATTCCACAAAGGTTTTATTCTTCCCTTGACTTAGTGCCCTGCTTTTGTTTGTTTATTTGTTTTGTTTGAAGAGAAAACATTCCTGTATCCTGCACACCCAGTTGGAGGGTATCTTAACTTTTCTGATTTAAAATATCTGGATGTGTCTGAAACATATTATTAAACTGAACTTTAGATCTGAGGTAGTGTTCTGTAGATCCTGTGCAACAATAAGAGAAAAACATAGTGGAGGAATTGAAGTATCTTTATTTTAGCAGATTTTTTAAAGATTTAGGAATATTCCAGGTACTTTCTAATCACTAACTTATCATTGCTCTTTAAAAAAGCTGAAGTAAATCTAGTAGCACTTTTGTTCTTGACACCTATGGGATATCAGCACTTCCTAGTGTGGTGAGCCTGTACTTTCGTTTAATAGACTAGTCTGTTCTATCAAATGTTCAATATTGATATCACCCTAATAGCAATTTTTATCCAGGAATGGGATCCACTGTATAAGTGACTATCATCAATAAAAAATATCCTCAATTGCAAAGAAAAAAAAAAATCTATTTCTTTTCAGTTAATTGCATGTTAAATCTTCTGTTTCCCCTTGCTTGTTTCCTCCCAACCACCATACCAAAAATGTCAACTTGATATAGTGTGTAAAGTCTTATTTATAAGCATATCCTTATTTCCCTCTGGCAGACTCTGTCTTTATCCGGTACTTCATTTCAATTAAGCATTAGCTAAGTGGATTTAACATCAGCTCTTTGTTTAAATAAGCTGTAGAGAAGCATGTTTCATAACACATCCAGTGTACTTAACTGAGTTCAGGTTCCATTTTAGAAATTACACCCATAAAGCAAGCACTTTATCTTTTTGGTAATAAAGAAAAACATGTTTGCACAGCTAATGAGGTTAATGTTCTGTTCGGGAAAAGTTGCACGTTCACTTTTTCCATTGCAGAGAGGTGCCTGAAGATTTAAAAAAACTGAGTTATAACCTAAAATGTGAGTTTTAGATGTGCTTAAAAATCGGTTTTTTAGCTTTGATGAGCTAAAACAAGCATTTTTCATAGTGTATTGAATTGGCATGCTGATTTTTATGTCTGGCTTTGTTTTGATACCAGCTCACAGACATGAGTGTAGTACAAGCTTACATTTTTCAGTGTATTCAGAGAAAAAAAATCAGTGTCTATTATGAATACAGAACTTTGGAAAGAAAATGTGAATCTCAGCTTTACAGCTGTGCTAGCATTTAAAGTATAAATATTTATACTTGTGGTTACAAGTTATCAACATTTAAATCTCAAATGCTATAGTAGTAAGAATGCTGTTTGTTTTTCAAAGAAGCTGCATACTTGCTGGTTCTGTTGAAATTGTCCTGCTATTGAAATGAGTTTAGGTCCATTAGAAGAAATTTGTTCTCTTATTAGGATTGCAGAATACTGAAACTTCAATTTTCAGTGTTTCTCTTCCCTGGCTGAACTTCCTAGTGTCTCAAAAATCACTGCCATATTTCAGAGTACCTGTCCTTCCTCTCATTCCCTCAGTAACTGATAATTTGAGCTGTTGTGTAAAAAAAAAAAAAAAAGTTCAATTGTCATGTTTTGTTTTTTCTTTCCATTCCTAGAATAGTCCCACTACTTTGCAAGAGTTAATCCTTGAGTAGTTATTTACTGAGGAAATAAGTTTTAGCCCAAGATCATCTTCAGTTAGTAATGTTAATGGCAGTGCTCATTAAGGATATTGACATGTAAAACATAGAATAACTTGGATTTTGTTCTAATTTTAGAGCAATATATTTTGCTGCTTACTCAAACTGCAAGGAAAAGTTGAACAATATTTTCAATCCAGATTCTACCCAGGTACACATGATTTCAGCTGGTGTGGCAGGTAAGGATCTGTAACTTTTTAGCTTCATCGTACAGTCATCTGCAAATGAGAGGTGACAATAAATGTGGAAAAAAAACCCCAACAAAACAGAACATGTTCAGTAGTTGAATGATGTCTCTTTAGTGGTTATCTGCCTTGGGCTCTCATTAAACAAGCTATCTGGAGATTATATGCATGAAACTGCACTGAGTGATAAATAAGTGTGTGTGAATAGTCTTTAGAAAACCTGCATGCCTGCTTCTTCAGTTGTAAATTTGCGAAATGAAAAATGTAAACTCTCAAAGCAGTAACTTGTTGCTCTGTAACCTATAAATATTGTTTGCACTGACTTCTGGTTTAGTTCTTCTTAATCAGTTTTTTTACCACCACTTTCTGCTACAGCTTTGTATATATGACTTATTTTTGTCTTTCAGAAATATGCCTGCAGATATTTGTGTAAATTTTATGTAACACCCCCTGCTCCTTTGTTTCTATACTGGTCTATGTGAAGTTTGCTGTACCACTAAAGAGACAGAGAAGAGCAGATTTTTTCATAGCATTCATATATTTTCATGTCCAAAGAAATAATTGCTATTTTATATCTGCAGTGTAACTTTGGTATATTTTAGCAGCTACCAACATTTGTTGCTTGATTTGTGTATTCTGTGCTTTGGGATCATTAACAAGGGGGAGTTAAAGGCAACTGAGCTGAGTTATGGTCATGGACTTGTGCTGGGAAAATCCAAACTTGGGCTGGCAACACTTTACCTGTTGTTGCCTGTGCCTTTTCTGCACAAAAATAAATTTTCAGATTTTTTTCTGCATAGGCCATAGGCACTTCACAGAAGAATTCTGACAATTTAATTGTTCAAGTTTCTAATTCCTGTCAAATTTTACAATCAGTCTATAGTATGTAAGTACCACCAGTCTGGAATGGATTGACAAAGGTGTGGTGTCAGAATAATGAATAGGATTAGTTTCCTATTTCATGCTTCCTAAAAACCTGATACAAAGAAATTTTATATAGCATATAAAATATAAATGACATTAGCTTTATACTTAAGCGACACTAATGTTCATCTCTGGCACATGGAATGTTATGGCAGTTTTTAATCTTTAAGATGTGAGGAGAGCTCTTTTATTTTGCCCAAGTAAGACAGGGATGATGCAGGGTTTGGTTTTTTAATCATCTAGAAGTGCGTGTTTTTGTTCGTAGGTGAGCAGCATGGGGAATGGGATGGAAGGGGATGTAATGAAGAGCTCATCCTAGTCAGTTAATTACACCAAGAAAAATGAAGTGTCTTCAGCTCCTTGTCAAGGGGATAAAACATGTCTTTAATTTGAGGGGCGGGGGAAGTATGGGTGGTATAAACAAGTCTGTCCTCAGTTGAAGACAACTTGTACATGTCGTGCAGTGGTGCAGCCAAATGAAGGCTCAGAATGTTCCTCATCTTTGCAAGTTACTGCCCCTCATTCTGGAGTGAAAAGCACATTTATGGAGATGTGCTGGAGTGCCTTTTCCTGAGTGTTTGCAGCCTCAGGCTGTAGTTTGTCATGGAGTTCTGTAGCTGCTTCCCTTCCAGAAGGTTGGTGTTGTGCATTTGTTCATACAACTGCAGGAGATTGGGTAAATGTTAAAACATTAAGGCTGTTAAACAGCCTTAATTGCTGTTTGCCTTTTTTTACATTTGTATACAAGTTTTAATATTGAACAGGTCTTGGGGCTGTTAACTTCCTCACACTTTCTAAGTCCTGCAGTTGTATTTCTAAACCACAGGCAATGAAACAATGCTCAGTGCAGGCTCACACTGTAGGTCTTGGCACTGAATGCTACAGAAATTCTCAGGTTCTTTGACAAACAACATTTCAATACTCTGTTCCGGTGTTATTCTGGTATATGAAAAGGACTCTGCAGTTAAAATTAACAGTGTTTTCTTGGGAATGTGCTAACCTTGTTTTTATAATTCTAATATATTTCAGAAAGTGCACTTAAACCAGCTATTAACAGTTTTACCTGCAAGGTTTGTATTGCTATATGATGCAAATCACCTTAAAGAAATGACAAAATAACAGGATAAGATCAAATGTAAGCTCTTATTTGGCTGACAGGTTAATACAGAAGATCATTGCAATATTTGCTTTGGAACTTAAGATTTCAAAATTGGCAAGGTGGATAAATACTTCAGAATTAGCAAAAAGTAATCAGTATTGGTGTTTTTCTTTTTCAGCTGCCCTTGGTTTTTGTAAGAAATTGAGTAACTCAGTCTTAAATGAGGGCTGTTGTTTTGTTTTGGGGTTGGGGTTTTTTTTTATATGACCTTTCTGTTTCATAAAGTCTAATATCTAATGAGCACAAAGTTGGATTTGCACTTACAAAGCTTTTCCTTTTAGGTTGCAAAATACAGTAATGATGCAAAAATACGTTTTCAAAAAAACAACTAACTTACTGTTTTATGAAAGTACTGCAAATAGTGAACTTCGGTCCACTTTAAATTCTGTTTACTTGTATCATTCTAACAAATGTCTCAGGCTAGACTGACGTTAAATAAGGATTGTTTTATGCACATGGCTTTTTGGGGAGTTAAAAGCTGAGGTATGGTATTTTAAGCAATTTTTTGTTTGGTTTTAGGCCTGATTCTTCCTTCTCAAAATATATATTTATGCCTTTAAGATGCTTTTACTAAGTTTGTTTTATCCTGAGGAGAATGTATTATCTACATGTTAGTAACTGATGCCTTATGCAATTAGAAATTAATGTTGTCTTCTTGCTGTTTGCTGGCTTGCAGCATATAGATCACATCCCCTTCATACCTAAAATATCTGTGTGTTGACTGAAGAAGTACTCAGCAATCCTTTTTGCTTACTCCTCAGCACATGAAAGGTTCCCTTTTTGCAAACTAGGGCAGTGGATATATCTGAGCTTGCCAGAAGAATGAGAATGCTTGCTTGTGTGAAGACAGTTGATTTCTGTACATTTCCAAGTTAGGCCAAATTCTCAGATTCACTGTAAACTTTGCCTTCTCATTGCACTCAGCCTCTCTCACCACAGAGAAGAAAAGCTGTAGAGAACTGAATGAGATACTTGATTCCTGTATGGCTTTCTTGTTTGCTTTTTTAATGATTCATAGCCTCAATCAGACAACATGGTTGCAAATCTGCTGCAAAACTACTTTGCCTTGTATGCTGTTGCTGTTTTTTCTAGAACTTTACTGGCAAACCAACCCAAATGCAAATTTTTTTTTTATTTATTAAAAAATATTTGGGACCACTTTATTATTTACAGAGATAGAACACTTTTGTAAGTTTTTAGTAGTATGTAGACAGTTAATTCATATGAAATAAAATGCATATTTAGTCGGATTTCATAAGGCATCTATCTTTGCTTTTTCAGTCCTAAGACTAGGTTAGCTTTTGTGAATAATATTTTCGAGGGAGTGGGGAAGGAGGAGGGTTCACTTGTAAATTTGCTATATAGGTAAGTATTCGGAGATGTAAAATTGAACTGCTGCAAATGAGCAGAAATTTCAGTACTCAGTGTATTTTACACATCTATTTTAATATCTGTGGCCTGTTTTGATTATTTTTCTTTCTTTTTTTCCTAAACTTTTACCTGAAAACAGTTAGATCTCACAATAACTAATTCACAAATCCTTCCGATGGGATTCGATTTGTACACTTGTGTCTGATGAGGTCACTGCTTGTTGTTATGATACAGAAAAGCCTGTGTCTATTTTAGGCATTTACTGTACATTTCTCCCGTGAAAAGAGTGAGATCGTGTCATCTCATGCTCCCCCTCCGCAGGTCACTTCCTGCAGCAATATGGACTAACTTAAACCTCGTGAGTACTGAACTGAGCGTCTCTTGCAGCCTCTAGTGTAAGAACCACACGTTGGGTTTGTAATATCTATTAAATAAACAACCTAAGGGGAAGGCACTTTGATCTTGAACTCAGATGATGTGCATTGTGCAAAGACATCACTTTTCCTTAACTCTGTTCAGAGTGGCTTTTTTTTTTTCTGTGCGGTTCAGGGAAAGGTAGAAAATACCTTTCACTGAGAGCTGCTACTGTACTTAGCTCTGGCTAATTGAAAGCCCCTATTGGGTTAAACAAGGCATTTTGGGTTTTTTTTTTCAGTGTCCCAGAGCTGCCCTTAAAATGCTGCAGCTGATATTCTGTGTTGTCACATTATTTCAAAGACCTCTTCTTTTTCTTTTTTTAATATGTGTATAATCTCTTTTCTGTCTCTTTCTGTTTACTCTTTTGGTTTGTTTTTATTTTACTACTTTGGATTTTTAATTCAGCATTCCATGTTCACATGTGTCTGTATCAATTACATTGGCTTATAGATAAAAAAGCACAAACCCTATCCTTTGAAATATGATGCATAATAGGAATACCTGGGATCTTACCTGTCAGTAGCTGGTATAGCTAAAAAAGTAGTTTGAGATAATTCTGTTTGAAACTGGGATACAATTTCATAGAAGAAAATAAAACATAGAAAAGTAGGGGAGTTTGTAGTATTGCCAAATTTATCTGTACTTGTCATAAATCTGGGATATTTCTTGAGGGTATAACCGATTGATAAGTATTAAAAAGCATTATAAAGTTCATTGAGGCTTTTAAAAAGAAAAAAGGAAACAATTGATGGAGCTTCATGGTAGTTGTTGAAAGCCCCCAAACTTTATTTTTTAACAAATATTTTTGCTACAGATTTTCTGCATTTAAAAATCAAAACTTAGCTTATCAAGGATCCCAAACGGTATGTCTCATGTTTTGGAGGGCTTTCCTTGGTGTCTGCATCACTTAACTCCTAATTCATTTTTCTTCTTCCACTAACTGCATTTCCTACATTAGATGTAAGAATTGACCTGTAGTCATTCCATCTTGAAACCTGAATTATTAAAGGCCCTTTGATTTGAAAACTTTGGTTTGAACTGTCAATTTAGGCTTATGGCAGCCCTGGGGAAAAAATTGGCCATGTTGCTGAGTGTCTGATCCTGCTGTTGAGGTGCTGCATTTAAATAATGCCTAGAGTATTAACTGCAGACCCGGGGACTGCGGTTTTGAACAGAGTAGGGGCTGCATCCTCTGCCAAACACTTTCCACTGGAAATTTCCAATATATTCTTCCCAGCCAGCTGAGAAGTATCAGGTTGCTGCTATGGGTGAGGACAGTCACTGCTGTCACTCAGACACTGCCACTGATCTCACCTATGTATTTCCTGTTCCAGCTTTAGGATATGCAGATCCTTTTTTGAGGGGTTGAATAGGAAGGAGAAAGGCTGTAACACACAGTCTAGCAGTAACAAAATTCCAAAGCATGCAACTTAAATAGGAATGTCAAAGACTTTTTGGCTTTCTTCACTTGTAATTAAGAACTAGGAGAGACTTAAGAACTAATTTTGGCTTTTAGAGAAATGTCTTTCCTGGAAAATGTGTTGGTAGGGGAAGTTGTTAATTTTTCCCCACCTTATTTCAAAGCCTTTGTTGCAGTTTTGTGCATTTCCTAGTGCCCTTCACTCTACGAAGATTCTGATTGGAAGTAAAAATTAAAAGTTTTAGTCCTAGTGTAAAGAAATAAAAAAAAAGGCAAGAATGAAGTTTCTTTTCGGTGTAGTTGAACTTGGGCTCAAGTGCTGTTGCAATCAGTGGAGTTTCTGTAACATTGACAGGTCAGACAGGCTCTGGCTACTTGAGCTACAGAGCCTGTTTTGCAGATGCGGAGTGTTTTTAAAACATCCTATGCCTTGTTATGGCAGAGTAGTTCCCCAGTGCTTTCAGTTCTTACATAATTATAACCTCCATGAAATAGAGATATAAAACCCTTGGGTCGTTAAGATTTCACTCTGTCATATGAAGGGTCTATATGTATTGAGATAGAGAATAAAAAGGTAGTGTATCAGAAAAAAAGAAAGCCAACTCCAAACCTTTGTTATCTATCAGAGGAGGTTCCTTAGTTAAGAAGTTTGAGTCAGTTTAAAAATCTATTTAATCAGAAGATTGAACAGAAACCTCAAATGTGTTTTGGTTCTTTTAGTGTAGAAAACCAGCTAAATCTTAGTATCTGACAAATCTGGTAATTTGTTTTTAAGATTGTAACTGAAAATCATAATGGCCTGTTTAAGATTTGGGGGTGTGCACAGATCAAAACTTAGAACAGTTAAGATCCCCTGGCATTTCTGAGTATTGCAGACCTTTATGTGCAATGGAAACCTAGATTGTGATTGAACAGGAGTAACATGTACGCAACCAGTTCTGCTAAATCTATTTCTGTGAGCTGTTAATGATCTCATAAACAAGCTTATCAATAGCCTGTTCGTTGGATAAGTACCGTGCACCAGACATGCACTGACCAAGGTAACTCTGTTCTTCCCCACAACCCCAGTCCATTCCCCTGCAGGAGGGCAGCATGTCTTTGTAGTGATCTACCAGCCATGTGTGTCACTTAGAAAGCAAGTGTCTAAATTTGTCATCTCTTGCCTGGCCATGTTCCAGCTTTTCCTTTTTCCTATTCTCTCCTGCAGACATGACACCTCATTAATGGTGCATGTGTGGTATTACAGCTCTAGATGATTTTTTTAATTTTACTTTTTTTCAGAGCTGCCTTTCACTCTGCTTTCTTTCTCTCTCTTTCCACGGTTGTGCAGAAGTAAGAGTGATTCTTACTTCTTTTTTTTTTCTTTTTGTTTTTCTCTTTTTTAATTTGTTTCCTTTTCTCTTTTTCTTCCTTTTTCTTTAGTGGACTGAAAATCAAAGCTTTAACCCTTGGCCCTTATGCAAGCCTGAGTAGTTGCTGTCTGTCTCAATAGTTAGAAATCATAGTATTTACTTTAACAATTTAAACACTCATATGCTTGTAAAAGTATTCCAAGGCCAGCCAACAATCTCTGCTTTGAATACTAAATCAAAGATTAGCACTCAAATTTAACTGCTCTTTATAGTTGAGGATTAAAAGGTTTCTTAATTTACAGTAATATATGCCTTTTAAGTGCACCAAAAGTAGTATTTATTCAGTCTGCATGCTTTTAAACTCGGATTGTATGTCAGGTAACAAAGTAAATTGAGGCAGTGTTTTGTAGCATCTCAAATTGCTATTGCTGTCTCTGCAATGCATTCTTATTGACATTTTTGCCCAATTGGCCAATATTTGTCTAGTTGGCATTGCTGTTCTGTGGTGTCAAAAACAGGGTTGGTATTAGATAGGCAGAGAACTGTACTTAATTTGGCTTATTTTATATGGGGCATCTCTTGCTAAGAATCAAACTTACTGAATATTAATGTAAAATTTAAAAACAAGCTAAGTGTTTATTGGCTGTGTGGATTCACAAAATGGCAGTAAAGGGCTACAAATGGGAACTTCGGAAAAATCAGTATAGTCCGAGTTTTTGCATCCACTGTTCCTTACTGTGTGCGTTTGGAACTTAGATGAGCTGTTCTTGTGATATTATCACATCTAACTTGGTGCTTTTTGCATTTTGTAGGTTTTACTGCGATCACAACTACTAATCCCATTTGGTTGGTAAAGACACGGTTACAGCTTGATGCAAGGTAAAGCAACAATGGGAAATCTCACTGCTGTGAGAAGATTTTACTGAAGTGTTGTGCAGCTGTTTGGCATCCCAAAATAGAATGAATCCTTAAAAATTCAACGTTTCAGATTTGGAAAGTTGATGCTGATCTATCTACATATTACACTATCACTTTTCTCTGTTTTAATCCATTTTGAGACATGCGTGAGGTGCTCTAGTAGACTGGCCAGCAAATTTGGAATGAATTACAAGATCAACAGACTCATTAAAATCGTGTTCTGCCCACCATATGCTTACACTTTCATTCCATAATACATTCTCTTTAGCCCTTGAACTAAACATTCCTGAAATATGGATTAAGTATTATAGCAAATATTTAGTAAAAGGCCTTAAACATCCTTGGGATTTTTTGTTGTGGATTTGGTTTTTTGTTTTTGTTTTTACCTACAATGAGTTCTAACCTATAAAAAGGGAAAGACCTACTTTCATGGATAGAAACACAGGAATTCTCCTAATGTAGGATATTCAGTAATTTGTTTGGGCTTATCACAGGATTGACTACAGAAACTTTTTATTATAAAACATATAATGAAAGTAGAATTTTATACAAATAGGAAGGAAGACAGTCCTCTATATTCCCATCTATTTAAAACTGTA
Source organism: Ptilonorhynchus violaceus (assembly GCA_013397565.1). Classification (NCBI taxonomy): domain Eukaryota; kingdom Metazoa; phylum Chordata; class Aves; order Passeriformes; family Ptilonorhynchidae; genus Ptilonorhynchus; species Ptilonorhynchus violaceus. The sequence continues at coordinate 4,493,400 of VZRJ01008268.1, forward strand.
GGGACAGACTGGTATGATACCATATGATATGCATGGATATGCATCCGTGTTAGTTACCATAGCTCCTTAAAAGGTTATTTGCTCTTTTAGTCTGTGACTAGCTCACTCAGACCTCTGCTGGCACAATCCGTATGCTTCCAGGGCTTGCACCTGCACCTGTAGTGAAGTACATCTCATTCAGTGTTTTCATGGTTTTACATAGCTGTGTACAGTATTCTAAATGTTTCAATATGCACAACTCCATTCAGTAAGCAAGCTCAAAATGGGAATACAATGTTATTTGCCAAATACTGCTTGATACAGTCATGTCTTAATGAGCATTTTCCTTGACATCAGCAGAGGCTTAGTTGAATCAAATAATAGCTACCCTGTTGCACTGGTTGCTGTGCCAGTTGTTTGCTGAGAGCTGTAATGCTGAGGCCTGCTGTTTGAGCTCTTAGCCACTGTATGCTATGGAGCTCTGAGGCAACAATTAGGGCAAATCCATTATGCAAAAGGAAATGGTCATTTTTCTCACGAGTCACTGACATTGATAGCCCATTTGGGAGTCTGTTTTCAAGTAGCTTAGTCCCTTATTGCGCAGAGTTGGGGAGGCCTAGAGCTGTTCAACATGGCTACATGATCCTTGTTCTGTAGTCACCATATGAAGTTTGGCTTGGATTCTGTGTGATGCTTTACGTGTCTTTAGTGCTGAAGGCCTTTCAGGTTCTATGTGTTCCTAACTGTGTCTAATTTGGAGCCCCTCAGCATCAGTGTTGGATATTTCCTAAGTCTTCTCATCACTCATAACCTGTTTAATTATTTCCCAGTCTCACGTTGCCCTGTTGATATCCTGACTTGTTTTCTCCTTTTTAGGAATCGTGGAGAAAAGCGAATGGGTGCTTTTGAATGTGTCCGCAAAGTTTATCGCTCCGATGGGCTTAAAGGCTTTTACCGAGGAATGTCCGCATCCTACGCAGGCATATCTGAGACTGTTATTCATTTTGTCATTTATGAGAGTATTAAGAAAAAATTACTGGAGTATAAGACTGCTTCTGCCATAGACAATGAGGATGAATCGGCAAAAGAAGCATCGGACTTTGTTCGAATGATGATGGCTGCTGCCACTTCCAAAACTTGTGCAACGTCAATAGCATATCCCCATGGTGAGTGGGACATGTATAGCTGAGAACCTGAGGCAGATCCATCAAAGGGAGTCTTTTCATTGAGATTTGTACCCAAATTTTGTTCACTTGCTCAAGAAATATTTTCCTGTCTAAATATCAGAGTCAGCAGGTCAACATGAGCAGAGTATTCAGGAATGGAGGTGCTTTGCAGTAGATATCCAGCATGGCCATTTCTTAGGCAATGTTTATTTTGCCGAGTGATTTGCCAGGGCATGGCCCAAAGTACTTAATAAAAGTTTTCTTTCCAACTTTTTCAGGTAGAATCTTTTTCTATATACTCATCAATTTTCCATAATTTGCCAGCAAGTTCTTGTCCGCCTTCTAGGAAGACAGGCTGCCTAGTTTGTGTTTCAGTTGCACTTGATTTTCCTGCAAAGTAGTTGTGTATACATTAAGTTTATTAATGGACTGAGTGCTCAACCAGTGTCAACTTCTGAACTAAAATGTAAGCCCAAAGACAGTCCTTTTCTGGACTGTAGCTAAGCAAATCAGTTTGCCTTATTTAGTCAGTATCTAATACTGCCGAAAATGTAACTTGTGTTCTTGTTACACATACTTGCTTGGCTACTCTGTCTTACTCCTCCTTTTTCAAGGAGGAGTTCTGAGATTGAGAACTTGGGGAGGGGGATTGTCATGTAAAAATCACTGATTGGTTGCTGGGAAAAACAATGAAAAGTGGTGAAGGTAACCACTTTTTTCTTTTTTTCCCACTGTTTTTCTTTGTACAGAGGTTGTACGAACAAGACTAAGAGAAGAGGGAACAAAATACAGATCTTTCTTCCAGACACTGTCTTTGCTTGTGCGCGAGGAAGGGTACGGATCCTTGTACCGAGGTTTAACTACACACCTGATCAGACAGATTCCAAACACAGCTATCATGATGTCCACCTATGAAGTTGTAGTCTACTTACTTGATGGATAGCAGAGTGACAAGACTTCCTGGAAGAAGGTGGAAGACTGAGACTGGAGTGGACCACTGAATGTCAATGCCAGTGTGGTGGGCAAAAGGAACGTTGTATCAGGAACAAGCAGCTAAGGACAAAACAGAAGGTTGATTGTGGGCAACTCTGAATAATTTTGCTGCCTTTATTGTGTGGTCTCTTGTCAATGTGACAAATGGGAACTGCCTCTTAGGGAATGCCTTCATACATTTCTTAATTCAGAATTATTAGTTTATTTTCATCTGTTGATCTAGACAAAGCCATTGAGTTTTCTTCAGAGACCTGACGGGGAGGGAGGGGATGTAAAATATGTTCCTGGGCAGCCATATTCACTTCTTAGTGATTGCTCTCGACTATATCATTTTTGTTCTGTTTTACTGCTCAGTAGCCTGTTGGAAGAATGGGGAAGACAGTACTTACATAGTTTTCTATACCTGAAGCTTCCATTTAGTTGCTCTGAAGATTCATGAAGAGACTGAGGTAGTAGTCAATGTGTAACGTTTTCCATGTTGCTACCTCAAGACAAAATATGGTGCAGGGACCCAGAACAGAGTTATTTCTTCACTACAAAAAGTGATACTTGGTGTAGCTTTTTGGTTTCTTTTTGGCCCTTTTTTTTGTCCTTGATGTTTGAGCAGTGTTGTAGGTTAGTGAGAGGGGGTCTCATTGTTCAGCTCTTCAGGTTATTGGTCTGTTAATGCTGGTGTATGTGGATTTCTAGTCCTGCTGCATCATCCTATTTCTTTTCTGGAACTTTTCTTAAGTAGGAGGGACCTATGAAAAATTGTCCTATATCATCAGTTTCCCTTGCCAACCTGTTCAGGTCACTCACTCAGCTAAGGAAGAAGTTGGTGAATGCTACTTTGTAGCCTTTTTAAGGATTTGTAATGTGATGTCCAGCCTCCCAGCTCCTTTGTGAAGACAGGATTCACTCAGTTTCATGCTGCCTAAGCACAAGCTGTATTACCCTTAAATGTCTGGCAAATCCCTGGATTACCAGTATTTCTATGGGAGTACTGGGGGAGAACACATATCACCATGGCTAAGGCAACCATAAAGCAGAAACCAATTGAAGTTGTGATAGATCTTTTCAGTGCAGACAGCCTCTGTGCAGAAAGATGGAGAAAATTGTAATTGAGCTTTTCTTGAAAGCATTCCCCTTGATAATTGCTGTATCACTTCTGTCAGCTTGAGCCTGTGTGCTGAACTGCAGCTGACAGTTTAACCTTGTCCTCCACATTGTCTGATTATTCAGGCATTTTTTTTTTGTTCTGTATGCCAATTGCAAAATAATGCCTTGCATTCAGCAGTGAGGCTTAGCTGGTTTATTCTGTCATAATTTACAGAGTTTTCCAAAACCCATACAACTGGAGTGTCAAGCAGTTTAATGTTACAGGAAGTTTTGCAGCTTTCCAGACAGATATCTTCTCAGTCTGTATCTATTATCCTTATGAGGAAGATGATCATTATAAATTGGGGTCAATAGCTTTCTACATATAAATGCTGCTACACTGGCATGGACAGAACTGTGCTATCAGCTCTTCCAGTGTGGTACTTCAGTACACTTGAACTGTGCATCATGTGCAATGGCTTTATTTTATGAATGACTTCTTATGCACTTTGTGGCCTTCTTAGGGCTTATGACTTTCCTTCCTCTGATAATCTGTAATCAAACTCTGTTTGAAATATGCAGTTTGCTTTTAAACAAAGCATGTGGTTTGATTTCTGTGTAAAAGCTGTGCAGGAGTTTATGCTGTAAATCCATAGCATCTCTGCAGTGGTTCTGTAGGCTCTATATAAAACCTCAAAGCTTGCAGAACAATGTCTGGGTTTTTCTCATTTGCTTTCCTTTTTGTCCCTTATCTTTTATGTTCTCCACACAGTGTCAAAGTATTTGAGTATTTAATGTAATTCTCTGTATTAATTGCTCATCCTCTAAAAGCCACTCATAGTACGTACAGCAACCTTGCAGTGCTGTATTGACTTCCCTGCTTGGAAAATATTATCTTTTTAAAGACATAGCATGGTCTGAGGTGTGACCATGGTGAACTTGGTTGTCTCAAAGAAGTTGAAAGGAGTGCTTAAATGTGTTTTCAAGTGGGCTTTTTCTACTGGTCTCTCTAGAAAAAGATTGGAGTGTTTATGACTGACCTAAGCCTTGATGTGATGCTTTTGTTCAGGTAAATAAGTGCAGAACGTGACTTACTGTCATTTTTGTTATTAGAAAGTGGGTCACTCTTCAAGTTATCCAGATTACTCAGTCATAGCCAAAACTTAAATTGGCAAAGACCGTATTCAGCTTTGGAGCTCATGAATACACTGAACACTTGGATTAGCCTAGGCTTCGTGAGAGTTACTCTTCTCCATTGGATACATTGTCCCATGGTTCCATGTTTGTCTCCCATTCCTGGGTATTCCCTGGAATTCCCTGGGTACTGTGTGCATGCCCTCTCTGAATGAGAGCAGAGCCCCTGGAGTTGATAAGTAGGACGTGTTAGCAAGGACAATTGAACATGGGAAACAACAGCTAAAAGTAGACAATCAGCGTATTATTCCACCTTTTTAATGGGTATTCCAGCTTCCTTTTAAACTTCAGGGGTGATTTTTTGGCTTCCTTTACATAACTAAACATAACCCCAAAATTTCTAGGGATTTTTCATTATTTTTAATCTACCAGTACCTGCAAAATTACCTCTGATATATTTCCCAAAGATCTTTAAATTATTTATATAGTTTTCTTGATATTTATTATAAAAACTCAAAGGGAATTAAAAGATGCTTCATTCAATAGTATCTTTAACTACAGAACCGAAAGCAGTGCAGTTAAACTTGGTCATCTTGGTTTGTATTTGGATGTCGTGTATTTGTCACACTGGTCTGTGCTAGAGGCAAAGGTCTCGGATGTCTGAGAGTCTCAGTAATTAATATTAAGAGTTCCTGGTTTCCGTCGCTCGGCGCAGCCGCGGGCCTTGGTGCCCGCTGGGCTTGGCGCGGGCAGCAGCGCGGCTGCAGCTCCGCAGCGCGGCCGCCAGGTGGCAGCGCAGCACGCGCCCTCCGCGGCAGCGCACGGCGAGGAGCAGCCATGGAACGCTGATTCCCGGGAATGCGGGCACGCCTCTGAGCCCCTCCTATCCCTGTAGTGCTCTGTGGAAACAGACGAGCTGTGGACGGGTAGACCTGCTGTCTTCGTCCCAATTTCTGCTCTGTGTTGTCGGAAGTGGGTTTGCACTAGGGAGCTGTGGAATTTTTTTGGTTGTTCTAATTGTAATTGAAGCGTCACCTGTCCACTTCTACATTACACTGAACCTGTCTGTGTTTACATAATGCACTCCGCATGTTCCTTTGTTGATTGAGATGTTAATGACATCGGATTGTTTGTTTGTTAATGACAGTTTCTGCTATTCTGTTTTTCTTACAACATCTGTAACATTCCTCAGACTGCAGCATTGTAAAAGAATGCTTCCAGAGACAAGATTGGAGAGCCTTTATAAATGTTGCTTCCTGTTTAAACTGTTCAAATTTGGAAAACAAGCTGAATGCTGAAGTGTGCCTAGGTAAATGTACTACTTTTTTCAACTTTCTGTCTGTTAAGACTGAGTTATGTAAGTTTTTTCAGTTCTTCTATTTAAGAGTCTGCCTACCCTGCATATGTGAACATAACTATGCCCTCAGAGTCATAGCTAAACACTCACAGATGACAGATTGAGAATACATCAGTGCTCATGTGAGGTTTGCTATTATTCTTGCATACATGTAGTTGGCTGTAAACTATGTGCATTTACTCTGTATTTATATAGTTAACTTTTTTGTTTGGATTGCTTTAAACTTCAAAGGAAATTAAAATTATGTGCTTCTATTCAAATGTTGCCTCTGTGCTAAACTGTACACTATTTTTAACCTTTTCATTTTTCTATTATTGATACATACCAGTGCCTGGACAGTTGTGATTAAAAATGAAAAATTCATTAGGAGATCCCAGTGAATCATTTTATCTTGTGCCATTTTTAGTAGCTGAAAATAATATATCTGTATTGTACCTATAATATGGTCTTTTTGGCAGGATTTATGGATGATTTAAACAAGTTGTATGTGTCCATGCAGTTGGATTTGAACACTGTTACCCCTGCAGAATTAAGTGGCCATGTCTGTCAACTGCGACTCAGTAACTAGTGACCAGAAAACTCCTGTCCATTTAAAGTGCCAGCCAGCACAAGCCACTGCTGACAAAATTGAAGGGAAGTACTTCCTTAAAATGCTCAGTTAATTGCATGTGAGGTTATAACCAAGTCCTTGAACCTGACACATAGTTAGATAGTGTTTTTCTTATGATAATAGGTATTTGATCTGAGGTCTGTCCTCAGCTTCCTCACAAATCATTCTACAAATGTATACATGGGTTTTGTGTGGTGATAGTGTGTGGGGGTTTTTTTCCCCCCTCAGTGTGGGTTCTGGAACTGAATCTTTGCAGCCTTTAATATGGAGCCAAGCTGGATGTCTCTGATATGATTCTTTCAGCTCCTCAAAACTACTTCAAAACTTGCATTAAATTGGTACATCTGTGATAAGTAGGTGTTAATGTGAATTGCCCTACCTTGCTCTACTTTCTAGTTCTCAGGCCAGCCAGGCTTAGAGGTGATCAGTCCTCTGGAACCAGTACAGGCAACCAGTGTGCTTATCCCTGACACATCTGAAGTTATCTCTCTCACTGGCATAACTGTAACTGTCTGTCACTGATCTTTCACTTTTACTCTCCCAAAGAGGCACATGGGCAGGGCAGAGCTCAGGTTAAGGCTGTGGGGATATTTTGTTCATGCTGCTTTACAGCCCCTTCTGCTAGAGGGGTTGGTTATGTTAAGCTTGCCATGGTCAAAAAGGTGGTGTATAAAATGAAGGTGTATTTAAACTGCTAATTGGTTATGACTTGGCATTAATGCAGCAGTGCAGTCTGACAGAGATGCAACCTAAAAGCGTGTGAGGCTTAACAATGATGTCTTTCACAAAAGAAAGCTCTTGAATTTGGTAATGCACTTACACCAAAATAAAATGTACTTCTGAAGACAAACACTCCCCATGTCTTGTGTGTGCTGTTGCCAGCCACTGTGCTTTGTGCTGACTCAGAACATCCTTATCTTCCTGCACAGCTTCTGGAAGAGGCAGGAAATGCCAGGACAGGAGCCTAGTTTTCATGACCAAATTGATGCAAACAAAATGGTTTCTTGAGCTGTGGAAGACTGATTGGAGCACAGGATCTTCTGGATAGTAGATGGAATATTTTAAGGGATGCTGCTAAGACTGGTTTCAGTAATGCAGAGATACCTCAGTGATGAAGTTTGTGTGAAGGTAACAAGAAGTTTTCAAAGACAGGCTCCAGATGGTGAAACTTGCTGCTAATTCTGGGTGGACCTCTACAAGGGAATATTTCCTCCCTTAACTGTGGCTCTTTGAAAATGGGTAGCTTTTCCTAATCCTACTTCTGTAGCAGACATTTGGGATGGGACTGAGGGTGTTGAAATTGTCTGGAGTGTAACCAAAATGCAAAACAATCTGTTCTGAGACTTGGTCATCCATCCAAACTTCTGAAAACAGGTATGCAATGTGCAAGTGACGCAGCAAATATTTGAAGGATTCTGTTAATTTAGGACTCTGTTGCTATGTAATTAGAGACTAGATAACATCAAACCAGTAATTAAAAGGGAAAACAATTAAATGGGAGAACTACAGGCTTGTGTGTCTGTAACAGAGTTCTAAGTACATCCCTCTTTTGTGAAGTATATTATAGGCACAAAGGTAACAGGCCAGTAAGCATGAATTGATGATGTTAAAATAAGCTGATGATTACTTGTGATAGTCTGTATTTTACATGACGAAAATGCATGAGAGCCAATGTATGCAGGTTTTTTGTGGAATTATATGATGTGGAGCCACAAAGGAAATCTCTAGTTCATTCCTACATGGGTAAGTTTTTCGCTAAAAGAGCAAGTGTTGTGTGATGGGAGCTGTTGGATTGGTGATGAATGCTATGAGTTCTTGATGGCCTCTGAAGAAGACTTCCACATGAACTAGTCTTGGTATTGTCAAAATCATTGGTATGGTCAAATGTATTTTATACATGTGTGCGTGTATATATATATGTTTAAGCAGCTTCTCACTTTAACTGAACAATGTGACATGTTGCTGATCTGAATTTTTCTTGGTCTAGTGCCACGTGATGCTTTTCTGCAAGCATTATATTTTTGTCAGAGTCTGAGGAATGACAGAATGACATTGTCTCATATGCCAAGGTGTTAGGAAGGAATACATGGCTTTCATAGGGAATGTCCTTCTGGGCTGGCTCAACCTGGTGCATTCCTGTCTGCATGTAGTGAGGGCAAGTTTCTGTATCAAGCAAGGATTTGGGATATTGACTGCAGGAGGTGTGTGGACATTGTAAAGTTTTCAAGGGAACTTGAGAAGCTGTCCTTTCCAAGTTACAGGCTAAGAATTTCTCTGGAAAACATAAAAATCTGGAAGTTGGACACCTCTGAGTTAGAGCAATAGTAAGCAGTATCTTTGCCATAACAAGAAGAAAGAGGTAAAAACAGGGTGGAAGAAGTGAGTAGGTAATGTGATTGGATTTGGTTTTACTATTGTTTTCATGATCTTAGGTTAGAAGTGTAACAATATTTTCAAATGGAATGAGTGTGTCCCCTTTGTCAGCAGTTCTGACCTAAGGGAATAAGGCTCTCCAAGTACATCTTTGCAGAATTTTTATCCCAATTTAGCTGTGCTAGATTTTTCCATTGAGAAGGTGATAGTATGGGTACTTTGCAGGGCCACATCAGACTTTGTGCTGTTTCTAGCTCCTCAAGAACTCCACAAGAATGTCCAGTAGAAATGTTTCTGTGAGCTCAGATCACTTCCCTCTAAAGAGGGAAGACCAGTTCTCCTAGAATATTGTTCAATATTCTCTCAGGATAGATTTTGGCTGAAATGAGGATCTGCAAGAGCCTGAAGGAAGAGCACACCTACTGGGAGAAAGTTCTCCCCGGTTTCTGTAGTTTATCCTTTGAATAGGAAAAGGAAGTGAATGCTGAAAAAATAACTGTTCTTGCTAAGAAATTCCAGTAAGTGTGAATCTCCTCCCAAAAGTGGGTCATTCTACAAGGAATTCTGTGAGAAGTCACAATGGATTTCCTTAGGTATTCTCCGTTTTCAGTCATATCCAGGAGCAAGGTCTATTTGAGGAAGAAAGTTTCCTTCCTCATTCTCTGGAAGTAGTTGAAGACATACCCTGCTGTTGAGAGTTTCACTGTCCACAAATGCTGCTTCCTGCAGAAAATTCTTACTGATGTGCAAATAACTTTTTTCCTCAGGCTGCTAAAGGCAGGCAAGCAGAATTTGTTTCTAAGCTGGTAAGTTTTCATTATAGTTCTCCGTTACTTTCATTCTGTCGTTTCTGGAGGTATTTGTTTCCCTCTGTCTCCCCTGGAATGCAGTTAGCAGTAAAAGTTTAGAGTTATAGTGCACTGCCACTGTAAATGTTTCTGGCCTTTGCAGTGACTTGCAAGTTGATTTGGGGAGCTCCAGCTGGATTCATGCTGGATTCATTTAGAGGCTTGGAAATATGCTTTGAATTACTTGAAACAAGAATGATCTATTATCATTCACACATTTTCCTAGGAGACTGCTTGAGGGAAAATACTGAAAAATGACAACCATTCAGCTCTGCTTGTAGGGTGGTCCAGTATTATTCCCTAATTCATTCAGGCAACAGACAAAGATTTAAAGTGCTTTCTTGGCAATACCAAAAAAAAAAGAAAAAGAAAAAAAAAATCACAAAATGAATATGAAAAATATTGACCTTTCCCCACTAGGGAGAAGAATATCTGCCCTAGTCCCTAATTGTTATAAACCAAGGAGACCACTGCCAAAACTTTATAGCTTGGATGTAAATGGAATATTGCCTCTTGAGCACCAGAGCTGTTAAAACCACACACACACTGAAATGCCTTGGCCACACAGGGGTGAGCCAGTTAGAGCCAGCATTCCCCAGAGCTCAGGGCAGCCAGAACCATACTTTCTTCCCATCACCTTCTTTCGTAGGGTAAAAAATTGTTTCCTTATGGCAGGGAAGGAACACTGGAGTGGTCCTCAGGTGTGATGGGATATTTCTGTGTGACAGCATTCTTGTAATTGTCAGGATCTGAGTTTTTTACTTGGGCTGTCATTTATCTCACCCATCTCCCCCTCCATGAAAAGGTGATCAGAATTAATTTGTGAGGGATGGGATTTTTAGAGACAAAAGACATGGAAAGGTGCTGAAAGATGAGCAAAAGTATGAGAGTTCTGGCTTATCAGAGAAGACAAGATATATAGCCAGCCTCCTCCTTCCCAAATAGTTCAAGAAAGAAAGATAGATAAATCTTTGTGAAACTTTGAGCTTTGTTCTTCCCTAGCTGTGGAAAGACATCTTGTTATTGAAATGAAGAATTGGCAACATGTGGTGGCAGTATCTGCCAAGCTTCCTGTTCCTGAAGAGGAAATAACATTGGGATTCAGCACTGTAAATCCCTTCCTAAAGGATTCAGCACCTGGAGAAAACAGGGAGTTGCTATGGATTTGAGCTGTTTCTTTGAGTCCCTGGGATGAACAAGGCTCTGAACTGTATTCAGTGTTATATATTATATGCACCCTACTCAACTATATCCAGTCTTTCTCGTTTGCATGTTCTGGGAAAGGAGTAGAGGAGCTTTCCTAGTGCCTGATTTCTCCTCAGCCTCATGTCCACATCCATCCTTGGAGGGAGATGAGCAAAGCTGCAGCAATTCCCAGGCCTGTTGGTGTACTCAGTGTCACCCCTCTTTGCTCAAGCCAGTCGTAAAAACAAGCTGGATAAAGGGTGACTTTAAACTGTTAACAAAAGCTGTGTAAGCTCTCCTGATTTGACTCTGCATCTATTTACTAAATGTTTATTTCCTTATATGTGTTTGTACAGTTTTTCTTTGAGTTGTAGATCTTTGATGATAAAAGCAGTAATGGATGGAGAAAACAGGATTATCTCACTAAGTACATCAGTTTTCCTACAAGAAAGCTGAAGTCAGAGTTGCAGGAAAAAAAAAAAAAAAACAACCTTCTAATATTAACATCCACAAACATCCTGAGCTGACAGACTAAACAGCATTCTTGGGATTGAGCAAGAAGCCTGATAGTCTCTGCTAAAGGCAGGGTAAGAGCAGAATGCCAGCAAAAAAAAAATTGAAAATAATAGGTGGCCTGTATATAAGGATAAAATGGTTTAGGCTGGAAGGGGCCCTATATTCATCTAGTTCCAACCCCTCTGCCATGGGAAGGGGCACCTTCCACTAGTCAGTGTTTTTCCTACTAAACCTGGTTAATTCACTCTCTTACATGAAATTAAGGCAAAGACAAAAGGAAAAGAATTGAGGTATTAGTCACCCAAGCTTTGCATAAGGAAAAATGAATTATCAGCTCACTCCACTGCAGGAACAACTTAGCAGGAGTTTCTCAAAATGCCTTATTATTCTTAAGTAGGTTTAGAGATGTTTCTACAGAAAGGACTGATGAGGTGACCATAATATGAGATGATTGAAAACCTCACTGTCAGCTATAGTTTCTTATAGAATTGTGTTGAGGGAATTTGGATTATGATGAATATTATTACTGTACCACTGAGGAGTGTTAATCATGAACAGCCTGGTCTTGTGGGAGGTGTCCCTGCCCATGGCAGAGGGATTTGGAATGAGATGATCCTTAAGGTCTCTTCCAACCCAAACCATTCTGTGATCAGGACCTCTTTATACAAGTTACAGATGTGCACCTCTGGAATGTCAGCTGCTTTCTAAGCAGGCTCCAATTAATGCAGAATATTTTAGGTCACTACTAATATATGCAAATTAATTTTCTGCAAACTAAGGAAGAAAAATGGTGTAGTCAAACTAATTCTTGATTTAGCTTTCTCTTGGTTTAATTTCTGAAGATTTAGGAGTGTTAGTGGGAAGAAAAGCATTTCCACCTGTAATATCTCATTTTATTTAACAGAGCTGTAATTTAGCCTGTTAATTTGAAGCGTTACCAAAAGCAGTGAAAAAGCAGTGTAAGTCCAGCAGACCTAGAGGGACCAGTGAAAAAATGCCTATTTTTGTGAAAGGTCATTCTGAACTTTTGACTCTGAAACTGGGGGCTTGTTCTTGACCTTGGGGTTTCTGGTCTCTGGACTGATGGTGATCAAGAATATTGAAAACAGAGCTATTGAAGACTCCCAATTTTCACTTATTATGAAAACTGATAGTTTTGCAAGTATGTGAAAATATGATCCCGTGTACAGTTTGCTTTTTCTGCCAGCCAACCCTCCTATTCCTCGTCTAAATGACTGCACTTCTCCCTCTGGGCAAAATGGTGAATTTGTTCAGGCCCAAATATGTCTTTTCATGATGAAACTTTACCCTCTTCTATCAAAAGCAGCTTTTTTTCCCCATGCAGTAACACGGTTTTCCCACTGTTTTTCTAGTCATAAGAATTTCAGTTCAGAAACAGTGGTGTGGTGTTATGGGAATTGCATACCAGCTAAAGCAATTCCAGGCATTGTTCTCCAAGCAGGATTTCCACCCCTCTGTGGACCCCCACTTAAACTTTTCCAGGTTAGCGGGAAGTCAGTAAGACAGAATTAATGAGGGTAAAATTACATGAATGCGTAAAAGATTAATTTATGCTGATTATTTCCTTGTTTACAGGCAATCAAGTATCTCCTAACACGAACAGAAAGTCTATAACATGGTGAAAAGCCCGATACTGCTTAAGAAAGCACTTTGAAGGTTGAAGACAATGTTAATATCTTACAGTCAGAGTTATGTGCAGCACAGTAGGGTCACCAACAGTAAACCATGAATGGGTCATAAGACTTACAGAACAGAAGTACCACATAAACTCACATTCATAAATAACATCTGCAGTCCTGTAGGACAGGAAAGGAAGTATATTTGAGCTTTCTCATATTTTCCCTTAGCATGTGAAACATTATGAGAATTGCTTCTTATTAGGGTGGCTAAGTGTAAAGAGGTGTGCATATAAATTGCTAAGTTCAAGTTCAAGATTGTAACATTTTGTTAAGCTTATTATGATTGAGGGTTCATTCTGTACTTTTAGTTTCTGATTACTAATTATGTTGACATAATCAGAAAATCTTGACCCACACTACTTAAGAAGTATTGGGCACCTAACAGCAAGTTTTAAAATTAACAAATCAAGTGACATGAAACTCTCTAACACCTTGTTGTGCTGTCTATGGCACTGCTATTTGTGTAGATCATAATACAACTCCCAAGGATTTATAAAATTTGAGCAAAGGCACCTTAATGTGTAGGTGTAGTATTACTACTGAGAAACAGTGTGATTTGCAGGTGTTTTATGGCTTCAAAGCAGCCTGGGACTGGTGACAGCAGACTACATAGGAGAAGCTTTAAAAAGGACGTTGAAATGTAAGTCATTTGTTCCAGTTCAGAATTATCCTTGCCCAGCTTTGCAGAAGGGCCTGGTGTAAACCTGTATTGTCACTGTTCTGTGACTTTTGTGGAAGGGTTGAGCAGCAGCCATGGCACCTGCAGGAACATAAGAAATTAGTCCCCAGTCACTTAGCAATGCAGGACCAAACAGGGATTCTTGCGTGATTAAATCCAGGTCCTTGTTGTGGGAACTTGTGGCCTATACCATTCATAAATCTACCAGGCTTCATCTTTAAACTAATTAGGTCACTTATTCTACTGGGAGGTTGCCTCAGAACCTGGCTTTCTTGTATTGAAACTCCTCTAATTTACTGTCCTAGCAAGAGTCCATATAAATTGATATAACCAGTGAACATAAGCACCAACATTCCTCCAAAGAATCACTTGTGTCATAGGCACTTTGTATTGGAGACAGTTTCCTTGATTTCCCTTTTACTTCTGGCTTTCTTTTGCTTTTGAGTAGCATCTCACATGTGGAAAAGTGGCCTGCGTTGCCTTGTTCTTGGATTTGCGTGGTAATAACACTGCCTTATTTTTATTTTAAAACAGTTCATCATATTTGTACAAACAATCTGAATAATCAGTCAGCTATTGTGTCTTACAGATAGCGAATGGCACAGCTGGCTCAGCTTCTGTGCATCCCAGCAATTAGTTCAGACTGGCTCTCTTGGGTTGTTTTTGCTGTATCTTCAGTGGAAATTGCTGCTTTGCAGCAGTGACTCATACATTCTGTGCAAGTTTTTCTATGGCTGTATAGACACTACATTTCCTTTTGGTTATACATGAAATGATGACACCATTGAAATACACCCTCATAGTATTTTTACTTGCATCCTTCTGTGGGCCTGATTCTGCTCTCCTGACTTGCCTAAATAAATCCTACTCATTTGATGCCATTGTGCCAGCACACTACTGCTCTTTCAGTAGCACAGTATAGGGCTACTCTGAAAAAAAAAAAAAAAAAACACTTCAGTGGTTTTTAGCTCTTTTTCCTCATTGCTGCACACACACAACTGCTCCTGTAACTTTGAGGAAAACTGTTGTCCTGATATTATTGCATTGTGCCTGTCTGACCTTCAAGACTACAGAGTCCTTCAGTGGTTGAGCTGTTTAAAGTCACGGGAGTGTCAGCACTTCCATTCCTGGCTCTGCAGCTGTGCACAGCCATCAGTAAATCACGTTACCCTCTCTGTGGAAATTAGCCACGCACTGACAGGCTGTGGATATAAATAACAATGTGTGTGGAACGTAAGGTGGATTCAATTGATCTGTCTGATAATAAAATAATTCGGTGGCAGCTGGTCTTTATTACAAATTTCATCACTGTTACTGAAAAAGTTGAGTTGTTATCCTCACTTTTCTTTTTTCTGAGAAAGTTTTCCATTTCCCATTATTTCCTGCTGGGAACTATATAATTCATAAAACAGGTGACCGCACTGTACTGATTGAGGCTAATGCCAACAGAAGGAGTCTTGAAGGGGGGAAGAAAATGCTCTTCCTGTGGGGGAGAAAGCTCTTCCTGTAGAGAGTTAAATTACTAATGCTTATTTTCAAAAAAAAAAACCCAACAATCTGTCTTTATTTGCACTACTCTCAATGCCGAAGAGAAATAGATTTACAGGCATTTTAGTGAACCACAAAAGGCTGTCTCTTACTTTTCCTTTTGACAGAAATAGCTTTCTGCTAATTTCAGAAAGCCTTCTGTGGACACTGTACTTTGTCTCTAAACTTAGACTGGTTTCCTGGACTCATCTAGATGAGAGTTTGTCTCATTCAAAAGGGACTAGACATCTTGGGCTCAAGAAGCCTCTAAATTACAGCTGCCCAAGTGTAACTTAATTTATGCCAGCATTCTCTGTCCCTCAGGCTGTTATCTTGTGCCCCCATGTAAGATACTTTCACCCAACCAACTGCAAGTCCTAACACAAGTCTTGCATAAGTGAAGCCATTAAATTGACAAGACCCAATGGGAAAAATATTATAGATGCATAGCAGTCAAATTATAGACTTGAATGAGCCAAATCATAGTTAATTTTCCTTTTTATTATTAGAATTTTGTTTGGATTGTTTTGGGGATTTGGGGAATCCTATGAAGCTAAGGTAAATCCTCTGATGTTTAACAGTTTATGCATATTTTCATCATGACATCTAATTGCTATACTCATGCTCTGAGTTTATTCTCTTCATGATGTGGAGTTAGTTTATCATTGAAAGAGTACAAAACCCAAATAAATAGCAGGTACTGTGATTCTACTGCTGGACTGCTCTCAGTAAGGGTTTTTCTTTTTCATTATTCAGTTGAGATTTTGCAGATGAAAACCTTTTGCATTTTTGCCCCTCTTCTGAGACAAAGACAGAGGGATATTTTGATATAACCAAGAATTGCTTCAGGGTCTGTGATAAGTGAGCACATTGGAAATAATCTTTTGTTTTTTCAACACAGAACGTTTCAGAACAAGACTGGCTTTTGTCTGAAGCAATGCATTGTCATCAGGTCTCAGCACCCTTCCCTGCTATGTTTCTCTAGGTCAGACACTGTTCTAAGGACAATTCCTGTGTAGGAAGATGAACTAGGATGTGCTTGAGGTATCTGAGAGTGAGAAGTAATCAGAAATATTTGAAAGACATCATGCCTGGTATGGACACAGGACAACTCAGCAGCTTCATGGGATGGACTTGCAGGGAGAGAGAAGGGGAGCAGCTGAACGGATGAGTATTCAGACTATTTATAGGCTTCCTTCCAAATCTTGGTTGGAAGGCTGGCTTTCTTCCTAAATCTTAGTGAAGCTATCAGATCAGCTGTATTACTTGTAAGGATTTTTATTAATAAAACTTCTGGAGAGACTTTTGGTTTCTTGTGCCAAAATGTAAAGAACTACCACCACAATGTAAAATGAAAAGCAGGCTTTTTAATGTCACCACACAAAACCTCAATGGTTCTGAAATGACAATATAAGTAGATCCAGAGAACAAGTATAAAAAAGCATAAATTTTGTTGCATCAAGAATGCTGTCCTGAAGGGGAGCTGTGAATTCAGCTTTGAATATTTTCTTGTCATAGGGGTTGCTGTGACCTTCACAGTAATGAAGGGGAAGGAACTGTAGATTGAAGGGAACATGGATTTCTTTTTCTTGCATGAGTGTCTCTAGCTCTTCAGTTTTCAGACTGGGAGGTTGTGTTTGACCATTCTGCACACAGTTCTGACTGCCCTGCAAGAAATGCTCCTGGAGCTGCCCACTCCCCTGGCCTGGAAGCAGCTGGGCATAAAAAAAACTGTATTTGTTGTGCTTCCTGGGACAGGTTGAAGAGTTTCTTTTCCAGCATGGTCCATCTGCTGTCACCATTCCGTGTTGGAGGCAGTTTCCTCTTGGGTGTGCTGCCATTGACATCTCAATGAAGCTGCTTTCTAACACAAATCAATCAGAATAATCTGAACTAGCTCTTCATTTAATTGATAACTTGGACAGGAAGACATTAGAGTATGATATGTGGTGTCTTGCTGCAGCAAAAGCCAAAGGTGGGACAAGCAGCTGAGGAGGAGTTTGGAGTGATGGTGTGTCAATGGTTCAGGCACCTGGACATAACTGCAGGGTATCTCTTAAAGCTGTGCTTTCAATGTTAAATTTCCTTTTTACTACACAAATAGTAGTTAAATACTTGGTTCCCCTTGAAAGTCATCCTGAAGGTCAGGAGCTGGGTGTTTAACTTCCATTTACATCTTTTGAAAATCTCCACTTTTCATTTTGCCAGTGTGCAGCAGTGTTAAAGTCCAGCGGGCCCAGCTAATTCTGAGATACTCAACATAAGAAAAAAATTTATAATGTGAAAAGGCTGTTAAATTTTACAAACCTGCTTTGCAATGCAAAACTCATTCACAGCAAAGAAGTTGAATCGAAGGCTTACCACTGCCAACTAATTATTTAATGTTCTCCAGTTAATGTTATGCTGCCAAAAATGTGTGCTTCCATCTTTTTCTTTCCTCATTAGAGGAAGATAAGCTTATAAATTATTTTTCTGCTTCAGTTGTTTGATTTGGACTAAATTTGCTTTTGTGAAGCTATATGTCTGCTCCCTCTGCTCACCAGCAAACTTGGAAAAATGGCACATCATCTCTTTGTTGCCGAAGCTAGAAGTAAATACATTTTAATTGGGTTTTAGCACACTTTTCAAACAAAATACATTTAAAAAATCTCTATGAGAATCCAGAAACCAAAATGAATATGTGTGTGACTACTTGTTTCTGGAAGGCTTTGAATAAAATGGTACAAGAGAAGATGGGGGTTGGTTGCCTGTCAAAGACTTGAGAGATCTGCCTTCAGTTTGCTGCTGTTGTAAACCATTACAGGTCCTGTAAGATTGCTGGCAAGTAGCTTTCTTTGACCATAATCTTAAAAAAGGCTTTTCTTAGTATATACAAGTGGACAAACACTGGAATTCTGGTGCAGTTCAAAGGTTTTTAGGGTAAAGCAGGTAGTTTAAAACCTGAACACAGATGCCACTGTACTGCCTACCACCCAGTCAGTGTGGTTTTCTGTACACCAAGACTAAACACTGGCATTCTGTCCATTTAAGTCGGGGAAAACTGGCTGTTGATGTGAGTGCAGGTGCGATCCCCTGGGTTTGATCACAATGTAAATTCACACCAAGTATGTGTCTCTTTGTTGCAATAATCAAAGATAAGCATTTTCTAGTACAAGTTTATTTTTCAGACACAGCAGCTCCTAGCTGTCCCATCTGGAGCTAGGATTTCATCAGCTCTTGCAAACAGCATAATTTCAGTTCAGAGGCTGAGAAAGAAAACCCAGGATGTTACTGCTGTGATTTAGCAAACAGTGCTATCCTTCTGTTTGAGTGCCAAACTGTGCTTCCCTCAAAAGGGTGAGAATATTGGCTGGATTACATCTCATCAGAGACTCAGTTTCCTGGTGGTGCTTATTCCCACACAGTCACAGATTCCATCAAGATTTTGATGGCACAATTGACTGACAGGTACACCATGAGGCACTAGCCAGCTGTTCTGTGCAAAAATTCCAGAGATCCTTGCAGACCAGATTCCCAGCTTTAACTATCACTGCAAACACAATTTGTCCTCTCAGTCTTGCACCAGGTACTGATTAGTCCTATATTAAGCTTATCAGATTCCTGGAGATCACAGGTGAGCAGAACACATCCATAAGGTGATGTTGTTTACTGTTGGCTTCCTGTGCAGTATTTCACTGGCACCAGGGCACAGCAGTGCAATGGCTGCAAACAAGGGCAGATCACTGTGGCAAAAGAGGAGAATTTTCACCAAAACAGGTGGTGATCTCTTACATATGCTTAGTACAGAGATGGCTTGCAATGGCCAGTTGGAAGTAATACTGCAGTTCAGCTAGAGCAAACCTGAGTTTATTGAAATACAGCTGTTTCTATGAATATGAAGCATTTGTGTTTGTTTTGAGAAGTAAAGCCAGCAGGAGATCCCTTTGGGCTTGGAGTAAAGGTTTCAGATCTTCAAACTGAGGTCTCATGACAAGGCACTTTTAAAAATGTGTAAATAATCAACCTGTCAGATTTTTGGCAGAGCTTTTGCTTATGTCTCCATAGTGAACCTGACAGTTTCAGTGCATGGAACTGGTCAGTCAAAGAAGTAATTGAGGCATTAAACTATAGTACCCCAACATAAGTCAAATTTCTCATATTTGGATACTTGTTCACTAAATTCAACATAGAACAGGCTATGGAAACAAATGTCTTTAATGTCACTGGGGGAAATGGAACCAAGAAAAGGCAAGTTGAGGTCTTCGTGATGGTGGTTGAAGAATTTGAAGCAGAACTTGGCAAAGCTGTATTAGAATCTTGGATTTATCAGATTTGTTTCAGCAACTGAATGTGTGAGGCAGTAGCCTAAATGCTTGAATTTCATTAGGGGAGAAAAGACACTACTTAATCCTGAATTTCCATAGGCAGGGAGATGTCTCTAGGTCTCAGCTGACCTCACACATGGTAGTGATCCAGTGGCAGTTTAAAGCATGGCAGGGAATATCAGATTATAAGGTATATCCCAGCCCTAATGACAGCAAGAGTAAGGGTGGGGGTTCTTTGGTTGGTTAAACCAAAATTTTGGATTTATCCCTATTTTATAGCTTCTGAATGCATATTGTTTGACCCCACACTGTGTAGAATTTGTAAATCATGTTCCTAAGTGTCCTTGTCCAATGTGGATGCTCTCTTGGAGTTTGTAGTAGCACAAAAGGGAGGAAAATGCTACAGACCTTTAGATGGTAAATTAACTTCTATAGAAAACTTTATATCATGGGCAGCCTTAAAGACCATACACATGACCTGCTTCAAAACTCTGGTGTTATGACAATGATTGAGATGGTCTGTGCCTGAGTGTGTTTGAATTCTGGCTTTTTAGGGGCTTTACAAATGAAATCGCAGCACCCAGGAGAGGAACTTGGGTAGCCTGAGTACGTTCCTAAATCATAAAAGCCTCCTGGCAGCATGGCACAGACTTGGAGTCTTGATCTCTTGTTCTCCAAGTCTCTATATCCATTCATCTTCTCAACTGGAACTACGCATGCTTTTTAATAGAGAAAAACAACAGAAAATATTCCAAGTGGTACAAATGTTACTCTGCTTTCGGAGATGGCAACCAGGCACATGGAAGCTCAGCAACCTTTAGCCATGGTCCTGCAGGCATTTAAGTGGCTGTGTACTTAGCAGGGATTGATCAGTGCCTGCATCCAGACTTCCTTCCACTTGGGTTCCTGGCATCAAGAGAGTCAGTGCAAGTTCTGATCTTGAAGCTCATGGAAGTTGAGGTCACTTGTGGGGCTGAGCAACTGGGAACCTGGGCTCAGTAAAACTGCATTCACACTCACTTGTGCCAGCATGGATGTGTTGATACACTCAGTAAAAACACTGCAAGTGAGAAGAGAGTACAGCAATCTAGTATATGCAAAGGAAGGGATAAATTCCCCTTGGATGCTTCCACGTCACTTGCCAAGGTTAAACTGCCAACTTCTTCCTCCTCATCTTCATGACAACCTTTCCATTGCAGTGGCCATGTCCATACCTAACAATCTGAGTAAAATGGTCTCTGTACAATGGCTCTGAAACAGCCTAAGCCCCAGGCAGTGAGTGCCCATTTAACCACTCTTCAGAAGGCTGAAGGAAGTCTAAAAATAATTTTTAGAGGAGCTGCGGTGAAATCATTCAGAGCTGTCATATTTGCTGTCCTGAGGTTCTCCTGCCGCAGCTGAGGTACTCCTCTTGCTCTAGGAAGAAATGGCATTATTCCAGCCTGCAGAATCTGTTTCCCTGAGCTGGTGCTCCTCGGTGGGTGGTGACCAATGGATGCTATCCTGAGAAGTGCCACCCCACGGCTCACTATGCTGTCTTTGTGCAAGAACCACCTTTGGGGTCAGTAACTGCTCACAAGTAGCTCTGAGTAGAACAAGTGTTTCTATCAGGGTGAGTAGGACTCCCCTAACTGTGCCCCTGATAGGGGAATGTGCACTGCAAGTTGTGATTTAAATTGACAGAAGCATCTAAATTTGTAATGAAGGATTACTATCTTCCATCCATTTTATTGCATAGCTGTGTCCCATATTCTGCCTGCCAACTGCACTTGTGGTACTTGGAAATCTTTTATTACCTCCCAGCTGTGAATCAAATAAGTGGGTGAAAATACTGAGCTACTCTTTATTCAATTCTTGCATTTGTTTGCTGTAACTCAGAAATAGGTTTGTGGAGTTTGTTGCTGGTCTTATTTTCATTTACAAATGCATTTTGGATAGAAGAAGCTAGTTTTAAAATGCATTAAGTAAGACATGCTTTAAAAATAAATTCAGAAATCATTGCAGAGATGACTAAAGAATTTATTTTGTAAACTGCATGTTTTATTTTAAAATGCTGCCAAGTATTGATTATGGTCTTAAAAAAATCCAAAGGGCAGAGAACCTAAGTCAGGGACAGGATATTAATAGATATGTAATCAGGTAAAAATAACAACTGATTTTTGTGGAGAGAGAGCATTTTCCTATTAGTTCACAAAATGCCCTATAAGCAATACATTAAACTCATCTCTTCCATTCTCTTGCTTTCTGGTTTGCCACATGTCTCCCTAGTGCAGCCTTAGAAGAGAATGAATGGCAGAAATAGCTGTGGGGTTTGTACCAAATCCTGTTGTACCTTCGACACCTTTTGTTTCAAATTTGTGCTGTAGTATTTGACAGAGATAAGTCTGCCTCCAGGTAACATAACAACATGTGCTGTATTAAAGGTAAATGTATCTTCCGTCTGTGTCCTTTAGAGCAAGGGAGCAGGAGGAGGCTGGATTGTGCCACCGCAGGCAGTTTCCAGTTGTTTCATTGCACCGCTTGCATTGCAGGAAGTTGTCCTGCTGGGAACTCCCACTGAATCTGCTCCACTGCAGTTGGAGAAGTGTTTAATAGGGCTTCCAGCTGTCCTTGGATGGGTACTAAATGTATACTAACAGGTAGATCCTACAGAGACACAGTGGCATGGGCTGTCCCTTCCTTGTAGGCACCAACTGCCTCTGGTCAGATAAAGGGAACCTCTGCTGCAATTGTGCGGGTTCAGACCTCCACTGTAGCCCTGTCAGTCTTGTTGAACAGAACAGCTCAGTTCCCACACAAAGGTCTGTAAGGGAGCCATGCTCCTTCCAAGAGCTGTGTGGGCACTTTGCTCTCTGGTCTCAATTAACCCTTTCCTTGGGCAGCCTGGCTTTCTGAGAGGTGTTCCCTTGTGGCAAGAAGAGGTGGAAGATCTGGGACATCTTGATGCACTGAAGCGCAGTCACTTGAAAGATGACACACTTGAGGTTTTATTTAACTGAATGCAATTGGAAGTATAATTCAAAACTGGCATGAGCCAAGTTTAGGACAGTGGCATAGACTGAAGTGTCAAGGTCAAGAGCAAAGTGGGTCCATTAAGGGTCTGGGAAAACTTGCAAATAGCTTTTTCCCTCCTGCTAATACAAATGGTGCTACTTTAAGACTATTCTGTTTGACGATATTGCAGTGGATGGTGATGAAAGAGGACTATGCTAAAACTGAGGGCATATGTTATGTAATTAACATTTTTGTATATATATATACATATATATATATAAAATGCTCTGGATTTCCAATTA
This sequence comes from Ptilonorhynchus violaceus, assembly GCA_013397565.1. Classification (NCBI taxonomy): domain Eukaryota; kingdom Metazoa; phylum Chordata; class Aves; order Passeriformes; family Ptilonorhynchidae; genus Ptilonorhynchus; species Ptilonorhynchus violaceus. Next base: position 4,516,147 of record VZRJ01008268.1, read on the forward strand.
TTGATAAGTTTGGCACTATTTTCAGTTTTTTTTTCTTTTTAAGTTCAATTAAATGTAACTATCTTACTCTTTAGAATCATGCACACTCATTTTCACTTAAAAAGCTTGTGCATTTCAGCCAAGAAAAATACATTTGTACAGACTGAAAACTCCTTGTGAACTGAACGGGAGCTTTATCTTTGGAATGACTGTGCATCATGCAGAGAGCATTTCTGCAGGGAAGATTTCAGAATGTTTCATTTGTGTGCACTCTCATGAAAATTTATCCTGGATAATGCCTTTGCTTAGGTTTAAAGATGCAACTTAGAATTGGCTTTCAGCAAAAGACTGAAAGTCTGCAGCCTGTGTTGCATTCTTTGTGTCTCAAAGACTTTTAACCTGTCTGTACTAGCACAGTGTACTGAGTTCTGTGCTAGGACAAGTAGATGGTGTCAGGATAGGTCCTAGCCAAAAACATTTTTAGGAATTTCAGTTTTACTGGATTATGGTCTCCCCTAAATTTACGGGATGGTGCCAGGTCTACATAGAATTTTGGGGAGGCATTTGGGTAGTTAAATCTACTGCAAGGGTTAGGATTTAGTGAAAAAAGGGTAGAATCTCCTAGGCTGCAGTTCAATCACTTGTATTCCTCAAGTGTAGAAAAAGCCAGGGAATTAAGTCTATGCCTTGGATCAGTTTCATTGGAGATATTGGTCACCGGGGACTGAGGTTTGGGTTAGAGTTTGGCTTTCAAAAACAAAGGAACCATTCGCCCAGTCTTAGTGGGCCTGGAGAGCCAGGATGAGGGCTGGTGTAAAAGCAGTTCAGCTTCCACAGAAAAGGTGGCTGCTGCTTCTGTTTCCAACCCAGGCTCATTGAAAGTTAGTTTCAGAAAAGGACTGACAAATCTTGCTACCTTTTGCATAGCTCTTATGCATACCAAGCTCACTGGCAGAGAGGGAAGTGTCTGTGCAATCAGAGCATAAGGCTCACTTGAGCAGCTGGATTAAAAGTGCATTTATCTGCAGGCAGTATCCTTATATTTAGGTACCTCCAGAGGCACTGGTTTCAGCAACACAAATAGCAAGCTGTATAAATGCACATTTCATGAACCTGAATAATGTTATGTCAGGGGAGTGAGGTTAAAGCCACCAATATTCTTGTCTATACAGAGGCAGACAATCTTTAAATCTGACAAATAATTAGAAAAGAGTATGTGTTAATAGTAATTAACATTGAGTGATGTCTTGCAAAGCAGGAGACTTTGCAGAGCCACTGTGACTGATGGCTGGATGCTGGTGCTTGGTTTGTTGTACAGCTGACTGAAGCAGTCAAGCTGATGAGATTCTGCTGAGAGCAAGTCAAGAGAAAATGAATTAGGGTATGTTGGATAGTGTTGTCCATAACACTAAAAGAATTGTGGAATTCTTGGTGTTGTCCATAACACTAAAAGAAAGTGCTGCTTTCCACTGTTTTTAGCCCGGCTTCTAAAGGAAAAAAGACTAATGAATTCCCATTATCCTTGACAGTGTCTGTCTTGTGCCTTTCAAATTACCTCTACCAATCCGTTTCTCTCCCTGTTGGCTGATTTCCATCAAATTTCTCTGAGACAACAGTAAAAATTATGGTCAAACAAGTTTCTTCAAAATAAATGGTGTTTGGGCAAAGAATCTCAGTGAAGTGCCCTTGTCGAGGGGAACACCGGAGTGTGAGTTTGCACCTTACTGGGCATCAGGGAAGCCACCAGGGAGTGAATTCTCTGCCATAGCTTCAGTTAAAGCTCTCAGGAGTTGTGGGAGATGGCTGCATAGGAAAGCAAACTTCAGTAGCTCTGCTGCTCGCAAAGCAAACTGGCATCACTGTCAGTCGTGACTGGGTAACACTGGGTGTTGTCTCTGTAGGTTCCTTAGGGCCTTAAAACTTCCTGCTCCAGTAGCCACCCCATGGAGCTGAAAATCACAGTAATTAAATGCCTAAGTGAGATGGTGCTGTTGGCACCATGACAACAAATGTCTTTCACCAGAAGAAAATTTGTTTTCCAAGCTTGTAGTTTATTGGATTTAATGGTAACTTGATTCCTTAACTGCTTTGTGAGCCCTTAGTCAGAAAAGCAGCGTCTTGAGACGCTGAATTTCTGCCCATCTTCATTGCATTAGACATGGGGAAATTTCCCCAAATGTCCATCAGGTTTAACAATGACTAATCTTGAGTAACAGCTGGAGTTAATGCAGAAAACACTTGTTATGCAAAAAATCTGCAAACAAACGGCAAGTACAGTTCCTTGCTTCTGTTTCCACAGTTGAAAATGAGAAAGATTTTGCAAAGTCATGGAAACAAAATAGCTGTGCTAATCTGAAAGCAGCAGCCCTGTGTAGGTTTTCAAGGAGAAAAGAGGAAACCTCATGCCTGTGAATGGCAGAGTCTCTCATGTACCAGTTTTGGACTGGAAATGTAGCACTTTTGCATCTCTTTCCCTAATAATCACACATGAGCCAATGTGTTCCATCAAAAATAGTCTGTCTTACTGCTATCCTTTCAGAGGAGAAATTCAAACACATTTCTTTGCATGTTTTTACGCATTTGAAGAATATTCTAGAATTAGGCTTGCTATTAAGAAAATCCCACTATATAAATACAATACCACAGCAATCCTTCTTACAGATATCCATACTTGTAGTCCTTTTGGGTCTAGTTTACTACTTGAACAAATTTATCCCCAAGAATCCTCCTCTCCACTGCATGAGGGAGAGACAAATTTGTTCTCTGATTTCCTCAATGGTAACGTTTTATGGATGGCTTAATAGCTACCAAGGTTTCAAGCTGGAATCATTAAGGCATTAGACAAACTTTCCAGCCATTCCCTGCTAGTGTGTCACACCAAAGGGAGGTGAATGTGAACAGGGGTCAGGAGCACACAATGACCATGTGAACGCTGTTGTAAGAAGTTCATTGCGGCTGTATTTGTGCTAAGAGGGATCCTGATTTGTTTTCTGATTGATTCTGCAATTTATGTTTAAATGCTCGTCTTCTCACCAGATTTATGCTAAAATGAAGGTGGGAATATATTCCATCCCTCTACAAATCATGGTCAGTGAGTTTATATGCACCAGTCACATTAGATGTGGGCTCAGCGCTCTACTTTTATAGAGAGATAATAGGGGGAAAAAAGAAAATGTTAAAACTACTTTGGTGCAAGAGGCATTTCTAGCAATATATAGTAAGATGGAGTCAAGCCAGGGAATAAATACTATTTTTTTTCTGCAACTGGTATTATAATTTGTACTGTGGCATTGACATGTGGCAATGACTGAGGTCCCATTTAGTTGGTCACACAGAATGAATAGACAGAAAGCCTCCTGAAGATCTCAGTCCTGCAATTTTTGTAACTGTCTTCCCACTTTCTTCTTAAATGATTTATAAAATGTGCCAAAATATGAGAAAGAATCTCAGAAGTGAATGTTTTAAATGGGAGAAGTATTAATGCTGACTAACATTATTCCTGTTTTACTATATAAAGGAAGATTTTAAATAGTGTAACACAATATTTTTCAACTCAAGTACATCTTCATACCTCTATGGCCCTGTAAAGTATCCCACTTGTACGTGAGAATCCCAAGTAGAGAAAAATTGAGTGTACAATAAGAGAAGTGCTTGGACCCTTGAAAATTCCAGTGTGAATGCTTACGGAAGGGATGACTAAATTAGGAAATGAAATCTGGGTGCTATTGCAGATATCTGAGGGGATATGCTTTGTCACACAGTGTAACATTCACAGACAAATTAGTCTGCACCTCAGAATTCCTGCATTTGATTTCCTGGAATTCTGCTTTGCTCAAATGCTGTCAGACAACTCATGCTGTCAGATGACACCACAGAAAAGTAGAACAAACAGAAAAGAATGCCATTACATAATGTCTCTGCTCTTTCCCTTGGCTTAGAAAGTGACTTTGCCTCTGCATCAAACCAAAGTGTTTGCATCCCCTATTTCCCTTCAAGAAATAAATGAGTCAGGTTTCTGCAACAGGGTGGAAGAGCCAGCCATGTCCAGGGTACTGCCAGAGGCATGTGGTTACTTACAAAATAGGATTATTAACCGTGTCATCATTTGTTTCGCTACCATATTTCTCCTGTGGTGGTGTTGTTCAATCGTCTGTTGAAAATGTGCCTGGGACAGCTTAAAGAAATGCACTGATAACGAGGTTCCCTGCCTGGTGATCCAGTCCTCCCCAGTTTCCTGAAGGTCACCTTCAGCTGCCTCCCTGTTCACGCTTCAGTTTCTCCCAGTTCCATTTCAGTGCTCTGCGCAATAACAGGTTGCAGAATTCAGTTTCTGAAATTGGCATCTTTAAAAAGCCCTGCTCTGAAAACCTAAACACTTTAATGATTATGTGCATCCACTCTGCAGGCTTTTATACAATAATTTTGGTTTTCCTCTTGTTGACATTCAGAAGTGGAGCGGTGTATTGTGCTCTGAGAATCCAAAAGACAAGCAGCGAATTCTTCCTGTTCTGAGAGCTCTTCAGCAACAGCTACTTCACTCTAGGAGCTTTCTTTTATGATACCCTCAGAGCACGGACCAATTTTTGGAAATGGCACTTAAAGCTTGATGATAAAATGCATTAATGTGTCCCCCATCTCTAGAGAAGGAGGATCTATGAATGGAGCCGAACCAAGCGACAGAAGTAGCTGAGTAACCCCGACAAGTTGCCTGGGAGGAAGCGTGTGTAAGTCTAGTCCAAGTCAGCTGTTTTCATGACTACATGACTTGCAGTCAGAAAATACTTCAGACAATTGCTTCATCTCTAGTCTAGTTGCCAGATGGATGCTACAGAGTAAAGTCTTTGTTTATCTTTTACTGAAATCTTTAGAAAAACATGTATCTTTGGCTCCTGTGAAGAATTTTGTTTAATGATGCACAGAAAATTTGTAACTAATATAACATCAAAAAAAGACCTTTAATATGCACTAAGGGATTCACCCAGGACGACATTTTCAAAATTCTTAGGTCAGCAATCACGTACACTTTTTTGTGCTTTATGCATAGGAACCGTGATTAGAGAGACAGATTTGAACAAGGCACTGTGCCATGCACTTATTAAAATGTAAGTGCCTGAAATCAGCCATAACCTTTGGGATTTACGTTATTTGTGAATATGATAGTAAATTTGGAGTTATTATGAAGCAATAGTTATTCTGTAAGATATGTATGGGAAACCTGCCTAAATGGTTTTCTGTTTGCTTACATTGATACTGTGTCTCTGTAGCTTTTGCTGTCTCAGGGCTATGCATTTATCCTCTCTGGATAATGATATAAAAAGGCTTTCATGTCATTACTAAACATACCTCAGTGTTGTGGAGTTTTGGTTAAAGTTCTACAATATTTCAGATGACTCACACCAGACTAAAGAACTGGCACCATGCATTTGTCTGCTTCAGACCTCCTGATTGATCTCACCAGCATTTTTCATCTGGCAGCTATTAATGGTTTTTTTGTACCTGATAAAACTGGAAAGAACAGTTTGGAGAACTTGCAGTGAATGTTTAGAGCTTTAATTTCAAGGCATCTTACTGTCTTAAATGCTTAAAGGGACCTAGAGGCATTGATATAGCTTGTGTAAAATTGTGCTGCACTGTTACCTGCATTATAAATACGACTGAAGTTGTGCACTGCAGGTTGGCCAACCTCCCTGACCTCTGGGAATTTGCATTATGATTTCTTGTCCAAGTCACGTGCTAACATATTTTGTCTTTTTATGTTGTACTTCAGTCCTGTCTCTGAGCAGACACTGTAGCAAGGTGCCGATGGGGTATGAAACGAGAGCTGCCCTCGGGAGCGTTCGGAGAATGGTGTGGGCTGGGCTGGATCTCTGCTCAGCATCCATAGGATGAGCTCCTGAGTCTGACCTCCACCAGAGCAGGAACCTGGGAGAGCTGGACAAACTCCTCAGCTGGCAGCTCCATGTCAGCTGTTCAGTGAAGTTTCTGCTGCTGCTGTTTGTTTTCTCCTTATAAAGGTTTGAGGGACAGACTCATCTCTACCTGGGTATGCTGTGTTTAAGGTAAAGGTGTCTAACTCTCTGAACAAGAGTGATCTTACTGACAGAAATATTTGAAAAATAGTAAATATTAGGGAATACTCTGATAAAATGACATCTGAGTGTATATGGTCAAATTCTAAAGTCATTTACAGGAGGAAGGTGTTCAGAATGAATTGCTCATTATAGATTTGGAGACTTTGAAGCTCCATACTCCTCCTATAGTGCAAAACCAAAGCACTTCTCTGACAAAAGGCAGGAACAAGGGAGGTCAAGTGAACAATACAGAACACTGAATAGTAGTTCGGGAAGGGAAACAGCAGGGAAAATGCCAGAAATATCAAAAACCAATTTGCCACCATACAGCTCTTACAGGTAATATCTATTGGGGTGGGGTGCTGACCTCATTAAAGTTATCAGGAGCGTTTCCAAGGGCATTAGTTGCAGCTTTGCCTGATGAAATGAGGATGAGTGCATGGGCATGGGTTGCATGCAACTGATACTGCCTTTATTTCTCAGGTTGCTCTGAGGCCTAGAAAGAAACAAGGGAGGGAAAGTGGTGAACTCAGACAGGTGTGAATTCCTCAAGTGGATGCAGTTCAGCCAAGGTGCTGAAGCTCGAACTGCTTTGTATCAGGGCTGCACAAGTATCTCCTTATAAACATTCCCAGTTTCCCTGTGAGGGTCTGTGATTCCTGGCGTGTACACCAGGGCCGAAGTCTGCAAATCTCCATAGAGGCCTGGAAACTTGACTTTACTGGACTCTCTAACAGTATTTTTTTACATTACTTGTGCAAATTCACTGCAAAGCAAAGCACTGCATCTACTACTTGGAATAATTTTCACATATCTAGAACCAGAGTTTAAGTTATTTTTTAAGTTATTGATTTAATAGATATTGCCTAATATATTTTATTGTAGTAATAAAGTCCTTCAATTACCAAGTTAATATTTCCCAAGGAAAATCTGGTGAGGTCTAAGTAAAAAGTGAATTGCTGCCAACAGTTGATAGTTTAATAGTGGAAATGCTATTTAATTTCATTATTATTCAAATTTATGTTCAGTTTTCTCAATTAGCATATAAATACTATAAATCACTTCTATGGAAAAAGCCTTATCGTGGAATATTTGTAATGATTATAAATAGCTGGGTAAGGCAAAATCTTGGCTTACACACAGCAGTGAACACAAATTAGGCTGAACAGGGTTATGGTACAATGAAAAATATTTGTTCTCTCCAACTTAGTTTCTGTGCAGGAATTTTTGGACTCTTATGTAGCGATCAGAATCTTTCCTTCTTAAATCTACTCATGTAAAGGAGTAACCATTTTCTTTTATGGTTTTTTTTTTCTGTTGGTTTTTTTTTTGAGATGGTTTGCACACCCATTCTGGAACAGAATCCGTTTTTTTTTAAGGATAATTTCAAGCTCCTCTTTGGCATCTTTGAAAATTGGTGCTGAAAAGATGCAGTTCCTGTAGCCCCCTTTTGCCCAGAGTAGGTATAAACTGGTAATGCAGCTGAAGAAAATATGCTAAATCATTCTGCTCTCTCACTAGAAAGCCAGAGTAAGGACATAGATTCAGCAGCATGGATGTTTATAAATGAGCACCATTTTAGATCAATGAAAGGGGAAGCGACAAAGCCAGTGATTGGTTAAGAAAAATCTGTTTTCACCCCTATTTTGTGTGTGTGGACTCGAGTGCCAACATGTTCAATTATAGCAGTAGAAGTACATGGCTTCCAGCTTCTAGTGCTTTTTAGGTTAAAATTAACACCCTAATCTTTTTTCCATTCTTAGCAGAGAGCCGGAGTAGGTAAAGGAATATCAACTTAATTTCCTCCCACAAAAATACTCAACCTAAGAAATGCCCTATTGACACCATGTGTAACTTCTGACAAGGAGGTATCAACACCTTTAGTAAAGTGCAGTGCTGTGACCTGAGAGCAAATCCACCCTGGAGCATGTCAGGAGCTGTACTTCAGCATGGGGAATTCCAGCCTTCAGCAGAGATGAAACCCAGCCTCAAGCCTTGCCAAAAAGGCACTTTGGCTGCCAGAAGAGATGCAAGCCACCTCATTCCTTTGGATGTTCTTCTCCCTGCAGGTGAAGGTTATTCTTCCAAGGACCTGCCCTTGTAGGCTCAGGTAGACCCTTGTCCCTTGCAGGTGACACACACACACATCATGCTCTGCATCCAAAAGGAGCAGCTGTGACTTGTGGCATTCACTGCTCTGGTTGTGCTGGGCAGTGCTTCCTAACAGGTACTGGGAACCACCCTCATTTCAGAAGGTGCGCCAGTCCCACAGGCAAATCCTCCCATTAACAAAACAAATACGCTCTCTGCCATCTCTGGGCTTTTCCATCAGCTACCAGCATTGCTCGTGTTGTTTTTCAAACTGACTTTCAGGCTCTGAGAGTGAGGGTCCTTACCCTCGCTTTCCTCTACAGTTCATTGGTTTGTTCCCACACTCCTCCACTGCTGGAACTGAGAGAGTGGGTGTTGGTGCTGATTTCTTGTGGGTAATATGAAACTTTGAGTGTTATTTCTCATGTAGTATGTGTGGCAATTGCCATTTGGACAGCTCTGAATTTGACAGTATCTGCTTCACCACTGCCAGTGCTATGTGTCTGGGTTTAAAGAAAGAATAAATATTTCATTAACAACTGAGAATTAGATGTTGTTCACTCATACATGCATAAAAATGTACTGGTTAACCATCCAGGGCATAGTGTCGCTGGGTCCCTGCCAGGCAATTGTTTGAAAGTGTTTGAATATTTTGCACTGAGGTTTATTCTCCCTTGGATGCTTTCTTAATCAGCCAAATGATTCAGAATTACCATTCTACCTGTTCAACCTACTTAAGAATCAGTTGTTTCATTTTCTTGAATCTAACTATTCAGGGGCTCATAATTATAACCCTTACATTTCTGCATAAATTTTTAACATGGGATTGGACAATTACCTAGGCACTCTAGTAGAGCAAATACATCTTTTTAACCTCTTTCTCAAGCAAAACCAGTAAAAAAAAAGTCTTTGTGATTCCAGTTTTCCAGCCCAACACAAGCATGTTTTGTCCTGGTCTCTCAACTGAATTAACAGCATTATATCCTTACATCCCAGATATTTTTGCCAGGAATTGTAGGGGGACATGCTTTAAGTTGCTTTGTTTGGCTTATTGGGAGTTGAAGCAAAGACAGCACACAGTGATGTTAACGTAGGAATGTCATGGGCTTATGACAGTTCCCTGCTTGGTGTGCCTGGGCTGCACTGCGAAGCTGACAGTGTTTGTATTGGAAAAGAGGGACACAAATGCTGTGTTTGATCTGGCTGCTTGCAGAGTGTCAGTGGGAATCGTTAGGGATGTGGGAAGCACGTACAGGAGCTCGGTTGAGCTGCCGCCCTCACAGGGGTGAAACTTCTGTCACTCTCAAAGCACTGACACTGTTCAGACCAGGGCACACTCAGACCTTCCTCGTGCTTTTTAATCACTTGAATTTGGAAGGAGAGCTAATTAAAGATGTACAAAGCTTCATGTCTAACTTTATTATAAATGCAACTGTGACACAATTTTTCAGGTGAAGCCTACAATGGCAGTGATGAAAACATGCATTTCAAATGAAGAAGCTCTGCACTCAAGATGAAAAGCAGCCAAATTCTTGCCTAGGCAAATTAACCTACCTACCCAGCTATTGTGTGCTGGGAAAATTATTTTTAGCATGCCTGTGACACATTTGATAATTACTTTTTTCTGCAATCAAAGGCTGTATTTAACAAAACAGAGATGAAACAGGGAGTTCGGCATGAAGGGAGAGATGTCTGTGTAATCATCTTTATCTGCTCATCTTAATGCTCTGGGAATGCACTGCCTGAGAATCTATAGTCACCTTCTGAAAGCAGAGCAGAAATCATTACCTGTACTGAGTGCTGGTTGGTATCCATAATAATAAATGTTAAAGTCACTTGTGAAGGATTTGGCCCCAGTAGGTGCTTAGCAGGCTCCAGAACCAGAAAAATGGCATCTAAGTATGGCTATCTGCCTTCCCAGGCAGCTTCTCCTTCTTGTCCACACAGGCATCCTCTCATGTTGAGATGTCATGGAATTTCCTGAGTTGAGTCAGCTGCTGTGTGGTGTTCCTGTTGGGCAGACCAGCCTGGATTGTCCCCAGAGAATGCAGGGTAAGGTTTGCAAGAGGAGGATTGTTAGGAGCTCCAGCACTGGGGAAGGCAGGTTCTGCATTAAGCTAACAAAGTGCTGAGAGCTGTCACAGCAGCCAAGGGCCAAGCAGAGCATCTTCTGAGGTTTGGTTGCTTGCAAAAGAAAAGATCAGCTTGGAGGGGAACAAAATCATACAAAACCCAAAAGAGGATAAAATCCAGTAATTCACACAAAACTATAAAATTAATGGAACCTCACTTAAAAGTCAGCATGTATTTTATATCATTCCATATGTCTTGTCCATTTAGGCTTTTTTTTAAATTAACAGTTTTTAAGTAAAGTACCAAAAAATACCTTGACTGGAGGGTTTTGGAATGAAATTACAAACTTAATGTGTAGTCTGTCAGCAATTGGGAATAGAATTTCTCCAGCCCCATTTTGCTCAGGGCATTTTCTCTTTTGTTAGTCTCTTTCTGATCATCTCTACTGTCTGAGAAAGGAAAAATCTATATTTTTATTAGCTTCACTGAAGAAATTGAGTGACAGGGGTTTTTTCCATGACTGACTGCTGACTTGAAAAAGAAGTTATGGCTGGGTTATGATTATTTTCTCCTGCTGTGATGAGATTAGAAAAAGTTGAAGTCAGCACCTAGTTGTGGACAGTCATCAATACAGATGCTATACAATAAAAATGAAATCAGTATTTCATTCACCCTTTGAGCAGCAGCTCAGTTTCTGTGCTCACTTCCTCATTAAGAAACTTCAATTCAAAGAACCATCATTAAATTATGTTTCTCTGCTTCTCAGGACGACGTGCACTTCCTAACTTAGCACTTACACAGTAGGAAAGAAATAATTAATTTTGAGCTTTTCTGTTCTCTCCATTGACTTGCAAGAGGAAAAAAAAAATGGAACAACTCCTTTCAGGTCTGAAGATAGAGTGAGATATACTATCATCAATATACTTGGAAGCATCTCCCTCCACCATGAACATCTATTGCATTTTTCAAAAGTTTATCACAGACTTTAGCAAAATTTTAATATTTTTAGTTTAGTGGATTTCACTTGAAAAGTAAACATAGTTACTTAAGCTGTATTTTAAAATATCTGAAGTGAAAAGTTTTGGAAGGCATTGGAGACCAGTATATTCCCTACATTGTGTTAAAATCCATCACTCACAGAGAAGGTATTCGTTAAAACCATTAAAAGGTTGCACCTATGTTTCAAGGCTTTACCAGTCAAGCATCAGCTTGAGCTGAAAATTAATCATTGGAATGTAATTTTCTAAAAATAAATATAATTTGAGCCCGACACCTCCCTGTGCAGCATCAACATTGGGTACCCTCAGTTGCACACAGCTGCCTGTGCTGCTCCAAGCTGATGAAACCATTCAGCTGAACAGCTGTAGGATGGTAGAGAAAGTGTAATTAATAGTTAAACACTCTATTTTTAATGTTCATAGAATGGCCTGGGTTGGAAGAGACCTTAGATCATCTTGTTCCAACCCCCTGCCATGGCAGGGACACCTTTCACTAGATCAGGTTGCTCAAAGCCCCATCCAACCTGAACAACACTTCCAGGGGTGGGGCATCCACAGCTTCTCTGGACAACCCGTTCCAGTGCCTCATCACCCTCACAGGCAAGAATTTTTTACTAATATCTAATCTAAATCAGTCATTCACAAGCTGTTTAAAATCTATGCTATTATCTTACTTATTTTAACTTAATTTGAAGTTCATGTCCATTGTGTGAATGATTCTCTTCACTGGGGGAAATGGAAGTTAGTTCATTCTGTTACTCAGTGAAGAATCAACTGGGAAAACCTCACTAGAGGCACAGGTATTTTATTAACTACGCATTTGAGCAAATTAATTTTCTCAGACTCGTTTCCTGAGAACAGGCAATTGTGCTGCAGAGATCCTGTTGCTGTGACTGCTGCGTAATCCAAACGTTGCTCTGGTGTGTACTTCCCAGCCTACAGATTTGTCACCAGACTATTATGTTCTGCTCCACTGTTTTTTCTAATTATACTATATATCCCTCTTCCCATAGCTTCCATCCCATCCAAACAATATATTTTAATCATTTAATGGAACATCATTTCATAGCTTCTTCATAAATTCTGACTGCCAGTATTATTTCACGACACAAAGTCAGTTCAAAGTTACGTGTTTCAACTTTGATTAGTGGTTCTGCTTTTCTTAGTTGTACAGAAGATAAATAATACATTTCATGGCTTTTGCGTTGAGAGCTGGGCTTACTATTATGGTATATGGAAATCAAGAGTATAACAAATGGGAGCGTGACAAGCTAAATTTCTGCTTATTCCATTAACACTGGGCTGTTGTGTTGGAGTTTGGTAGCTGTTTATTCAGGGCAATAATCCATCTTTTCCTCAGCAGCTGGAGCACACCTAATACCAATTACAGTTATTACCCTGTGTCGGACTGCTTTGAAATCCATGTTGTCATATTAACTCTTCACTATTTCTATCGCAGGCTCTGGGATTTGAGAAAAAAGTATAGATCAAGAAAGGAGAGAAAGAAAATATATCTGTTGAACTAGAGGGTTCAGTTGTTTCTTATGTGAATTGAAGAGTTGCAAAGTGCTACTTAGTCACCTAATTGCTCTCCACCAGTACTAATGTGCAGTTCACTCCAACTAGACACGAATCACCTTGTGTGAAAAGCAATTAACAAGTGAAATAATAGACCCTAAATCCTAAGGGTTCAGGCCATTTTATTATAATCCACTGATTATTCCCACACAGACTTTACCTTCCATTCAAGTAATTTAGTTTACAAGCTATTTGAAAACTCATCTTTAGTTTATACCTGATTGTTCCATATCTGAATAATATTACTTTGCTATTTTCAGATTTGGCTTCATTTATGATTGTTATGTAATGACATCAAGATAATCAAACCACTCTCCATGACAGGATCTGTTTCAAATTTCCTAGTGAAGCATCTCAATATCAGCCCTCTGCCTGTTGTGTTACGCTGTGCAGGCAGAACCTAACTCTGCCCTCATTAGGAAAAAAAAGTAATTTTGCTTGAAGGAAGACAACATAATATCAGAGGGAGCAAATTACATGTCTTACATTCTTTTAATTTGTCGGAAGTTTGGAGTGGGTGAACTCAGTAATTCTGCCTCCATCAACAACCCCAAAGTGCTCTCAGGCATCAGACACGTAAAGGGAAAATCCGCACAGCACAAAAGGCACTGCGGGGTGTAATTAGGTTTGCCAAAGCAGGCTGGGTTTCCGTGTACCGCCACCTGTGGCTGCCTTTCCTGAGGGAGCACAGCCTCGCGGCTCTGCTAGACTGCTGTGATTCCATCCAGCACAGGTTTGCTGGCATTCACTGCTCCCTCCTTCCCTGGGCTGTGGCTGAAGGACATTCAGACCTTCCTTAGAAGCATTTTCCGATGCAAACCCAGCCAAGCCTGAAATTGCCCTACCAGCTGCGTGGAAGGTGTGCTTTGGTCAAGCCCTCACCCTCCCTTCTTCCTGGCCTGCATCTCTTACAGCTTCACTCCTGGGAGAGCTCTGAGCACACGGAATGTTTTTGTGGAAGAATCCAGGAGACAAAACATTTCCTGTACACAGCTAGGACACAGAAGTTGTCTTATCTCATAGATGAAGGAACAGATTTGGCCTCAGGCAAGGTGTCCTGGGTATTATGTCCTGTAATGAGGTAGTGAACAGAACATTTTCATCTCCTCCTCTCTCGAGGTGAATTTACAGATGGCTTACTCCTGCCTCTATTTTCAGTAATTTATTCTTTCCCTCAAACCAGCAAATTAAAATATGAGTTCTCTTCCTGGCTGACATTTGCATATTCATTAAACATTTCATTAAATTATTTCACAACATTTTTAGTGATGCTCACTGACAGCTCAGGATGTACCCACCTCGTGGCAATCTAAACTGGCAGAGCTGTACCTCACTGCCTTGAAAGGGCACCACCCTTCCCCTCCATTGCCAAAACGCAGCAGTGTCAGAGGGGCTGAACTTTCAACAGGCACTTCACCATTGCAGATTGTCTCCCCTTCAGTTCCAAATTCCTTTTAAGTATTTCCATATTCAGCAGCACCAACATTATCTTCACTAGCACACAGGCATAATAGAAATGCTTATAGGCCCTGACATGTCATATGCTGATTTATATTCATGGGTTTGACACCAAGGTTGGTTTTATATTTGATTCAAAGGCTTTATTAATATGAAATTAGCACAAAATGCAGTCAAATAGTAGCAAGCCTAGGAACTGGTGGACCAACTTTCTTTTTAAAGTCTGACTTGGACCCCTCTGGTGAAGTCAACATTTTCTGAAAAATAGCTTTATTGAATACACTGGATTATATTATACAATCCTGGATTTTCAGGGACATCCGTAATAGCTGGAAAATTAATCCATTCAAACGACAAAATAAATTGCACCAGTAATTTATTGGTTTTGCAAACTATGCCAAAGACTGCCTTTTCTTGGGTGTTATGTAGAAACACATCGATTGTGTGAGCACTGCAAGGTGAGATTTGTGTAATCACCAGGTAGTTGCTAAATCAAAGAAAAATAGCATAGTAATAAAACTTCATTTGTTCACTCAAATGTTTATTGATTAATGCTTATTTTCTCTTTTCAGTTCAATACACCATTTGTGAAGAAGCCAACTGCTTGTGACAAGATAGCATGTATGACCTGGCAGTAAATTAGTTTGGCACCAGAAAGGAAATTTGGCACTGAACAGAGTTCAGACAACAAGTTGAGATATGACACAGAGAATAAGGCTGGGGGTATATGGCTGAATATTAAAAAGTTATTCCTTTAAATTCACTAGGGGTTCAATCTTTATCTAGGTTCCTCAGTCCCTGAAGGATTTACAACTCTGGCTCTCCTTTCTAGAAATTTCGTAAGTTATACTTAAGTGAAAAAAATAGTATAATAGAAATATTTGCAAGCCTTAACAAAAAACCATTTCTACTTGCTTGGCTCTTAATAGTAGTAATGCAATAGATGGCAGGAGAATAAACCTATGTTTAAGGCACATGCCTAAGACAATGTTATTGTGATAACTTGCACGTAGCTTTTTTCCAGTGGCATTTACTGGTTGTGAATACCTGTGACCATGCTGGAAAGCACAGATGAAAACTGGAGGAACGTGAAAGCATGTTCTCCTGGGGATGGTGTGGTCTTATGATACCTTTTTTATTTATGAAGCGAGGAATGGAATAGATTTATTATGCAAGATCAGTAACCAATAGTGGTATGATTTGTGAGGCTGATTAGTACTTTAAAATTTGTTGCTAACAAAACTTTGCTCAGGTTCCAGAAAAACTCTTTATTGTATCTTTAACGTGGCAATGGAATATTGTGCTAAACTTGTAATTGTATTTATTTTTATTATGTATGGAAACCACAGTGACATGAGCATTTTCTAGAACTGGGAAATTAAACAGGTTATTGCTCTCTATCTGAAGAAAATTATTACTGTCATTGCAAGGCTATTATTTCTATTCATTTTCAGTGTAACAAATTGGTTTTGCAAGATTTTCTTACTCTTCCCTCCCACCCCCCAAATCTGCCTTGTCTCTGCTGATCTCTGGTTAATGAAGAGCCACATGCATTTTGTCTGTGCAGAAAACATACAGATCTCATTTTAGGCACAAAAATAAATTTCCTTACAAAGCATATCAATGATGTTATTAATCACACAGCGCCTTTATAACTTTATGTGTTAACTATATTTTGATACTTGCTCTTCTGCTAGTTTATTCTTTTATGCCTAATTATTCTCTGAATAACAGAGAGAATTATGCATACATTTATTCCTTCATATTATTTATTCATGATATTTGAAGGCTTCTGTTTCCTAATGCAAGCATACATGATGGCTTTATATAATTTTTTATTTTTGTCAATGAACAGTGTCATAATTATTAATAAATATCAGGCAAAAAGCCCCATCAGTAACAAGCCTTTCTCACAGACGAGCTTCCTCTGTGTATCTGCAAGTCTGTGTTGAAGAACAAAGAATGTTAATTTGCTCTGATAAATGCATGGGCTCACTGCAAGTTAAAGTAAATATGAAAATAAACTGTCATGCATCCTTGATGACACTGGGAGGGTTTGTTATTGCTGGTTTCATTTCTGTTCTCTATTGTCCTTTCTAAGGTTACCTGGCATTTTCCTTTCAGCTCTTGGTTGGGCTATGAAAGGTCTCATGATGAATCTCTAGGCCAGATAGGGCTCCACTAACAAGTTGAGTTCTGTTTAAAATACATCATCATGTCATGACTGACAAAATACATTTTAAAGATGGTTGACTTTAATACAGAATTCTAAACTTCTAAATAATGTAATTTTACATGTATTGTGTACCAATCTGTACTAATTTGGATATGCAGTGCTTGGCTTTTAAATTTATGCCATCCCCATGACATTTCTTAACATGAAATGAAGAGCAAACCTTCTGTCTTAACTCCTCTATCAAATGGCTTGTTAAGAAATGTATCCTGCTTCCTAACTCGGGCTGTGCAAAACTCGTCGGGAATCAGAATATTTGATTCTTTTAAATGCTAAAAAGATACTAAAACCAGAAAGTAAAAGGGCAAAAGATCAGTAGTATCTGCCCTTTTTGTCAATACTTTGCCACTTGTACTACTCACTGCCCTCTGGGCCTCTTCTAGCACAGCATTGTTGGCATTTCAAACTAGAGAAAGTTTTAAGCCATCATTACATGTTAATAAATGAGAAAGAAAGCTTCAGCCTCTGACCACTGAAATTCTTAGATTCTGGTATTTCATGATTCATTGATATTAGAGTAACTTTTAGCATTTGAAAAAACAGATATAGTCTCACTTTCCAAACATCAAGTTCCTGATTCTCCCACTGTAGTCCCGGTATGAAGAATCACGCTATTTTCAAAGCTGAATGGACAACATTATTTATACGTATAAAAGCTATTTTGGGTAATTTTTGTAATGTTCTAATAAAAGTGATTGGATAGAACTCATTCTTGCTTTCCAGGACAGTGCTGTTGGATTTACAATACAAAATGGGTCAGAATTTATTGGGGTAGGATAGACAAGCACTAAAAATCTCAAAAATTTTAAATCAATAGAGAAGTTCATATGGAAAAGATGGAACTTCCGTGGTAATACACAGTAGTTTTAGTGTGCCTAATTTGGAATGCACACAACCCTTTTATGTCCTCACACACTCCGTGTCCAGGAGAACTGACAGCAAAACCCCAACCGCCAGCACGGAATGTCACTACAGTGCTGGGGAGCAGCGGTTTCCAGGTTTTAACTGTGTTATCTCCGTGCTTCAGCACACCAATGTTGGATTGACTTCGCCAAGCACTAACACGGAACAGACGCCCATCCCAGGTGGGACAGTTGTCTGCTTTGGCCGCGCAGGGAAAGCAGAGGTGTGGCGAGGTGCCCTGTGCCACTCCTCCTTCCCTCTGGCCCAGCAGGAAGGCTGGGATAGGGACATGTAGCCCGACACTTCAGATTTGTGCTGCTCTCAGAAGGCGCAGAGATTTCTTGTGCTTGTGGAAACAGAACATTTCTATAGTGGTTTAGAACACAAGCTCTGAGCGTCTATTAAAAAATCAGGTATAATTTATGCAGCTTCTTAATAGAAGTATATAAAAATTTCGTAACCTGCATCTACTTTCCTTCAGTGTAGATTGCATTTCCTGTGTGGCAACTGGTAACTTTTTGATTTGTAGATTACTTGATTTTTTCTTACACCTGAGAGGGCAAGTCATGAAGCGGGCAGATGGTCATACCTCTCATTTACAACCTTAGACACTTCCTACCAGATGCCAAGCCATTCCATACTCCCAGATACCTATTCCAGTACCCCTGCCCCTTCTGTTTCCATGTATGAGAGGAATCCTTCCACGGTGATCTACACCAAACTGTTCAGTAAAACTCTCCGTGGTCCACAATTTTAAAATTCACATACTGTTAGAAATGTTTGCAGAAGTTTTAAGTGTCACCTCACGCTATTTGCTGTAAGAAAGGGCATCTTTAGCAAGACCATCCCAGAGAAAAATGCAGGTTTGGGATTAAAGGGTGCCGGGTCGGCAGCGCGGAGCGCTGGGAGCCCCAACGGCGGAGCAGCAGCAGCAGCAGCGGCGGCGGCGCTGGGGGAAAGGGGGCAGAAGAAGCTGCTGCCGTTCCTGGGTGCTCTNGCCGATCCCCGACGGGCGGCGGCCGGCGCTGCGCGTTCCCCTCGCCCCAGGCGCCTCCGCGGGGTGCCCCGGGGTGAGGAGGGCACGGCACAGCCCGTTCCCCCCTCCCCGCGGTGCCCGCTGCAGGGGAGGAGCACCCGCCGCTCCTCGGGGCCATCCCCGCCGGCTCCTCCTCCCCGGCGATTCGCCGCTCCCTCGGCTGCGCCCCTCGCAGCGCCTGGAACGCTCCGGTTGCGGAGCGGTGTTGCCAGCTGTGAGCTGAGCGCCTGTTAAATCTGGGGCGGAGGCACGTGATGCTGCCTGTTTAACCACGGTTGTTTAAACTGCACTTTATCACCGAAATTATCTGACGTATTTTCTTCCCGTTCTGCCTTGCTGCTGGCGCTTGTTATTTTTCACGTGTTACATAACGCAGTGTACCGTGCCCAGAGCGCGGGGTGGGGTCACAGGTTCGATGCCCGGGTGGCAGTCGGGTCCGGAGGCGGCGGGGCTCCAGCTGGAGCGACGGAGCAGCCGCATCCCGCAGGAGCCCGGCATCCCGCGGGGAAGCGATGAGCGCTCGGTGGGTCGCTCCAACACCGCTAATGAGGAGGCTTTGCCCCGCAGTGTCACGGGTGAGCTCCTTTCAAAGGGCTGTCAGCGATAGCGTCTCCGCGGGCTGGCGTTTCAATGCCCGTTGATGCCCGTGGCAGAAGGCTTCTCTGGCCGCCCCCACAGCCTCACACGCGCTGCGGTGTCACACGGCACAGCTTGGCGCTTCCCTCGGCGCAATGAAGAGATGCACAACTCCATTCATAATTTTCCTCAGGCTGTCCTCTCAAATGGTTTTGAGCGCTGGACAATGAAGTCAAAATATCTTAAACGTGTACTTTTACGTTGCTTTTGAAGACACAGAACGCGAAGGACTTTAGTAAGAATACTCAGGATAAAAAGAAACGTGTTTCCTTTGTGTTGCAGATGCATCTTAATGATTAAATCTGGTTTTCATTTTCCTTTTGTCACAATTCCCGTACCTATGAAATCGCAGAGGATCTGGAAGAAGCAGAGACCTCCAGGAGGAGTTCCCGGTCTTGCATTCCCTGCCCTGAGAGCCCAGGTGGCTGTTGAACTGTCGAACCACTTCCCCTGTCCAGAAGGGGTTTTGTGGTGCAAAGAAATAAGTCCTTTGGGTTTTTGCCTTTCTGCTTCCCTGTGGGTAGGAGCCTGCGTGCTCCTTGCAGTGAGTGGGTTAATGGTGGCACCAGGGGTGTCACCAGTTACCGTGTGGGGAGATTTCACCATGAGTGCATCAAAACCTGCATATGCCTTCCTATTCTGTGGAAGTAAATGAGAAAATCATGTATTTAAGTAAGCAATTCTTCCAATAAAGCAAAATTAGGCTATTCATTAATAATGCCTTAAAATAGTTTAGGTGCCTCTCTACCATTAAGACAAAGAGGCTGGTGTCACTGAAGACTTAGACTTATGCTTACATCTGCATCTGACGTTAGTGGCACTTAATCCTTATTTAATTCTGAAAGGCTTTGGAAGTTAAATGCTGTCACAGAAGAATTTGTAGAAAAGCTCAATATTTGGGTCACATTTGTGTTTTGATTCTGAGTTGGTCAAATGAAAAGCAAGTTTTATTGGTCTTTATAGTGGCAGCAGGACCAAACCTGAAGAGGAGAGGACTGGGCTTACTGTGAGCTCTACAAGGATGTTCTTATTGATTATGACCCATAATCAAGCTGATGCAATGACTGTTTACTGAAAAGAAAAAGCAGTAGAAAAGCAGGCAGGACTTCTGTTGCTGCACTCTTATTTTTGAGCATTTTCACATGAGCAATTTTGTAGTTGTGCAATATATATTTTTGAAAATCCTGAGTGCTACTGTTTTGCACTGCTGGTTTTCTCTCTTTTCAGCATGAAAGGCTGCAAGTTCTATTTTTTTTCTTCCTTAATTTCATAAGGAGTTTCCTAACCCAACATTAATTTATTTTCCAGATACAAGCCTGGGACTGATGTTTTCTAAATGTTAACTGGTCCTAGAAGAATTAGAACTGCCTGATCAAAGTGTCAGGTTAGTTGTCATCAGGCCATAAAAGCTCTCTTTTTTCAATTACCATTTTGCTTTTCCTTGTGCTTGTGTCCATTGCTTTGGCTTATAAATTTGGGTTTATTATGTAGGCTTGGTTTATTGTATGAGTTTCCCAACTATTGGTGAAATAAATTAAACTCATACATTAAAGCAGTGTAAAGCAAAGTATTTCAGCTTTCCAGCAGAATTAAATATTTGATTCTGACTTTGAACATTCATGAGTTATCAACTTTTAAAATATCAGTGCTACATCCATTTATCTTTGGAACTTTTTCAGCATTAGAAACACTTAATGCCTGATTTTAGACCAACATGTTTTCTGTATCTCCACAGACAAAGCAGTTCTGAATGCATGTTTCAGATGCTGAAGTGGGTGAGAGAGAGAGATCTCTCCAGTAGTTCAGAGCTTGCTTCTGGGAGGGTCATTTCTGAATGGGATGCGTCCATCCAGGGGTTTTAAATGATTTATCCAAATTACCTTAAATTTGCTCTTAATTAGTCTAAATTAAAGTACTGTCCCATTGGTTTGTATTCATTTTAAAAGTGCAAACTACTTTAATTCTAAATGAGAGCAGCCACAATGGGATTTAACAAGCTCACTGGTAAGTGAGTTTCCCTAACCAAAAGTGTTGTAAGTTTGTCAGTCTGGACAAATCTGCAGATTCTGATAGTGAAAAGACTGATCCTTGTTAAAATTACTGATAAAGCTTCTCTAACTTCCCCAAAAGTCTCCATCTCACAGCCTGTTGACCATGTGTTCAGCAGCCCTTAAGACAATTCCAGAGGCAATAGTAAGTGTGAAGGACAGCTGAATTTACACGGAACAGGGGCAATAAAACTCAGCTCTCAGTGCAAGTATTCCAATTATACAGAGAGGATTTACTTCCTGAGATAAATCTCGCTTGTGTTCAAGGTCCTGATTTTGAATATTTGACTGGGCATAGTAAAATACGTGGTTCTCATTTCTTTTTTATTTGTGTTGTAATAGCCATATGAATTATGTACTTCCAGTAGAGTTACTCCAGATTTTCTTTCAAGTGAATTCTTATGAGAATTTCTATCTCAGATCTCTTATCTGAGAGGCAGGCTCTGATAAAATGTACAGACCTATCAGTCTGTGATACCAGTTAAATGTTTTGTGCTGCTGCACAAAACAGAGATTACAGCAGACGTTTCCTAAATTATTCTGGAGACTTGTTCTGGTCCATTTCAGTAGTTGTGTAGTGTCAATTGAATGTCTTTTGACTTTTTTGGTATACTCAGTTATGTGCCTCTTAAACCCAAAAGTGCAATTTCTTGTTAAGAATCTCCTATTGTCTATTTATGAAACTGCCCTTTAAAACTCTGCTGAGAAATGCTCTGGTCACAGAGTACTGGTGAATAATCAGCTTTATAGTCTACAAATCCATTTTAAACATCTGTTGAACAATGTAAGTGTGAAACTTATAGCCAAATATACCCTAGATGCTTCCCTTCTGCCCTAAAAGGAAGCCAGCTTTTTTAGGTTTTCAGCTTTGAGACAAAGGAAGAAATCACTTTATTGCACTAGAGTTGTATGTTATTTTAACAAATACGATGAGTTCCTGAAAGACCAATTAACCTTCCTATAAATGAACTGTGCTGTGTTGAATAGTGTCCTCTGGAAGCTCCATTGAAGTGTGCTGATGCTTACAGTGGCTGCTCACAATGATAATTAGATGTTAAAATGATGATCCTTGGAGATCCAAGAGGCTGTAAAGCATTCTCAAGGGATCAAGGCCCTGCAGAAGGAAAGGTGATAACCTGAAATCTGAAGGAGAGGTAGAGCAGTGCTTAACCAATACCATTCATTTTTATTTTGTTGGCTGAGAATATTACCCAGTTAGAAATAGTTGAATGCTTCCTGATCAGTAGAGGGTGCGTTTTTAAAAGGTAGTTAATAAGTCATAGGTTGTTTCTCTGTACATAATTGCTTCTCCTAGGAGAATGAAGGGTGCAGGCAATCCTATATCAATCCTGTTAACAAGTCCTGCAGCTACTTAGCAAACCTGCCTTAGTGAGTGCCTTTTTTCTTCTGTTTTGCATAAATAACATGGATAAGTTTTTCCTTCCTTTGAGAACTGTGATAACATTTTTGATACATGCAGCCCTGTACGTTTACTTGGGGCTCAGAGAATTGGAGTGAAAGTCAGTGGGATGAGGGATGGACTGTTGTCTGTGCACACAGGGAGCCTGGTCAGCAGTTCCAAAATGCAATCCAGGGAGGCTGGGTTTAACATTGTGGGGCAAAGGTTCCTGCACCAGCAGATCCTGCACAAATTGGGTTTATCCAGAATGCTACATTAATTCAATTACAGCTTGAATGATGTTTTCTTCTGCCTATAAAGTCAAACATGTTATTGACTCTTCCTCAGTAATTTCATGGTTTCTTCTTCTTTCCCCATATCTCACCTGGACAGCTGAAAGAGGTTTAACACTATCTCGTTACTTCTGTTGACAGCAGAGGTGGTAATTGCAGAAGAAAATGAGCTGTGTGCGCTCTGATCACAGAGAAATGCCATAGTCCTGCTTCCTCTGGCTTCTCATGCAAGTGGGTGTTTTGGGTTGTTTTCTTAAATAAGAAATTGCTTGGTGCAATTTTCTGTTTTGATAACAAATGGAAGAAAACAAACTCTTTGTGAATTGTCAAGTTCCAGGTGCTTTTTTTCCAACACTTTTCTGGCTACTTAGGACTACGTGAGCAAATGTAATTTCATCAACATCGTGGACTGCATGTGCAACATTCAACCTGTAGTTTCTTGATTTTTTTTATACTTTATTTTGCTACTGAAGTTTATTTTGTATGGACACTTAATTAGACATGGAAATACCCATCTATGTATGTCCTGATTTTACAGACAGATGTTTGGTGTGTACACACAGAGTGCACCAAGTTAGTAGTCTATGTGAATAAAGCTACTAAAATCTTGACTGTTAAGTGCAAGAGATGTAAGAATTACGAGTTAATGTTCATGGATCAAGATATGTGAAGGTTTTGGGGGTCAAACAAATTACCTCCTGGTGCAGTCAGATGATTGCAGTGCATTTATTTACTCTACAAATATTTGAGTGTTCAGATTTAAAAGACTTTTGGAAAGTGGAATAAAGCGGAAGTTAATGAAAATAAAATATTCACTTCTCAATACTGTACATCATGAAATATTCATAGTTGTTCTACAGATAGGATATAGTTTGTGGAGAGGAATAAATCATTTTGTTGCAGAATTGCAGCTTGATGTATGCTGATTAACAGTGGAATGTAATTATTTGACATAATCAGAAGGGATAATATTTTAGGATAGCAGATAGGTATGGTTTTGACTGAAAAGGATAATTCATACAGATGAGAATGTCCTGCCAGCATTCTGTAGGGTCTCTGCTGGTGACTAGGATGAGAATTGGAAAATTATGTGACTGTTTCTTTTCTTTTACAAATATTTTCGCCATGAGCAACATTTGCTACTTTAAATGCTCCAAATATACTCAGTATCCTGTCCTGGTTTTGACTCTGTTTCCTGCTACCACCCATTAAAATTATTTTTAGTAAGATTAGTTGTCATGTTTAAAAAATAAGTAATTATCTTTATTTTTTTTCTGGAAAGATTGCCCAACTGCAGATTCACTGATACTTTGGAGTGCTGTTAAATAGAGCCATTAGTCTTACCTGACTTCTTTTCTCTGCTTGTCAGCTCAATTATAGGTTGTCAGTGCCAAAGGAAATGCTCTTGTTAGGGGAGTGGAATAGAGGGACATGTCAGCACCTGCTCTTAACAGAGTTCCTGACTTCTTCTTACTACTGCACAAACCCACTTGGTTTTAGAGAAGAGCTTGAGATCTGTATCAGAGTTGTCTTATCCCCACTTCTTTGAAATTCAGCTCAGTGGGTGTTAGACTGGAATATGGTGTCACTTCAGGTGCTGAAATGCTTTGTTGTGTCTTGTGAGGTTGTTTAGAGATGCCATTTGTTCCCTCTCATATAGTCTAGATAGTCAACAAGCCATGCTGCAAAAAAATGCTCTGGGAATGCATTTATTTTGCTACTCTAAAGGAAATTGCAGCACAGCTGATTTGCAAATGAATATATTTAGAAATTATTCTGTTCAAATCTTGGAGTATTGATCTCACAAGCCAAGCCCTTGTTCAGAGTATTCTTTTGAACAAGGAGGAACAGTGAAGAGACAGTAATTGCAACTGTGATGATCTGTGGTTAATTTGAAACACTTTCAAAAACACCTTCAAAGACTTCTGAAAATCAAGGTGACTTGGTGATGAAGTACCAAAGTTGGTTATGAAAATGGCATTCAGGAACCTGAAACATCTGGAATGCAGACTTCTAAACGTGTTTCTATTACTTTCAGAAAGGTTTTGGCACAGAACTGTAAACCCAGAATTAATTTCCCAAACTGTGGACTCTAAAATCATTTGTACATACCTATAAAAACTTACTAAATGTAAATTATATTATCTTTATGCCTTTCTTTGTTTCTGATCATGGATGCATTCAGAGTTGCCAGAGTTCAGTGGCCTGTGGGGATTTTGCAGCAGCAGGGATAAAGAAGGGAGTGTATCTTTTTGGTCGCGTTCTTTTCTTCCTCACTAAGCTTCCTTTTAGACCTGTCTTCTGATAAGCATCTTAAACAGAACATTCCCAATGAAGGGACTGAGCCTCAGGTGCTAAAGGTTCCTGTGGCTGCTGGTGAGCCTGGTTCCCTTGATTAGGCTGAAAGAGATAAGGAACCCAGGTCTCCAGTAAAACCGCTGTGTAAGCTCATACCAGGTTCATGCAGTCCACTCAGTTAAGTTCATTCAACAGAAGTTAGGAAATCAAATAAATAGTAAATCTAAGGTCTCTGTGGCCCAGCACTGAAAAAAAAAAAGACTCCATTATTTGGTTTTTAAGTGAAAATCAAGCTTGCATTATTTTATCAGACAAACAGTAATGTCCTTAGCAAAACAGCAAAATGTCCTTAGTGTTTATTGGAAATTAGGATGTATTTGAAGCTAAAGCTACCTTTGCTTGGGACTGTTGTTCTGGCAAATCTTGTAGTTACAGTATATGCTCCCTGTGGTAGAAGGGAAAGCAGTGCATGTGGTGAGTTCCTGTTGCACTGAGATGCATTTTAAAAACAACAGTTGCTTTCATGGAAGTATAAAGTTTTATAATCCCTGTATTTGATCATTTATTTTTAATGAAACAGATGTGTTGTTAATGTTTTGCTGTGAATGTGCTGATAGTGAAACAGCAATAGCCATGGTGAGTTATGTGTGTGTGTTAGGGCAGAAAATCTGCTCAGAATATGTTGTATTAGTTCCCTCTCCTTGGTTACCTGCCTCAGATTACTCTAATTTTTAAATGTTCCTTTGTTTAACCACTTTTTCCCAAAAGTATCCTGTATACTTCTTGCGTGTCTGCATTGTGTCATTCCAGTTCATCTGTTGGCTATTGACTTTGAAGAATAGGGGGTGAGGGGACCTTGCTCAGAGTTTCAGAGAGTAAATGATGATTTTGTTCTTTTTTTTTTTAGAGCACAAATGATACCTTCTGTGGAGCCTGGTTTGTTTCTTTATTCTGGGCCTCTTTTTGTCACTTTAAAAAACTTCATTGGGAGTTTGAAGTTATCCCAAGCACCTAGGGGGAAATTTGAGCATGTGTGTACTCAGTTGGGTGTGAAAAAACTACTTCTCCAATGGTGCATTCTGGCCTCAAATATTACAGGCTTTACAAAATCACTTCTATAGCATTTATTCACCAATATATATTTTTGATTCATAGGCTTGTCCATCAAATCTCCTGTTTTTCTAAGTCTTGTGAAAACTTACGAGAATTCTTCAATTACTACATCAGTATCTTTTTCTGCTTTGTTTAGCGCATATGCATGATAGACTTCAAGCATTTCCACAGTCTGTTAATTCACTTTAAAATTAAGCATTTTAATATTCACATTCAGCATAAATATAGGTCATTAGTTGACTTAAACGTCACCTTTGTGGCTGTATTTGCTTTTCTTAATATTGTTATACAGGAAAATCACTAAGCTATTCTAGTTCCTTCAAGTAAGCCAGACTCAAACATGAATATTTATTACTTCTAAACTGTCACTTCCATTTATGAAGGGACTCAAGGTATCTTTGTTTCACAGCAAGCAGGTAAAGACAGTGAGCTGCCCTCAGGTGCTAGCTGAAGTTCTTGAGTGTATTTGTATGAAACTACTTGTGAGTGTGCAATAATTTGCTTTCTGTCCAGTAAAACACGTGCATCCAAGATGCCCACTACAAACATCATTAAGGTGTGAAATACCCATCTTGTCTTTTCCCCTTTTGTTGAAGTTACTTATAGTTGGTCATAAAAGCACAGGGTAAGTGGCAAAATATTATAAATAATTATGTGACCAAAATCAGGTTTTTTCACAACAGTAATAAAGTGCTGCCAGCCCAGGGGGTTGACAGCTATTGATCCTGACTTTTTTATGTAACTCGATTTTGCCTCTTACACTGGGGACTTGGAATTGTATCCGCACATATTTCCAGGTCCAAACAGCACTTATCCAGAAATCATTCTTTTGGTTGTAGAGCTGCACTTTGATATGTAGGCTTTATTTCAGCCCCACTGAAATCAATAGGAGCTTTTTCTGTTGACCTTGATAAGTATTGGATTGGGTCCATAATTTACGCTTGCATATAATTGTGGCCACAAAATCATATCTGCAGAAATGGAGGCCATTCCTCAAAACCAGGCTAACTTCTGCTTGTGAGGTTTTTTTTGGAAAGGAATTCAGTAACTGGCTCTGTTTTTTCCTTTATGCTCTGGGGTTGCCAGAGCCATGGTAATTTTCAGACATTGTTGGGTCAGGGTGACACAATCTATAGTTGCTTCCTTGAAAGGAAACCTTTCTCTAGAGTTAAGAGGAGTTCTGCTCCATTGTGCCTGCAGTGATGAGTCCCAAGGAGAGAACCTGCTCCTTTAGGGTAGATGTGAGTGTTTTCCAGCTATAACTTGGGGTTTCTGTTTGTAAACCTGTCAATCCACAAAGCAGTTGCTTCTCCCTAGCAAAGAGCACCATAACTAGCTCAGGCGTGATCAAAGGTGTAAGGGGAAATGGCTCCTGCTTGTAACAGAAACAAGGTGGATTTTGTTCCTTGAGCTCCCTCCCCACAGTCGTGAAACTGTAAGGATGTTGGTTGTAGGTTTAGCTGGCAGACACCAAATATTTGCAGAAACAAGAAAAGCCTCGATGTGCAGATTTAAATGTTTGCAAGACAAAAATCCAGTGTATTTCTCATAGATTGTTTACCTCAGATGAACTAGAAACTGATTGACAACTTGAAGTCATGCTCCAGAAAATATCTGAAGTACTTCTTTATTCTCAAGTAGAACTTTATTTAGAAACACTTTATTTAGAAACACGCTCTAATAGAAATTTCAAGATTTATAAACGACCTTTAATCAAAGGATACAGGACAAATGGTTTGATATCTCCCACATGCTGGAGTGGAAGGAATTACAGCTGGACAAGATATACCTTCTTTGTGCAATACCGGTGGGCCTGGAGCTGGAAGGCAGCATTATGACTGTAGCATTAGGACTGATGCTTTCCAGTGGACTGTATCCTTTATGACCTTGATCAGGAGGACTTCACAGTGAAATGTTGATCCTCTAGGATGGGCTATGAATGGCTTCTTTAAAAAATACTAAAAAATGACATTGCAAGTTACGGGAAGGAACTTAAAATGTTCTAAAAAGCAAAAACACCTGCAGTTTTCTTTGTACAGTTGTTTGCCTGCATTAATTCCAACCACGTAAGAGAAGTGGAACTGCCTTCCTCTACAGAGAATAAATAACTCTGTCAGTGATAGGACTTTCTGGAGATTTATTTTCTTTGCAAATACTCAATGTTCATGAGCATGCAACTGGAATGACTTTCATCATACTTGGTGTTTGTAAGTTGATTTGTAATTAATACTGGCAGGCCTGAAGATATGGTCCTTTGCACCTTGGTTGATGCAAATGAAATTCTGCTTTGCCTTGTGGGAGGTTTCTGTGTGTTTTCATATTGCTCTGTGCTTGTTCACAGCTGTGAAGGATATAACCTTGGAAGTGGTCCAGTGATTGTTTATATAATGACATGATGTGGTTTTCACCCAGCACATGTAGGTGGAGAAGTCAATACCTATAGATTATTTAGCCTATGGCTTCTCCTGTCTCAGTTTTCAAAGATCACTTAAAGGTGGTGCTATCTTTAGTTGTGGTCACTAGGGTGATGAATATATAATTTTTAATTATTTCTACTTTTTCTGAAAATGCCACCATTCAAAATAATGTAGGTAGCAATGCCAGTATATTTAAATATTAGTCATAGGTGAGGCATCAATTAAAGATGGCTTCTTCCCTGACTGACATGCAGAAGAAGGAAGCCAGGGCAGCCCTTTTAGATGGAAAATGTTGGTTTGTGACATCCAGCTCTTACTCTGTCAGGGAATTCAACAGAGTTTTCCAGATAAAAGTTATTTAAATTTTGCACTTTTTGGAGGTAAATGTGATTAAGAAGCTACATTTCAAACCAAAATGCTATGCCTACTTCTTCTTCAAACATAACATGGCAAAATACTGACTTACTGTATTTGCCTTCTGAAATGCCTTTAGTGTACTCATCACTGCTATCTCCCACCCACTTTGGGAAAAGACTCACCTGAGAGAGGAAAATCCTGTGAGACTACTTAACAGTTCAAAAAAACTGAACAGAGAAGTTTTAGACTATCTCCTCTTCTATATGCCACTGCTGGGAATAATTTTGGGATTCCATTTCTGGATGAAACCAGGACGTATTCAGAGTCCTGAAAAGTTTGACAAGTACATTGCAATGTTTCACAGTAATGGGAAGATGGTCCTTGGCAGTCTTTGAAATGGAGCAGAAGGGTTTAGGGAAGAGACAGGGTGTGACAGTCATGTAGCTCAGTGTGATAAAGGACAATAAATCCTTGAAGGTGTGTGTGAATGTGCTCTGGGGAGGAGGAGTCAAAATCTGTGCCAGTGAAGGAGCTGCTCTTCCTGCCTGCATAGAGGCACACTCTCAGCTCTGTGCTTATCCTGAGGTATGTGGGAATAAGCCCCAGTGTGCCCAGTGCTTCAGCACAGGACCCAATTCCCAAGCTGAGGTGGATGAGGAGCAGTGGCAGCACAGAACTGCAGTAGCACGTGATCTGTTAGCTCTGTCTTGTGTCCTTTATGACATCGTGAAATTGCATTTGCAGTTTCCAGATTCTCTGTTTCAGATTCTGACTCCCAAATCCCATGAGCCCAAAGGAGGGAAGTGAAGGGAGCCTGCAGTGCTGTGCAGACACAGAGGAAAGATCCATCATGTCCCATAACTCAGTGCTGTCTGGACTCTGCTTGTCTGGAGGCACCAGGGCTGGGTCTGCATAGTCCCCTCCTGGGGTTTGGTTTGGGTTTTTCCTCACAGCTTTATGTATGTTCAGGCAGGACAGGGTAGAAAAGGGCACAGTGAGGAGCTGTTACTGAGTCCTGGGTGAAGTTTTCCAGACTCAAGAAGCCAGAGACATAAGGTCCAATGATTACTCCAGACCATTTTGACTCTTTGGTTCTCAAGTGTATCTCTCTGAATTTGGCTACAAAACAGTGAAAGTATTGGTTAAGCAGTGCCAGTTACCGCACAGTTCAGAGCAACAATTCAGTGACTTGGGGGGTTGGAGTTTTTTTTGTTCATTGGATATTTTCAACAGACTGGCTTAAGGAAATTTTAGAAAAATGATTAGTAGTCTATCAGCCTGTTTGCTTAAAACAAACACAAAGTGGATGAAGAATTTGAACTGTGGAATTGATCTCTGGGGGCAGTTGTTGCTGCGTGTCCTTTGAAGAGAAATGTGGTGCTGTCAAGTGCAAGCTATGCTGTAGTTTGGGGAAGGGATCTGCACTCAGCATTTAAGCATGTTGTTCTGTTTTTTTCCTCTTGTTTCTAATGGGAAATTAATTCAGCACAACTTTTTGTATTTCTTACTGTGCACAGTTAAAGTGGTCTGTAGAGGGTATTTGTACCAGGCTGGCTTCCCGGGGCAGAACTAATCCAATCATTTATGAGTTTAGCAGATGTTTTTGCTTTTCAGGCCAGGTGTAATCTTATGCACCTTTTTTTTAATTCTTCCCTGGAGTAAATGCTAGCTGGGCTAATGGCCAAAAATTTAATTACCTTTTTTCTTTTTTCCTCTTTTCCTTCTAGATGTGTGTAGTGTCACTTTACATCAGAATTCCCCTCTTTTAGGAAGAGGACGATGATGCATCTGTTCATTCTTCGTGCAGAAAATGATCACGGACTGCTTTTCCTTTGCAATGGCATTTGCTGAGTTGATTGTGTTTGGCACACTAGTGGGGTTTGGTCATGGAGAAAGATTTGTGTTGTATATCCTAATGAAAGTGCTTTTTTGTTGTATTCATACTATTGTCTGCTTGCTCTGCCAAAGACTTAATTAATCATTTCTTCACCCTGGTTTTACTCTGAAGTCAACGTAAAACTTGGGTCAGAACTGGGCTAGAAAATGAGACATCAGGGCTATGAACACTGAAGAAACACTGAGAGGGGCACAATCACCCTTTGGAGGCCTGCATTCCTCTAGAGCCACTGGCTCCTAATGGAGCTGTGTTGCTGTTCATTGACTGTACCAGAAGTTTGACCAGGAAAAAGAAAAAGAGTAATGATAGCAAGAGAAATATTGAACTGTTGGGAGGCAGGAATGATACCTTGGGGATCACTGTGAGGTCTGGATTGATAAAGCTGTCCTGTGACTTACCTGGAAGGAGAAGCTGGCATGCCAGTATAACTTCTAGAGGACACTAAATTGGGCATAACTGTGCACCAGTGTCAAGCTGTACAGAGATGAGAATATGGACCAATGATAACAAAGCCTACAAAACACATAAAACATCAAAATATTGCCTGGGGAGTTTGGAAATCCTCTGTTAGTCTCTTCCCCTGCCATACCTCTGGTAATTGTAAAACTTAAATGGAATAGACCAAGATCTGTCAGCTTTGCTGGGAAAAGCAAACTGCCAGTATCAGAAAGAAGGGTTTCAATTTTTGGATACTGAGTGTGAATTTTTTGCTACAGAACCTACTTGCAAAGCTGTGATGGGCAATGGAAGGGGAGTTTTCAACTCTGACTCTCATCTGTGCATGCAGAAGCATGGGATAACATGGTAATTCCATTAGCCAAATTGCCTTTTGCCAATCCAGCTGATTTTGTTGGAGAGAGGAAGTGTATGCACTGTGCTGGCTACAGGGCTGCACCTAAAAATAGTTCATGGCTGTGATTACATAGGCACAATTAAACAGAACAAAAAAGCTAGAATTGTCATACTGGCAAAATGATTCTGCAAAGAGCTGGTATTGCTTGGTTTAGGAAATAAATTTTAGGTGGTTTGATTCACTACTATTTTTAACTAATTTTACATAATGAGCTGTGGTCCCTAAATGAAAATCTTGATTCTGCTGGCCTCTTAACAGAATGATAGTTTCAGAAACTGATCCAGCATTTTGGTAGTTCTGGATTGCTCTGTAGGCATCTCTATTTCTAACTGATGCTCAACCACTTTAGTTAGAAGTTTAAAGGAAGGCAGTGTGAAAGTACATGTCTGTGTTTCGAGCCCAATATGTGAATGTGGTTCACTGAAGCTGGCAGATGTGCTCTCGTAGTGGGTCTCCTGCTCCTGCAGCATCGGGCAGCGTGTGCCTGGCAGCCGAGGAGGGGACAGCTCTTCCTTGGGCTCACCCGAGGCCTGAGAGACCTGAAAAAAATCTGGGATGGCACACTAACCCCCTGTTGAATTTATGCATATCCACAAACCCAGTGCCTGTATTTCTAACACTTCTAACCATCTGGAATCTCAGCAAATATGTTTTCTAAATGAGCAAGTACAGCTCACTATGAGGTTGCTTTTGTTACTACAGGTACTCAGCTGCCAGAGCAGCATGGCTTGATGGTCTCTTCTGTGTGAGAAAATTCATTGCCTGAACCAGTGTAAATTTGCAGGACATGTGGCATTTTAGAATGTCAGTAAGTTAAGTGGGGTCTGTAAACATTTCTAGGCAGATTGTGGTTCCTTGGCTTATTGTTTGACCATTTTGAATGGAAACATCCGTGTGGTTTTATTACATCATGACTTGATTAATTACAGCCAGTTGAACACTAAGATACCTAAACACTGAAGAGCTTTTAGGAGAGGGAATTCTGAATACTGACAGAATTAAGTGTGGCATTTTCTGATTAAGATTGCTGTGGTGCAGATGTTAACACTGCCACTGCTGATTAAAACAAATTGTACATAACACTTGTAGAAAATTCTGTGAAAGCCACAGTTGCCTTAGTGGTTATTTCCAAGACCATATGTATCCATTTTAGAAGACACTTAAGGTCTCTATTGCCAACTTCAAGAAATGGAAATAGAATAGATTGCTGCTTAATCAGTACCTTAATTTCTCCAAAATGCTAAAATCTTCAAGGTTTTTCAGATGGAAATGCTGAGTCTTCCACCGCATTTTTTTGGTTTAAACTTAAATTTTTGTATAAAGATGAAAAATACTAAGGACCTCAAGGCACAGTAAAGTTGTGGAGAGTCCAAGATCTTTCTACTTGCCTCTCTGAAGCACAAATATAACTGTAAAGAGTCTGATCTCTTGGCAGTATCTGGTCTGTTATGCACACAATATGCATAAGGCCCTCTTTCCATGAGACTGGACATGGGATTTTTAAAACTGCAAGCATCCCAGCTATGGTGAGAAATAGCAGTGCCTTTGAGCAACTCAACCTGTAGTAGCAGCCAGACAAGGGAGCCTGGGACTCTGTAAATTTTCACTGCTCTCTTTGTGAGTGGATTCTGGGCTGTACCTTAGCTGCTCCTTTCATGAAAAGTGAACATGCAAATGTAGGGGTTGTCTCACTGATAGATGCCAACTGTTATATAAAAAGCGGTTCAGAAAAGGAATAACTTTAACTTGACATTTGTTTGAAGAGAATGAAGATTATATGGGTGTGGAATCCAAAAAATGCTGCATTGATTGCTCATCAAGAAATTTGGCATTATAAGATAATTAATGATGCTGTGTGACTCCCCACACCAAGTATAATTTGGTAATAATAATTAGGTAGGGAGCTAATCTGTTCAGTTTCAATGGCAGTGCAATAAAATGCGGCAGTAAGTTTAATGTGTGAAACTAGTAAACTGTCAGGTGTTAAATTAAACAGCATAACTCTCCTGCTGATGGGGATCTTAACTTTTTAGTGGTGCGTATAAAATAGGGTACAACTTGGTTGTTTTTCTATATATACCAATTTCAGTGTAATTTAGCAGCTGTGGCCTTGGGAAACAGTGGAGTCAGAGATCAGTGCTGTTAGACTACATGGTGCCTCCAGTGCAGAGCACAAGGCAGGGCAGATAAATGTCAAAATTGGATCATGCCAGTATGGAAAGGCTGGGCTGTTAAGAAGCTTCCTGATATGTCACAATCATGTACCAGGACAAGGTTTTAATCAGTGACAAACTTGGTCATTTTCTGGAGTCACAGTAGTTTATTTAAAAGCTGTGCTTTAATAGCCTGATAATTTTAAATAACGCATATTTATTATATAGTTTTGATTTTTTTGTCTGCTTTGTTTCTTCTGTTCCTAACAGAAAAATGAGTTTTAAGTTAGAACTTATTAATGATAACAGCTAATGCCTTAAATGCTTTGCCTCCATAAATAACAACATTGCAACTATATAAATAACTCCATCCCTTTGATGCCTAGATATGGTTGTGTCTCATAATTAATTCATTTTCCAATAAAAAACCAATTTTAGAAAACAAGTTTTACTTATCTGTATTTCTTCAAAAGAATTTAATTTCACAGTAATTCAGTTATGTAACCACAATTAATTCATTGTTAATGTTAATAGAGTAAATATTTCTAAAATAATTGGATAACTTTAAGTGTTGCGAATGATTTTGACTATTTTACCTTCAAGATGTCTCATTTAAGTCAGTACTTCAAATGAGCCAACATATTTTCATGTTTTCTGTTTCTTCTTTTTTTTTTTTAATTTTTTTTTTTTCTGTTTAATTTCTGTTCTCTTTTCTTGGGCATTAGATCTAAAAAGTGTCAGCTGTGACCAGATGTTGCTTGACCATTGTCAGAGACTGGGAACGCTGCTTGGAGACATCTTGAGGAGCTTGGAATGGTGGGGAAGGGGGCGGATCGGGCTCCATGCCCCCCAAGCCCTGTCCATCAAGGGGCACTGGGGCCAGCCCCCGGTGTCACCTTACCCACCCTGAGTGGCCCAGACACCAGAGACCCCACCTGGGAGGCAGCCCAGGGGCGGGCCAAGGGTTTAAGAAGCCTCCACCATGTGACTATTTTTATCTCTTTCACCTGCCTCCATCTCGGAGAATGACATGGCTGGAGCCCAGGAGTTGGTAGCTATGCTGTTTTTCTACATCTTTCCTATTTTTGTGTTTTCCTCGCTTTCTTCTTTTTCTTTCTTGTCACAGAACATAACATCGAATGGGCTATAAGGTTTTCTATGTTTAATGAGCTAAGTTCATGCTGGGATGAGTGATGTTTTGTACCATTTATTCTTTTGCCAATGTTCCTTAATTTTCTATAGTTGTGCCAGTAATCTTCTGTGTGTTTTTTATCTCTTGGGAAATTTTGGTTGAATTTTCTCTTTGTGCCTACCCAGAGAAAAAGAATTTTGGTTCAGCCCCAGGTTTGAGTGACTGGGGCCTAACAACTATCTTCTGTATACCCTTTTAACCTAGTTCTGTAGAGTTTTAAAACATTTATGCTGTAACATTTCAAAATATATATGTGGGGACTTATTTCTTATTGTATTAATCACTGCCAGTGGAGCAAATTGCAGTATGTCAGTTGAGGCAAATGCCTGGTTATTTAGCATCAAAGCTTAACTTTTCAGTTTTAACTTGTACTTCAGGAAGACCTGTTTATGGTGATTTTATTTATACAGGGCAGGTATGAGAGCAATGTGAGAACTGGGAAATGGCCTCAGTTTCTCATTAAACCAGTTCCTGAGGTGAAGTATTTCCATAAATCTCTTAGAGTTAGGCTGAAATTCCTAACAGAAGAGGAGTCTTATCAGTCTAATAAACGTGCTGTGGGATAGATACATAAGGCAGACTTAAAATCCTCCCTCGCTGGCTGATTTTCAAGCAGAGAGCCAAGAGGCAAGAGCTGGCTCTCGCTGTTGCTGGGCAGAGCTGTGCTGGCAGTGCCACACTGGGCACCACTGTCAGGAGAGAGGTTCTGTACCTACCAGATGCTCTTGTTTTGCACTGAAGCTACACAAGGACAGGCAGCTGATTTGTTTGGTGCTAATATTGGTGGGATGGTCAGCCCTGAGGCTTAGAAACCCTGGAGTAAATTACAGTAATTGTTCAGTCCCCAGATATTTTCCCCCACGTATCTCTGGGCACGTTAAATGCTAATAGATGGAGCCTTTGCATTAGGTGATACTGCTTAATCATGTTGTATAAAGCCAAAGAGGTATCAAAGCTGCCTTTTCTTTTTAAAGAAAAACACCGTAAGATTTAGTAACTGCTGTTTCCAGAGTAATTGATGTGCCTCATTTGTGTGGCAGCATGTTGCTATAGAATACGGCAGGCCTTTGCTGGAAGGAAGACATTTGCATTCTCCTTAGGATGAGGACAAGTTCACTTTCCTCTGTGATGGAGTGCTAATTGCCACCCACAGATGGGAGAGCAAATTAAAGCAAAGGTAATGAATGAAGCTTGGGTTGTATTTTGTTTTGGTTGGTTTTTCTAATATTGTTTCCCCAAAAAGTACTTGACTCCGAACAGTTAATACAGTTCTTTGATGGAGAGAAGGTTCTGATAGTTGAAGCTTTTCTTCATTCTCTTCACCCTTTACAAGTTTTTGTCTTGACTGAAAGTTTTATTTAGTTATTGGAGGGAATTTTTTTTAACCAGGTCAGAGATAAGGGAAAAAAATCAATTATTTTCATTCTGAGAAGGTAGCTGCTTAAAAAGAAATCAATAGCAGTGTCTGTGAATGAGCTGTTGGCCAATTGGCAATGTAATAGCCTGGTTTTGGAGAAAACAGAAAAAAATGCAAAATACAAAAAACTTATATTGGAAGTTAGGTTTAGGATAAAGATTAATTGATTTGAAAGCTGATCTAGTAGCCTCTTGGTTTTTCCTATCATAATCTGTCATAAAAATCTTAATCTTTAAGCGGTGACTTGTCATTTGTTTTTTAATTTTAGGGATTTTAATGAATTCTTAAAATCCTGTTTGTAATCAACCTTTCTTTACTCTGTATTTCATGCATAGGGAATACCACCAATTCAGCCAAAACCAATTAGTGTTAGTTTTTAGTATTAATCTTTAGAAAAAATATTGTACTAATTGTGTTGTGTCAAATTCTCTAGCACTTTTTCTAGACAAAATACCAGTTTAAAAGGGAGCAAACAAGATTCTAAGATCCATCCTTCATGGAATGATGGGGAGATTTAAATCGAGGAAAGAAGAATTCTTGGGGAGCTTTCTTCCCTTTTCTTTACCACTGACTCTAGGAAATTGAAGCTGATTTTGACTTTTCTGTGTGTGTGTGATTGACATAATGTTTTAATTCCCCCTGCACTCCTTGTGCATCAACTGCCTTGGGAATGTTGGACAAGCAGAGCATTGGTGTCTGTTTTAACTCAGCTGATTAGTATTAAAAAAATAGATGCAGCCAACATAGCTTGTATTGGCTATGGTTTTTCTGAAAACAAATATCTGCTACTGTATTTTGTCTAATAATTATAATCTAGTTTAGAGGGTTTTATGCAGTAAATTCTATCAAATAATGTATTCCAGAGGATCAGTGGTAAAATCTTTGCCCTGTTAGAGTAGTTGTAGGTCCTGTGACTTCAGGAAGATTAAAGTTCAAAGCCTCCCAGTTGAATAAACAACGAACTTCCTTTGAGAAATGGATGGAAGATGAGACAGCGTAATTGCTGTGGGATGGATTCAACTGGGCAGATGTTTGCAAATCTTCTTTATTTGGCTCATTACCAGCAGAAAGCCCACTGCTGTCCTGCCAGCTGGCAGTTCAGGTGCCGCTTCTGCCTCTGCATCTCTCCATTTCCAGTCGAGCCCGAGTCACAAATGTACATCCTGCAGTACAGCTCTGTCTTGGCAGCACCACAGAGAATGTCATCCCAGACCTTGGCCTTGCAGTGATGGGCCTCTTTGCCAGGTCCCACAACTGCAAACCTGCGCTTGTGTGTTGCCATGCAGGAGAAAATTAGAATCGTCCTTTCTTATTTCTCTGTAAATTTACAGGACATGTGATATTTTTTTCTCTATTTCTGTAAATATGGAGGCTGCAATTCATAAAAACAAAGTTTGAATTGAACCTCAGGTAGCTTATGGATTAATTCTAGAAGTTTTGTTGTATATTGTATGGAATTCAGTATTTTAGGATATTCACCAGTTCTCTTTAGAGGAGTCAATTTAACGTGGAAGAGAAGTTCAACCTAAAGGTATTTTCTTTCTTTTTTTAAAATTTAAGAATTTAATTTTTAGATTTTAAAATTTTATGCTTTGGTAATTGATTTACCTTGGTAAAACATTATATAAAGGCAGTTTTTAATTTCATCTCTGAAATATTTATAAACCAAAAACTGGAAAAAAGTTTCTGTGGAGTATCAAAAGAGATGCTTAGCATAGGGGCTTAGTTAACTTGATTAGAATAAGCTCTGGGCTCTAACCTCTTTCTTGTTGAGAAGCAGCCTGTGGCCAGGCTGAAACAGTGTTCAGGTTGTAGTTCAGGCCCCTGGTGTGTGGTTCTAATGGATTCTTTCTCTGAGAAGTGAATGTTTGCTTTGAGAGAAGAAACTGGTGCGTGAGGAATAAAATGATGTCACACAACTGCAGGAATCAGAGCTGGAGAAATGAGACTTTGTGCAGAGAGGTTAATTTTTGTGAACAACTTTTTGTAGTGTTGGTTTCTTTATCTGCAGCCGGTCAGACCCATGTCCACATTTCAGTAATTAAATCTCTCTGTTTAGTCTTTAAATCCAATTTGGGCTGTTTTTCAAAGAACATGGCTCCTTTGTCTGACATCTGAATATTTGGTTTATCTGAGCTCTGAGCTGGTCATGTAAATTGAGTGTCTCTGGTTTGGATCTGCTTTTTTGATGGGTAAACACATCTTTGCAAATGGACTACAGATCCCTGGCTTGGGGACTGTGCTGAGTTTATTTCTTGGTGTTGGTTGTTTTTGTTGTGGGTTTTGTCTTTTACGGGGGTAAGGAGGGAGGCTGGGGAAAGCAATGAAGGGCAAAGAGTTTAAAAAGTAGTACTGGGATGTGAAATGTGAATCCTAAGGTGTTACGAGCTACTACGTAGATCTGCAGCATTTCTGATAGCTACATGGAGTAACTACACTACTGTTTATGATGGATAGTTCAACTTCTGCCAGTGTTTCCATTATTAACTTCTGTTTTCATGGAATTGCACTACAGGCGGAGTCTGTATCTGGGTAATTTTATTAAAGCAGTTTTCAACAAGCTCTTTGGCTATGCAAGCATGGAAAGAATATTAAATTAAAAGAAAATTCTGAAGCCAGGGAACCTGGTGTTCTGACATGGGATGTTAAGCTCTGTCATCACTAATACATGGAGTAATTTCAGTTTTGCCGCTTACTGCATGTAAAGTCAATGATTTTTCAGCATCAGTAGCTTCAAACCCAAGTGTTCTAACCATCGCAGTGTTAGCCTGGCAATCACAAGATCTTAAATGATGAGTTGGCTCTCCAGTGCCTTGCCTTCCACTTGGAAGGGCAGTTTGACAAGCAGGAGTAGCTGAGGAGAGCCAGAGCTGCAGCACGAGCTTTGCCCCTTTCAGCTGCGGCGCTGGAGGGGCGGCTCAGCCGGGACTGTGAGCAGCACATTGCTCGGAAGGGCTTCAAACACAGCTCCTGTGGGACGGTCCGGGTGCTGGGACTGCTTTACACAGTGTTTGCAAAGCTTGTTTAGGAAATCAGGTGTTGAAGTAAGCTGAAGATACTGGATTTAATAGATTAATGGTTTTTCAAAAATGGTAGCTGGGTCGTGGTATCCTGTTTTTGTGTCTGGATTTAGGCATAATCCCAGGATATGATGGGTTGTGGGGGAGGCAGGGTGATCTGAGAAATCCCAGCAAGATCAGCGGAGAGGTTTTGGCCTTTTACATCTTCATCCATGTTTGTATGAGATATAATCTACGATGACGAATCTGAATTATTTCATAGTCCTCATCAGCACAGTAACTGTGAACTGCCTAGAATGCCTCCTAAAGACTTTTTTTTATTCTCTAAATGAGCGTAAAATCTGGGAATTTGGCTTTGATTTCGGTATAATGAATGTGAATGAAGCTGCCTGATGCAGAGCAAGGGGCTGTGATGAATATGAATGTGGTGCTGCTGGCCTTTGTCACTGCAGAGGTGCCTGGGGAGATGAAACGGGGCAGCTCCAGAGAGCTGATCTTATGCATCAGCTCCTGATGAAGGATGTTTGATAACTTATTTTTTGAGGGTTTTATTTGCTGTTTTCTCTTCGTTTTAGAAGATTTCTTTAAGCGAGCTCCCTAGGGATCTCTGACTGTACTAGTTTACAGCTTAGTAGTAGTTTACTTTTTCCAGATTAGGGGTTTAGTGAATTAAGCCTTCCTGCTTTCTAAGCAAAGGAAACTTAAAATTTTTAATTTTTGTTTTGATCCCAAGACTTCCTATTTAAAACCAAAAATGAATAAGACGTGGCTATATAAGAACTTCACTGCCTTTTCTCTCCCCCCCCTCTTACCCACATTGAAACATGAATTATATTTCAATTCAAGTTAGTTAATGAGAAAAATACAGGATTCTGTTGTGCATTTTACAGTCCTAAGCAGTATTTAGTGTATTTTGGGGGCAGTTATTACAGCTGACATGAATTTACATTATTCCTTTGTTGAGGAATAATGTTTGTCAGGCTATACTTGACAAACACTTTTTGACCTATTTTTAAAATATAAATGTAATATTTATGTTGTTTTGTATATTCCTCCATAAATTACAACTGCACTCTGTAATTGTAAACATAGATTCTGAAAATCAAATGATAGGTTTTTGATGGGTGTTCTAGTTTATTTTAGTTTTTCCCAGGAGCTTCAGGTAATTAATTAAAAAAAACCCCAACTATTTATTTTCTCCCTCAAATGGAAAACGAAATAAAGATAATAAAAGGAACTTTTAATTTGAGTTGGAAAGTAAACAAGTGTGTGCTGTACTATTTTTTAGTTCTGAAAGTACACAGGGTTTCTGCAGAAGGTGTCAGAAAAAAGCACAGGTATTTGGGGAGTAGAATAGAGTTCAGTAGATCTGTTGGCACAGGAAGGATAGCTGGAATTCTGGAATGGTCTAGTTGATTGAATGGTTTTGCTTATACTGTGTGATTATAAATTACCTGTGTTGCGTTTCAGTTGTTGTCATCTGAGCTTCAAAATCAACATTTGAATTTAGAGAAATGGGTTTTTTGTGAATATTTATAGTTATACTTCAGATAACTCCAGAGTTTCAGGCTGTCTGCACATTCAGTGGGAAGTTTGCATTTTTAGATGTTCTTCATAGTCAAAAGGGCTGTGAGGACAGGCTTGGATTCTGCCGTGCACAACGTGGAGCCTGCTCGGTGCACCTGTAGAGAGACTTGGGAAAGTCAGTGGGAGAAAGCTGGGACTGCCCAGAAAACTGCAATTGGAAAACGTTCTGTAAACAGAGGAGCTGCATGTAGAAAGAACGTGGAGGAGAGATTGTATCCCAACACATGAAGTTTCCCTAAGAGTTTCACAAGCACAACATAAAATTAAAAAAATTAAACTGGGAGAGTTTTATTGCTTGTAGAACTGCAGTCTGAATGTCACAGCTGTTACTAGTTACAACCAGGAATAATTACAGATTAATGGAATGGTACATTTCAGAGCATACAAGATGATGGCAACACAGTAGATGCATGCAGGGTGATGGAAGTTTAATGTAATGCACACGTTCGTAGCTGATTAATAATAATTTGATGCCTTCATGTAATCATTTACATGTCTTTATCATTGTACATGCCTCCAATTCATAAGTCTTTAAAACACCCTAGGAAAACAAACTGGCAGAACATCCCAGTCTGCCACTATCTTTGGATGTTACCTGTGTGTTAAAGATTTTTTTATTGGTAACTCCTTTCTATTTTTTTCTTCATTATGTGTCTCACCTTGGTCAAGTTTTGTGGTTTTTCCACGAAGTTTTCCAAAGCAATAGATCCTAAGAGATATTAGCTGTTACTAGATGATGCTGTGTTTCTATTTTTGGCTTGTAAGATATTGCTCATGGGCTTTAGCTAGAGAAGATTTAATGTTTTGATGGGATTTCTTTCACCATGTGGCTTTTTGAAATTGCTTTAACTAATTGCATTGGCAATTCCATGCTGCTAGACCCAGAGTTATGGCAGACTGGTCTGCAGGCTGCTGGTACCTGTAGGGCTGTGGCAAATGCTCTGCAAGGACAAACAGTCCACAGAGCCTTTGGGGATGGAGTTTGATGAGAGGGCATTGCCATTTGGGAAGAACCAGAGCTGACAGAGGAAAACAAACAGCAATACTTCACGATATTGGAGCCAGTGTATTTGTATTTTATTTTTCCCATGAGCTAAGAATATTTGTGCGGTAGATTCCTCAGGTCTGATGGAGTTTGCTAACTTGTTAAGGAGTAGTAAATGGGTCACCTGCTCACCACTTCACCTGGTTG
The DNA here is from genome assembly GCA_013397565.1 of Ptilonorhynchus violaceus. Taxonomy (NCBI): domain Eukaryota; kingdom Metazoa; phylum Chordata; class Aves; order Passeriformes; family Ptilonorhynchidae; genus Ptilonorhynchus; species Ptilonorhynchus violaceus. The sequence continues at coordinate 4,558,439 of VZRJ01008268.1, forward strand.
GTAACATATTTTCTTGTCTCTATCTCTGCTGTGGACCTAGCAAATCACTTTTGGAAACTTTTCCAGTACTCTTGGCACAGAAGTAACAGCACACATCCTTTGATGCCCAGATCTGGCAATTTCTTGGAGGTGTTTCACTGTCCCATCTTCTTTTCAGAAGATGGACTTCATTAAGCACAACAGACTTTACCTTTATTTCTCTCTTCCGGGCCAGACTCTGTCTCACAGTCAAATGATTGAGGCAACTGTTTCAGTGGGAACTTTATGCAGCCGAATTTTGTTACTGGCCCAATTTTCTTTCTTTTGTTACTTGCCCAGGCACGCATTTTCTCTGGGAAAGGCAGCTTTCATTTCCAGCTCTGACTGTCTCGTGTAGACGCCTTGCAGAGCATGCTCACCCCCAGCAGTGGGGAACAGCAGCCCAGGCAGCATTCCTGGAGTCTGGAACTCAGTGGGCATGGCTTGCAACACAGGGAAAGTGGGAACCACATGAGGAATGCCTGCTGTGTTCTCATGTTGCTGATTGTGGAGAAGCATGGGAAAGCTCCACTAGCCCACACCAGCAGAACTGGAGCTGCTTCTGGAGGGTCCAGGTGCATATTTTCATCTTTTTTTACAAGAATTAGCATAAAATCTTCTCTCTGTATTCTGTTAACTTTTTTTTTTTTTAATATCTCTGTGATGGTGTGAACCTCTCACACTTTATAGGAAAAGGATTTTGGAGAACCTTTCCCTCCATGAGGAAAACGGAATATCCCAGCTGTGCTTCCCAGGCTTGTTAATAGATCTGTTTTATTGTGTTCTGTTCCAGTGCCAGAGGATTTTGTCAGGCAATCCATAGTGATTGATTCTAGGGAAACAAAACACCATTTCCTTCTGTTTTCAGTCCTGAGTCACGTTGTAGCTCTCATACCAGAGGCACTAAGCAGCCAGTCAGATTTTTTCCCCAGTAATTCCAGAATTCATGCACTTGTCTACCAACAGCTGTACAAAATTAACTGAAAATAATTTTCAGTTCTGGTCTTCATGCCTAAAACTTGTGACTCAGAGACTGGTAAAAATGGCCTGTCATCCTTCTGGATTTTAGATGGAACAAAAAAGGCCGTGTTCCAGACAATAGAGTTTCTGTAACTTCTTGAGTTTCGCATTGTTTTTCTTAATGTAAGGTGCTCCAATGCTGCATGGAATCATTTTTGTGACTCTAACTACTGGTCACCAGTAACAGAACTTATGGTTGAGAATTTGATGCAACATTTACAGTTTACTTTATTTTCCTTGCAGATGAACCTTTACCCTTTCAGCTATCAAAAAACCCCAGAGAACACGAATGTTCTTCTTTCCATTTGCAAACTGTGGAGAAAGCCAGAGTTCTGTCACTGGTTGAAGCTGATACAGAAATATTTGCAACGGCAATAAATTGCTCTTATTCACACGTGTCAAATGTGTTCTGCTAAGTAACAAAATGACAAATTCAAGCAGTGGCTGCGGAGCCCATGCTGTCTGCTAGCCAAATTCCCCCTTAGTAAACATGGATTCACTGCTCTTCCTAGAAATGCTGCTTCTCTTGAGACTCACTGATAATTACATCCATACAGTTATTTTCCTGTTGCCATTCTCCATTAAGGTGTTTGAAAGTGTTCTCTTGCTTCACACTGGACTTTTTTATCTGTGTGAGTGTGCAAAACAAGTTGAGTGTTTAAAAACAGCATGAGAAGGGGGGGAGATGAGTAAGGGCTGGAAAAGCTGCTGGGACAAATAAGTTGAATAGAAAAGAGGTGGTGAGGAGGATGGGTTGAAGTAAAAAACATTCAGGTTGGAGTGGCTTGATGGGAGTAATGAGATTTTGTAGAAAAGTTATTCCATAATAAAGTAAATCCATGTTCCAAAATATGGTTGTGCACAAGGCATGTGAGTCCCTGTAGTCCTGACAAGGTAAATGCATGCCAATCCATCCTGCCAGGGTCAGATTGCTGCCTGTCACAGCCTGAAAAACAGACAAGGTGTACTCACCTCTTAATTGCAACCAAATTCCAACAGTTATTCCATAGCATGTCTTCATGGAGCAAGAGGAGTAACATGGGTTAGTGTTGGTCAATTTTATCCTAAATAGTTGGAAATTTACCGCTGACTTAGAACATTTGTGAAGTTCACTCCCCCTTAAAAAAAACAGTCCACAAAGAATCAGTAATAGTAGCTGTATACTGTGTCCAGAGCAGTTTTAATTCCATGGGAAGATCAGCCATATTGTTTGCAGTGCACCACATGTTCTGATGGATTTTATGAAGGATTTAAGCCTTCAATATTTCTTTGCTTTTTGGTTAAGTTCCCTGCTGATTCGTTTTCAAATTCTTCATGAGTGGAAAGACAAAAACATCCTCGATCAAAATGTTTGGGTTTTGTTAACCATGCTGTCATACTGTAATACAAAATCAATACTGTAAAATGAAATGTTGCTACATTTCCTTCATGGAATGCTGAAATATTTTGATGCTCTTAGAAGTTTCATCCTTTGGATTTTGGACGTGGTGCATGTTTCCCAGAGCGCTCTGGCTGTGTGAAGCCAGCCAGCTTCCTTTCACAGAGCATGGCTCCATTGAAGACCTGCTCACTGGCTTGCTGCAGACAGCTGACCTTTGGGTGAACTTCTTGTAATTTGCTTTTTCTATTTGTTAATGATTTGAGATTTGGTGGAGGATTTGTATGGCAGCAGAAAGCAGATGAACAATAATGTATGTCCTCATTAAATCTTCGGTATTTCTTTTTCATTGGACTTTTCTTTGAGTGGGAAGAACTAAGCCCTTATTCAACAGTTAATGGCATTGGAATTGTCCTTCTTAAGTGAGCAAGTGCCTACTGTACTTCTTAATTTGCTTTTAGTGAAAGGATTGCACAGAGGCATTATCTGGAGTTTAGCAGTGTAGCTGGCAAGTATAGTTTTGGTTGGGGTTTTTTCTGTTTCCCCTGACATGGCTTTTTCCCCTTTCCAGGCTGATGGAAAGCGGCATGTGCTGTCCAAACAGCCTAGGAGTAGCCGGAGTTTTCAGTCCAGTACATTCCCACACTTCTGTTTCCCATTGATAACCCACTATTTTGTCACTACCTTGCATGTTCCTTATGCAAATTCATATCAAAAGGTTTCAGAATATTTTATGGAGCTTCTGGAACTGCTATTTTTTTTCCTTGCTTCTGGAGACAGTATGTTTTGCTGACTTCTGCAGTGGTTTTTAATTTAAGACTCTTTTGTTTTTCTTTCTCCTTGTTTGTTCTCCTCACTATCCCACCCTCCTTTTTTATCCTGTAGCAGTTTTGGATTTATCTTTGAGCTTCTATTGATGATCCTCCATTGACACTGGTTTTTTATATAAGCATAAATAAATTTCTGTACATCACTAACAAGTGGTGTCTGCTGTAAAATCATTGTTTCGATAACAGTATAAAATTACTGAAATTTATATTAAAATGTCTTTTCGTATCATCCCACATTTTTCAAAGTGAAATTGCAGACCCCGGGGAAGTTTAAATTCAATTCTGATGTGACATGTTCCTATGCATTTAACATATGGCAGGAGCTTTTCTTTTCTGGCTGTGCTCCAAACCTTGAGTCTCCATTCCTGTTTCTTTGCTCATTGAAATGTCCAGTCGCTTTGGGTGGATTTAAGGAAAGGTTATTAGGAAATAAATGGCAAAATAATGGTTAATGCAATGAAAAGTATATGAAATGCAGTCTAAACTGGGTAGTTAACTGCTTTCTGGTGGTCTTCATTCCTAGATCATCAACACCATTCCAACAGGTTTGGTTGCTTTGTTTTTTTTTTCATTTTGAAAATGTAAGGCTGCTCTGCTTTGGATTTGGATTGCCCTTTTTCCATAGCAAATGTAACACACCTTTTTTTGATGGTTTTGCCATTGGTAACTTAAGAATTTAATGAGATGTTCCTATGAACACTTCGTGTGCAATTATTGTGTAGTGTCCCCTTATCATTTATCACATTTAGATCACTTCTAGGATTGGACTAATGAACAGCCTTGTTCTCATGTAACTTCCTATGTTATCAGAACAACATGACAGTTCATAAAAATATTGTTTTATGAAACTTTTTTCTGTAGACAAGTACTGTACAAAGCATAGTTTTTTTTCTGTTCAAATATTGCATCCCCATTTACAGCAAAGCACTGATCTTACACTATACCCCATGTTGTTTTCCAAGGTTTCTTTCTCTGGGTCTTTTTTGAGTTACTTTGTCTTTCTCTTCCTTAAGCAACACGTTCCAACTGCCTGATGCACATGGTAACTTTTATGTCAATGTCAAATAGGATTGTTCTAAAAAGATCCACTGACGGGGTGAAAAGGAACAAACAAATCCATCAACTTGCTAAAATGAGGGTTAAAAAGCCTGGAAATGTTAGCATTTAAATTTAAAAATGTTGATCTCCTGCCAACCTTCTACTTTCTGTGCTCAATTCGTGTGAACTGGGAGGATATCAACTGAGGCAAGTTAACCTCTGAAGCTTTTAGGGGGAAGCTGTTTTGTCTCCTTCAGTTCCCTGCTGACTCAGGGGAAAGGAGCTGGCAGGTTGAGCTGGGAAGTGCATATTTTGAGTGGACAGCATGCTCAGATTTATTTTTCTTCCAGCTCTGCTGCAAAGTGAAAAATAGGTTTTAAACACTGATTTTGAAGTAGTCATGAAGTAATTCTTCATGCTATGTGTTCCCTGCTGTTAGAAGAATTGGAGTACCTTAAAGCATTTATAAACAGGATGTACAGAAGGCAATGATTAGCAGACCTTTTAAACTGGACACTGTCACTACCAGACTCACCAGCTACCCAAAGAACAAAATGAGATAAGAAATGTTTATTTTTAGTTGCCTTCTATTCTGTGAGCCATTACAACTTTTAAAGCACATCTTGGCAGTCATGAGAGGAACAGGCCTTACTTTAAAGCCTGGGATTGTCATGTACAGGCTTCACTCTGCAGCTCACGCCCTCCAAGTAAGGCACTGAATCTTGTGAGGCCCTGCAGTTACTGGGAGCTGGCAACACTTCGGTTCTTAATCAGGTGGCACAAAAAGTGTTCTTAGGCTGGTTAAACTGCCTGGCTGTGTGGACAGTTGGGTACCTGCTTAGAAACAGCTGAAAAAGCTGATGGCTTCTTTGAAGTCCTGTTTTCAAGACTGTACCTCACAAGCTAAAGAATAATTTCTTTATCTGCATGATGCTGGGATTTGACTCTTTAATGGTCAGGAAGGAAAGAGGCACCTGTGCCTTCTGTACAACCAAAGCTAGGCATGGCGAGCAGGATGCTGTGGTGTCTGAGCACTGTGCTGACAGGAGATGAACTCTACATCCATGATGGATGATGTGATGTGAAGCACTCTTAGAAAAATTTCTTACTGCTCTGGAAGTTACCTCCTTCTTCCTCCAGCAGGAGGAATAGTTCAAGACGATGAGCTTGGGAGTTTTAGTCCCGAAATCACTCTACTTGTGTAAATCAAAAAGCAATGGGCCAAATTTCAGTGATGGTTTTCCTTTTCATTCCTCAGTGAACTGCACGGCTTTGTCTTGCTGGGTTCTCTAAGCTTTGGGGATCGCTGCAGGGATGGCAAAGTCAAGCAAAACTGGTTTATTTTAGTTATAATTACTTCTGTCTGGTAGCAATTAGGTAACCAGAGAGGCTGGACCAGTTTGTAAGTGGCAGGAAGGTTACATTCATTGAGATTGTCATACACTTTAAAATCAATTTTTCAAAAGAAGTTTTTCGGGGAGAAGTCTTCAAGGAGAAACGTAAACTCATTATGAGAACTCAGACTGGAATCCAGTTGCGCTACCAATGTGTCCTTTTTGCTCTTTAGAACAAATCATCTTCCTTCTTTTGCTTAATGGTGAAACCCTACACTATATTAGCTTCCAGTAGTATTTTAGTAGTCTCTATAAAGACCATTAACGGGGAAATGTAAGAAGAATTGCACGATGTAGTTGATCTTGGTTTGGTGTAGGAGAGTAAATGAAAAACCATCTCTTTTATGATTCCTCAGTTGAGCTGCACCAAGTTGCTGCTCAGGATGCTGAAAGGTCAAAGCTGCTGTTTCTTGGTGATGTGTCATAGCTCGTTTTGTTCTGTTCCCTTTCTTTGCCCACCTAATTATGGTTTGCCTGCGGAGGGAACTGGATGATCCATGAGAAGTGCTGTGCCTTTGGCAGATGGGCATTGCTGTCATATTCTTGGGCTTTCATTTGCATGTTTCTTACATCTCTGTATTTGCAGGGGAAGATTCTTAGAATACGTGAAAATTTCAATTACTTGTTACATAGCAAACCATTTTAAAGATATACTTCTGAGTTTTACCATTTGGCCAACATGTAGCTGTTGTTTCTACACAAGGTTAGCCACTGCAGTGCACACTGGGACTGTACTCCAACCCTCTTCTTAGCTGGCACCACATCCCAGTAACCCTGGGTTCTCAGCTGTGTATGCCTCAGCCTGTTACTGGAAAGAGGATGGCGCATTCCCATCTGTGTGGAAAAATTCCTGGTGCATACTCATGCTGGATGGCATCAATTTCTCTGAGTAGTGTCAAGACCAGCTTCTACCTCTTCAGAGGTGTGTATCCCCAGGGCTACTGATGTGCCTGTCCTGTGGACTGCCCCAGTGTGAATGCTGTCCATGGTTTGCTCCCTGGGGCTGCCCTGAGGAATTCTGGTGTCACTTGATGCTGTCCTGCACACCATCAAAACTTACACTTATCTCTCTGTCTGGAACTTTTTTTTTAATGCATAAAAAGCTGATTGTTTGTAGCCAATGTTGCTATAGAAACCCACTGTATATTGAACAGAAAAGGATGACTGCCATGGAAGTGTATGGAACCCAAGTGTCAGATGTGACAGAACTTGCTGATGTGGCTGTAGGAGAAGGTTAGTTGAGGAAAGACAGGGATTACTGCATGATCAGTTGATGATACTCAGATCATACCTGCACATGTATTAGACCTGTTAAGTTACTTAAGAAAAATAACCCAGATGTATATTCATGGGTATTAATAATTTCCTTAATGTGATGTTATGAAAAGGGCTTCATCCAAAGAGATACAAGGCTGTGTCTTCTTTCCCAGTCAGCAAAAGACAAACCATGTTTAAGTGACTTGCTGAACAAGAATTTACTTAAACACATCCATAAATAACTTAAAGAAATAGGTGAACACTTGTAAACATAAGAGGTGTAATTGTCTTTGAAATAAAAAGCAGAAATCTTCCAGATTGGAATGAAATAAAGTCAAACCTTCACTTAAATGCTTTTGGCGACACATTCGTATGAATAATCACAATGTGCAGATAAACTTGCAAACCTTGATTGAGTGTGGAATATTTCTGAGACAGGTGAGCAGAGCAAGGGAAGAGAGCAGGCAATGAGGACAACCACGGGCAGTCCAAAATGAAGTTAGACATGGCAGGTTTCTGCCTGAGGGCTGCCAAGATTCCCAGTCAATGAGCATTTTTTTCTCCCTGATCCATAGCTGTTACAGTGAAGCTGGGCCTGTCCCAACACAACCTGTCTCTGAACTGAAATAATACATCCTGCTGCTGCTTTTCAGGGTGGAAATGGTGCACAGCAGGAGGGAGGAAAGGATTAAATGAACCTTGACTTTAGTGCTCAGTGTTAGAATCCAGTTTAAAGGAAAGGAAACATCTTACAGTTTTGGTGCAATTATGGACTTAGAACAAGTTTATCTTAGGAGTGGTTTTATTTTTATCTTGAATGCAGAGGTAAGAAGTTTGAGCTCTCTTATTTGTACCCATTACCTTTTGTTTGCCTTTGCACCCCTTGTTTCTGCTGAGCCTTGTAAGTTTGTAATCTGTTGTGCCTTTACATCTGTCTAAACACAAATGGTGTTTCTGGTGTTTTTAACACCCTGAAGGAATTTATAAACTCTGACCCCGTGGCTGATATTAATGGTTCTGACTGGCAATCGTTTGTTTTGGGCTGGCTGCCCTCTGAGTGGCTGGGTACAGTAGCATTGATGTAGGGGGCTGAGACACCAGTTTTAGTGGTAGGATTTAAGAAATAATTAGTTTAAACATGAATTTTCTTTGATGTTAGCAATAAAATGGGCTGGCAAGCACAGTGCTTCTATGCTTGTTCCTATAAATAGAACAAATTTGCTTTTTAAGCCTTTGATAAAGACTTGAACCAGCTGAAATGCCTGCTTGCATGTGTTCCAGCCACTAGCAATGAAATGGCTTTAATATTTAAGTAACTGTTTTTATTAGACTCTGGTAGGCTTTAATAGGTGCTCCTGGAGTGCTGTTGACTTGCTCTTTATTGGTTAGCTGAGAGAAAAAGCTTTTATTCATTTCCAGCAGGACCCTGAGGGTGTCATTCAACACCCTTGGGCAAGATGCTGAGCCAAACCCAGCAACAGGAGGCAATGATAAATCTGGATTTTAGGGAAATAGAGCAGGTTAGGCTTCAGCTGCACTCTCAATTTGTTAAGTTCCACTTTTGACACATTCAAAATGTAATCATCAGATTCTATTTCCAACTGATGGCCTTCAAAATACGTTTATTCACACTAAGTAATTTCTGTTGGTGTTTTGAGCTGGACTAACTTTTATGTGAAAGATGGTTCTGATAAGTCATCTTCTTGCCTTACATCAAAGATGACTGTCACTTTCAAACAAATATTTTAAATAAATAACAGTAGAAAATTTGTACACAAGCTATTAGGTCTTATGTGAAAGTAGGCCTTGAAGTGACACTTCCTGTCCTATGACCCCAAGGCTGCTAAGCATCATTTTAGCAGGGGTGGATGCAAAGCATTTTCATGTTAGACTGGAAAAGCAAAACAGAAATGTCACTTCCACTAGTGAATGTGGAGTCCTTTGCAATTTTAAGTGGCATCCTTTTGTTGGCAGGTTTGGGAAAGAATACAAAACTTCTGGCTTGTTTAAAACCCAGCAGCACAACAAAGTAGCAAAAATTTTTGCTATATGGGGTGTTGAGCTTTGTATTTTATGTTTGGGCTGATCATTTGAATTGAGGAAAAAATGCATGTTTAGTCTCTCTCCTAAGCTGTAGGATCCCTATTTGCTAGATAAATACTGCATTCCAGTAAGGAATGTTGAAGAGTCATTTGTTCCCACCAGGCGTTACAACCCCTGTCCACATGAATCGTTTGTTCCATGGAGATGCAGTCATCTGTAAGATACCTGCACAAATGTGTAAGCTTGATGCATGATTCCGTGATCCAAGGAAAATTAATGCCATTCTAGAATTTAAACGTCATAATTTAAGCTTTTCCCTCCAAATTACAGAGTAATTTTTGGAGTTTTTACAATTTCACTCTAAAAGTCTAAAGTAGCAGAAAGATTATTGTTCAGTGAGGATAATTTATATGTCTTTAAAACATTTTTCTTGGGGGAAAAAAATCTAAAATACCTTTAGAGCTAAAAGACTACTTCCAACTGATTTTTCTGGAAATACTGAAAGAAAATCGTCTTATACCTAGACTCTGGCAGAGGAAATACCATCTAAAAAAAAGTTTTTTATAGAAAGCTTTAAACATATGTATCTAGGTTATAATAAAGTAATGACAGTATTTGCTGTCAGATTCAGATTCTAGAGTATTAAACAGTCCAGAACTGAAATCTGAATGTGTGTTTTTCTGAGTTTTCACCTTTTTTCTTCTGTTATTGCTTTCATCAACTACTGTTATCAGCTGGGCACTCAGGATATTTTTTCTCCTGCACAGAAATGCTGATGGGTTGGGAACACTGCTTTAGGGTTAATTTTCTGAAGTGGTGTTTTGAAGTGTGGTTATTTTTGTAAGTCACTAGTCAGAGTAAAGCAGACAAACTAACAAAATGTGAAATATTGGGGCTGCTGGGGATGGATTGAAGACTAAATATAATTAAATTGAAACAACAGGATGAATGATGTCACGCTCAAAATAGAACTCACATAATTTACAGTCCAATTTGATGTACTTAATCTTTCTTACTTGAGCGGGTATAGGACATTGAGCAATAGGCATTTGGTGGTCAGTATTTTAAAGATTACTGAAAAGAGGAGTTTAGTAACAGCATTCATTGTTTATTATAAAGGATACAGTTTGATATAGAAGCTAAATAATGTGAAGCTCTACTTGCTAAATGTAAAAAGAGTATGTATTTATTTGGGGGGAGGTCCAAAGACATGGGTGGAAATGGATTGTCCCTTTCAGTAAGCGTGTCTTTGGGATGAGATCAGAGAAGCAGAATCCTCATTTCCAACTGTCATTTTCCCCCAAACACTTTCTAATCTCCAAATAGTAAATCCTAGTGGCATGGTGGGGTATGTTCTATAGCAAAACATCTGTGACTCCTCCAGGCCTCCATCCCGAGCCATTCCCTCAGCAGCCGCTCCTTGCCTGTGCTTAGGGGATCTCCGTGTAGGAGAGACCACAGAGAACCCAGTGCCTGGATCCAGCTACTCCCTACCAGTTAAACATGTAAAAAGAGATGAAGAATGCTGGCTGTTGAGCTCATTAACATGAGGACAGCTCTTCTCATTCAATCCCCTTTCTATCCTGCTCACAGAGGTGCATTCGTGCATCCTGGGTGAGGCACTGCGCTGCTGGGCAGCCACCAAAACTGAGCCCCGGGAATGGAGCCTCTGTGGGCTGCAGATCCTCTATGACTGAACTGGAGAGAAGAGTCTTCTGGATCTGTGCCTGAGAAGACTTCACTGTCTTTTCTCTCAGCAGGCACCTCACTCATTTCCCTGATGCACGTGTAGTACAGTGAGTCACGTGCTTGTGTGAGCACCCTTTGGAACACACATGGGCTATTTTATAATGGCTCCTTTTCTTTCAAATTCCTTCCAGATACCTGCTGACTCTTTTCTAATAGTGAAGTTTTGAAGGCAAAAAGCAGTTCTTTCTGCCCTGAGCATAAGGTAGGATAGTGTTTTATGATGTATCGGTGTTGCAGGCACGTATCAGTTGTAAGTCAGGGATAATCACAACAGCCCTAAACTGTCTCCAGAGGTACTGGATGGAGCCTAAGAGCACCTGCACAGGTATTTGCTCTCCCTGCTCTGACAGGATGTGGGTGCACTCTGCTGTGGCTGCGTGTCCTCCTGTTGGAAGGATGAACTCCCATACACTGTGCCAGCTTCAGCTCTATGAAAGCCCATTTCTGCTGGGTCTCCTTCCCCCCAGGTCTGATCCTTGTCTAGCTGTGCCAGCAGCACAGAGAGCTGCTGATCCCCAGGAACTAAGGTCACGGATACCACGGTGGATTGACTTTTACTAAGTTGCATGAGGAATTCAGGACCATCTCTAATTATTCAAAGTACATTTACCTCTGCCTATTAAAAATGGCCAACAGGAATGATCTATAGACAAATATGAAACCTTTCGCAAATAGTAAGAAATCTGATCAGTTTTATATATATAAAAAATAGTATATGAACATTGTATTTTGAGAACATTTGTATATTTGCATGTATACATTTGTAATTTTGCTTCTTTCTTACTGCAGAATTGCTAGAAAAAATAGTTGATTAGCTCTTTTAAAATTGAAGATGGATGAACAAAATTCTAGAAAGTTGGAAAGATTTGTTTGGCTTTCAGCAAGAATAAACATGTCAAGTTAAACATCCTAATCTAGGCAATTTAGTTCAGCTCTGACATTTCTGCCTTAGGCACTGATTGGAAAATTGTGGTTTATGTCACAACCAGCCTGCTAAGCTGCCTAATTTTGATCTTGAAATTTCCATGATCAACATATTTTCGTTTATTTCATCCTTGAAATCGAAACCTCTTTTCTCTGCCTGCTTTTTAGCTAATTAATATTTTCCACTCTTCCAAAATGTTTATACTTGCATCCAGTTCCTAAGTAATGAGGAATTGGACGTTTTGCAAGGCAAATGCAGTTTAATTTGAAATTTTTATAAATGCTGTGGGGTTTATTCCCGCTTCCCCTTGTCAGTTGAAGAAGTTTCCTAGAAATCCCCCACATATTATACCAAGCAGTCAAACTTAATAGGAAAAACAGTGTGCCTTTCCATATGAAGCAGCAGACCTTTCGCTGTGAAAGGATGAAAGACAACAGACATAAATTGAAACAAAACAGGTTCAGATTGGATAATTTATTTTTTTTTTAATATGAGAGCGAGGCAGTGAAACAGGTTGCTTAGAGAGATTATGCAGTTTCCATCCTTTGAGGGTTTCAAGACCTGACTGTTTAAACCTTGGACAACCTGATCTGACCTTGTAACTGACCCTGCTTTGAGTAGGAGTTTGAACCAGAGACTTCCTGAGGTCTCTCAGGTCTCTTCAGGGTGATTATTTTGTCAAGTCACCCAATTGCTCTGACAAACATGCAAACCCAGCTATTTTATATGCAAGGGATATGTACATATGTTACATAGGAAGCACTTGGTCTGAAAATCAGAATCTCTGAGAAAAGAGCTGTGCCTGAGACTCTTGAGTAGAATGAATGAGCAGTTAAAATTGTACCTATTTTAAAAATACCTCTAACAGGCACTTGCTTCCCTTTCCTGCTATCCATTCCGGGGAGCTTTTCTGCTTTTTGCTGCCTTAAAGACCTTAAAGTTATCTTCATCTTTTCTTGCTTAATCAGATGTGGAAGCACCTGTCTCAGAATTGGTTGCTTCTTGACAGCACATTACAACTTGAGGCTCCTTTTCCATTGTACGAATACGTTAAAATAAATATTCTGGGATATGCCTGAGAAATTACATTTATATATTGAAGCTGTTTCTGTGCGACCAATAAGGCAAGAATTGCCCAGCTCAAAGAGAAAGATACAAGATACAAATGCCTGATAAGATGATTGCAGAACAGGAAAGAAAGCAAAGTGAAACTTAAGAAAGAAATAAACTCTTCAACACTAGTAAGACCAAATCCTTCCTAGTAAAGAGGTGCTCTAACTCTCAGAGTTTAGGATTTCTTGGTCTGCTTGGAAAAATTCTTCCTCTATTCACACAGACTTCCCTCCCCTGCACCCCCACTGTATGTCTCTGGTCATCACTTACATTAAGTTCCTACTAAACCTTTGCTTAGCTGCTCTGATTCTGCTGCTGCTGGGAGAGTTAAGCTAAGGTAAGTTGAGAAATCCTGTTTTAAAATTTTGAGTAGGGAAAACCAGTGCAGTGGTAGTAGAAAAGGGGCAGGAGGTGACAAAACAGAAAGTGATGTTTACAACTCCCAAGTTTGGTTGTTTGCAATGCATGCCTGATAAGTAGTCCAGTAAAAACAAACAAAAAAAGCTTAAAATCAATGAATACCCCAGCAGCCAACACCAAACCAAGTATCCAAACAAAAAATTATCAACTGAAAACAAACCCACATTGCTCCTTTGACCCAGAGCAGCTGCAGTGGTAGAGAGAAAGCTCTGCAGAGGCTTGGCCTCTGACTTGCACAAATGTCAGGCTGCACAGGGAGTAATATTGGAGGAAACCTGTCTTCCTTCTCATCTTCAAATCCCTTGTTTAACTTTACAGTTACTTATTTTTATATATATATATTTTTAAACTGTGCCTGGCGAGAATAGAAGCAGTGCCTTCAAAGCACTGTTGTGGGCTGTGTGTACCTGAGCATGGCAGGTCCTGTGCCTTGTTTAGTTGGAGCTTTTGGGGTGAGAATTGAGCTGTGCCTTCAGTTTTTCACTTACGAGCATTTCTCTTGATCCTTTTCTTTTGTGACCTTTCTTTTTTGCCTTCCTTATCCTCAAAAGGTTTACTTTTTTAAAGCTTTTAACTTAAAAAGCATACTTTGTGGAGAAATAGTAATTTTAAGGCCAGTTGAAAAGGCCAACAAAAATCCTAGGACACTTCGTGGGATCTGAATGCCACCTTCCATGTTTGTGTCACTGCTGGGAATGTAACTGCATTCAGGTGTGAAGGGAAAAAAATCTTGTAGTGTTTCATTTGAGGATGGCTTGAAGAAAACTCATTAAAACACAGCTGATGCAGGGGGTTGGTTCTAAACTTGTGTGGAGTGCCCACAATGTTAGTTGGGAAACAGAATGCAATGCTGAGTGTGCCTGAAAAATACCCCACAGAAAGGAAATAAGCTATTAATCCTAGAAAACAAAGAGAAAAGGACACAAAAGAGACACTTTTCTTCCATGCCACTTCTTCAAAGTGATTCTTCTTTATGCCATCTGATGTAATTTTGGCACTGGCTGAGGTGATGTTTCTAGCAAACCACTTCACTCTGTGTTTTGTTTTCCTCTTTTTCATCTCTGATTGACAGTCCCACCAAGAAATAACAATGAAAAATTCATGAGGTCAATCCCCAAGTGATTCAGAAAGGACTTTCATGGGATTAGATAGAGGCAGTTAAATTTCCTGGGGCACAAGTGTGTTTTGAGGAAAGGGATAAAAGTGCATTATTCTCTGGATAATCCTGGCTGAAATATAAAGGACCATTTTTGGTGAATAATTAGAGAAAATGTCCCAAAACTACGTTTAATTGGTATAGCATAAAAACATGTATTAACAGAGATTAAAGAAATATTTTTGCTTTGGCTCCAGATAAGTGAGTGATCTGTCGTATTTTACTTGCATTGGATTGTAACTTTTATTATTGGTTCACTTTAGTGACAATGGTGACTCAGTAACTCTGACTGAGTCAGAAGAGTATAAAACTATTAACTGAGTGTTAAGGTGAATTTTTATTTTATGGCATGACTTGTATTCTTGTATTTTCCTTCATTTTCTTCCTCTATAGGGAAGGGCGTTTTGTTTTGCTTTTTGTTTCTTAACTGCTCACAAGAAAACATCAAATTTAAATGTATGACTGACATTAATTTGTATTTGGGATCTGAATTGCTAGGAGATAAGAAGCTCTTTGTTCCTATCTATTGGAAAGCTGTGCAGAAGAATAGCTGCAGAATTAAACTATGCAGCATTCACCTCCTCCATAGAACAGCCTGTTGTGTGCTGGGAATCAGCTCAGGGCTTCAGCCAGGAGGAGGTAAAAACGCCCCAGGAAACCAAACACTTCTGTGTAGATCTGCTGATACTTATAGAGGGGCTTTCTGATGAAAGCAAAGGCAAAGGAAGTTTAGGTTTTGTAATGACGTGTACCCAGAGGACAGCCAGTTCATGGGCTCTGGAAATTACCAGTGTTTCTCGGGATGTGTGGGAATGCTGGTCTGTTTGCAGCCTCTCAGGGCTACTGGGAGAACCAGCACCAAGCCAGGTATGCTGAGGGGTCTGGCCAGGATCCTTGAGTGCAGCCCACGGTACAGGGCTGCTGGCACCTGGATCCTTGCTGTATCTTTTGGATTGCACTTGGATTGTCGTGTTGAGCTGAGTTTGGAGAAGGTGTTTTTTGTCCTTTATGGAATGAGATTTATCTCGGTTTTGCTCGCTTTATCTTGTGTGCAGATAATTCGTTACCATGATAACTGTAAACTTTCACAGACTGCTTTGCCAAAAGGAAAAAGGTAACTTTGATAAAGAGAAATCATATGGAAAATTGGTATTTAAAAGAAAAAAAAAATCTATCTTTTTTATGGCAGTGTTTAAAGTAATTTTGGGCAGTCTTGATAAGTTGTGGCAATGTATTTACCTGGAGGTTACTGCTTTCTTTCTGTTTTACTTATGGTAGCCATACATTTACCTATGGGCTGAAATAGGTTTTGTATCTTTAAAGTTTTAGTTCTATGAATGAAAAAATGTGTCCCTTTGAAAAAATATAAATATGATCACTTCGTCTGATATGTTGGCAGTGCTTATTCTCTGTCCATCTAATTCTCATTGAGAATTGTCCCTGCTCTTCAGGGGGGCTGTTGTGGTTCTGCTGAGACTGCCTTATTCCAGTGAATGATTTATAGATATCACAGAACAAGTTGGGAGGATTCACCGGTTTTGGGAAAATTTGGGAGTTGTGCTGAAAGAAAGAGTTACAAAGTAACTTCCCTACAACGACTGATAGCACTTAGTTTCCATCATTGCTTAGTTTAATTAGATTTAGAGATAACATATACAAAAATTAATCTTTTTCTGATCAGGTCGTAATTCCTCAGTGCTCTGAGAACGTTTGGGCTGCTTGTTGCTGTTTTACCCAAACTCATTTTCTGCCTTTCAGCTTGTGCTTCTGCTCGTTTTACGCAGGGAAGAGCTGCATACATTTACCTTGCTGTAACACCAGAGGAAGCTGAGGGTATGAGCACTTTGATACTCTGGGCATTCACTCAGCTATTTCACACAAAGCCTCTGGAGAGGTGTTGGAAGGACTTGGAGTCTGCGAGCTTCCACAGTTGGGTGGTCTGTGAAACAGCCCACCGAGAGCCCGGGTGAGGTGGGAAAGGAAAGAATGCAATTACAGCCTAATTAGAAATCCAGATTCTCTTCTGCAAAATGTGAAGTTTCCTTTTCTGCCACAGAAGTGAAACAGACCTTTAAGGCACTTAAAAACAAACGCAACAAAGAAATTATATAGTTCAGAATAGCCAGTAACCACTGGTTAGATTTTGTTTGCTTCAACTCTGCAATCTCCAACCACTTTTCCTAGTGACTATGATGGGAAAACAGAGCCCAGTCATTACAAATCTCTCCCACAAAACCTCTTTGACATGGGCATGTTCCAAGAAAAAGGTTCTTTTTTTTCCCTTCCTCTTTCCTGCACCCCTGAAATGAGCATATTCTGACTAGGAGACTTTTTTTGGAATATCCCTGACACCTATAACTAGCAGCTGCTGAGTACTTTTTTTGTAGAGGACTGAAATAGTGTGCTCTGAGCAATGTGGGAACTGGCCTTTCTGGAGAAGAAGCAGTCACTTGTGAACATGATTAATGACAAATCCATGCTGTGATGCTGACTTGGTACTTGCTTTGGGTGGTGTCTAAGGAATTTATTAGTGGGTAAAAACGGTTTGCAGAAAGATCAGTTTACTAAATGGGTCTAGCAGAGATTTTTCTTCAAATTTACTACATGTTTTAGGATTGCAGGAAAGCATCTCTTCAAATGTGTCATTAGATTCTTAGTGGAAATACTTGTCAGACATTCACAGTCAGATTTCATACCTGATTTAATCTCTACAAAACTGTTAACTGAATTTTATTGATTATCTATGTTAATTGTACATTTAAAAATGTCAATTCCCTACCCTAACTGCAGAGTTCTCAGATCATTTAGAAGCTTTATTTTTCCCTTGACTTAATCATGTCTCTTGAATCTAACCAAGGAAAGCAAGAAGCAGCATGGAGCTGTGTGAATCACTCACACCAAGCAATATTTGACCTTGGGGTATCTTTTCTTCCCTTGCAGTGTCTATTTCACTGTCAAGGGATGAATTGTCCATGAGTCCTGTTAGAACCAAGCTGCGGATAATGAATTTCCACAGCAGAGAATGGCTCAATACTTCCCAATAGCTGATACAGGAGAGAGGAAAACAAATGAGGAAGATGTGCTGTAAGGCCCAGGCTCTCAAATCTGAGTCAGCTACGTCTGCCTTGGGCTTCTATTTCAGTATCCTTTTAAATCATCTGTTCCTCTGCTGAGCACCATCAGCTGAGGTCGTTTACAGCAGTGCAAGCAGACTGTTTGAGCTGGGCCCTCTAAACAAACCTCAGATGGAAAAAAATTTGCTGTCCAAACTGGGATGGGGTTCCACTTGTGTGTTTGCAAGAGATAGTGTTGATGAAATCAAGTTAAAACTTTTTTTTACATAAACACGGGTATTTTTTCACCATGTCGATGATTGGTATACTCCATATTGGTAACTGACTTTTTTGGGGAAGAAAAAATTGAGCTCATTAAAATATTTCAGGGTAAAGGTGAGGACATCATCTGAATGCCCCTGGGGCAGGTTGGGAACAGAGTAAGCAGCAATCCCACGCAGTAGTAGAATCATGGGAAACAGGTACATACAGGATTTGTGAGGTCATCTAATCTACTTCCCTGCCGCAGGGCAGGATTAATCTCACCTGGTGGAGTTTCAGACAAAATGGTACATGAAATGTTCATTTACACTGCTAGGCAGAATGTCAGTCTGCCCGGGTTATAGAACTAGCTGGTGAATGTAGCCTGGAGGGGAGGACCCTCTGCTCGGAGTACTAGTCTGGGATTTGATACCTGTAAAGCTGATTCTGATCCATCAAATCATTTTGGCCGTTCTTTCTCTGTTGTACTGTGTGCAGTGTATAAAACAGGACTGAGCTGGCTGCGAGCACTCAGCTCAATGGGGCCGTACACAGACACCAGATTTCACTCTTTGAGAGCCAGCGTAGCCTCGGGGCAGTGAATGGGATTTCCCGAGCGCTGCCGGCGTGACTGTGCCGCTTTGTTCTGCGTGGCACGGGTACCTCAGGTGTCGTTTTCCTGTTCTTTATCACTCGATGCGGGTATGCTCTGTCCAACACCAGGAAACTCAATAGGGTTTGTAGAGGATTTGAGATCAGCTCATACATCGAGGCACCTACGTGCACAACCACTTGTTGATCACAGGTACCTGCGTGTGTTCTGTGTGTCTCTGTGTGCCTCCCTGAACGTGGGCGGTTACCAGAGCATTTGTCCCTGTTCTGCTGGATTTTTGTACTATTCCAGTAATGTCCCATCTGTAAATCAAAGTAGCTTTCTCGAGTCTCGCTGTGGTGATCGCGAGGTACACGGTGACAGGGAGTGTAAAATACCCACAGGAGACAAAAGTTCACGAAATCCGTACCGGTGCAGGAAGTCTCTTGGGTCGCTTGTCCTTTCGCTTGCCTGAGGTTATTCCCAATTTATATCAGCCTGATAGAATCATCAAGTCTGGGTTGGAAATAACGGATGAATCAAGCCTGGCTAAAAGAAGAGTCTTGAAACTTGACGTGTCCACAAACTCCGCCACAGTTCAGTCACCGGCGCGGTAACCCCGGTCCCGCACAATGGCAGCGCCGTGTTTCACTCACGGCATCGCTGCTTCTCCTCCCGTCGCTGGCTTTGCACTTTGTCAGCCTCGCAGGCAGCTTTGAGGAGTGTTTGATCTCTGTCTTTTCAACGTGTGACACTTTCCCTGAGGCTGTCAGAGGGAACACAGGGAGGCATCTGCTCCTCCGCAGCGCATCTGAGCGCCGCGCGGTGCGGGGCTCGTTAGCACCTGTTAGCGGGGACAGCTCGTTTGCATTTCTAAGGGAAATGTGGGGAGCTGGGGTGGTTTGTTTTGAGTTCCCTGCACGTACGAGCCTGGTTTAGCTTCTGTATGTTGCTTTTTCAGCAAAGAAACTAAAACAATATTGAACTATCGACCAGGGTACTTAAACTACTGAGTACCTTTGAATCTTTATATTGAAGTCTGCTCAGTTTGACCTAAATCTGAGGCTCTTCTGCGCTATTTCAAGTTACTTATCTTAATTAGTATATTTTATTTCTCCTGTATTCACTTGCATTAGCTTCTTGCTGTTACAGTGTGTGTTATATATGTGTCGTGTCGGACCTTAAAAAATCTCTTTTTTGAGTGCTTCAAAGATGACGGTACTGTATGAATCTGGAACCTGTAGTATGGTTTAATCATATTTTCTTTTTTATTAATCAGCTGTTATGGGTTCTGCCAGACGGCCAGATTACTGTCAGCATTTGTCTAAAAATCTTTCTGTAATTTTCTTTATCCTCTCTTCCTAAATCAGGGTACCCTCTTTATTTCATATTTATGTAATAGTCGTCTTTCAGAGATCTTTCCTTTTCCAGCATTATTGTCTCTCTTAAAACCAAACAGAAACCCCCATCATTGTTGGTGATGGCCCATTAAGCATCAGGGACAGCAGTAAATCCAGCATATGGCAGCAGTTTGCTGCAGTTATCCCTCAGAGCTTGCCAGCCTGGGCAGTGCATTACAGAGACTCTTCTGTTACTCACTAGAGCTGGGGCCTTTCTCTCAGGCTGAATTTAGCCGAGTTCTGGTGTCTTCTCTCTTTCCAGCCTTTTAAATCAGACATCATAAAGGACATTAGTAAATGACCTGCTTTACCACTTCCACGGTTAATGAGCGCGGGGCAGATCGGTGGGTCCCCCTAAAAGCTCGGTGGTGAATTGATTGATTTCAATCCCCTCCAAAGAGGCGATTTTGTAACGGTGCCAAGCGAGGCATCTCATTCTGACAAATTCATTTCAGCAGGGGCAGCTCATGCAGGAGGCACGTTCTCGGCTGACAGACTGGTGCAGCCTGGTAATGGCAGGAATATTAGGAGGTGCATTTGAAGTAGCTTAGACCCTGATCCTGTCTACAACTCCCTGTGAGAGAACAGATTTGGCGGTAGGCAGACGAGGATTATGTGTGCAGCAGTAATTAATGTGGTCCCCTGGGTTTTAAGCATATATCCATGGACAATGGGTATTCTTCTATATTTTATTTTTTTTTTACTGAGGTCATTACATATGAGCAACACATTTAAATATTGCTTAACACGCCTCCGGTCTCAAAGAAACCCCAACCAACAAAACAACACAAAACCCACCAAACCAACTCACAACAGCAGCAAAACACCACCAAAAAAATCAACAAAATTAATACTGAGTCTCAAGATAATTTGTAAGCCTACAAAAGGTGGGAAAATGGGGTTGTTGTGGGTTTTCTTTTGTTTGTAATTTTTTAATGTTTGGTTGTTCATTTGTTTACATTAATCTAAAAGCTGGGATGATAGTAACACTTAGAATTTTTAACTATACACCAAAAGCAAATCTTGAAATCAAGACAGAATTCCCACTGCTTTTGCTAGTTGCCAATATATTCTAGGCTAGTCGGAATAAGGTAGGGCAACCTGTGGAGAGCACTGAGCAAATCCCTGCTCTCAATGTGTCTGAGATGTAAAATAGTAAACCTGAATTGTTATGGTTTTGTTGATGAGTAAGACTTCAAGACTAGTTTATAACAGATAAAAGTTTTCTTTTTTTCCAATGCTCATAATATCTTTATTTCCTATATTGGCACAATCTTGAGTTTCTTCACTTCAGTTATTTCTCCCTGACTCAGTACAGGCAATTCATGTCTCATATTTTTGCTTGCAAGCCTCAAGAATTTACATACTTTTCTGGGAAACACAAACTAGCTCCAGGCTAACAAGTTCGTGGACCTTAACATTAATTAAAAGACAGATGATAGAAAATAGAAGTAAAATTAAACATCCAGCTTGGCTGTTTCACTATAAGATCTCATGGAATTTGTGGCCTGACTCAGCATCTTTGAACACTTGGATTTGGTAGTAGTGCAGCATCGAGAATATGTCCCTGAATCAAAAGATGACAGTTAAGAAAAACAAAGACAACCCCATCACCTGTTCATTTAATTTGTACTCCATGTTTAAATTTTAAAATTCCCTTTTGTAGTGGTAAAAAAAGTGGTCAGGAAACATTTGAGAGCATAGTGGGTCTTGGCAGTAACAGTCCTGCTCTCTCTTTCTAATAGACATTGATCCCAAAAAAAGGCTAAAATCCATGTAAGCAGTTGTAGGTTATGAGCAGTGTTCTTGCTCCCTTTACAACATTTGTTATCAGTGTGTGTATTGCCCCTCCATGGAAATCCTCCAGCAATATTCAGATTAGTAAAGGGGTTAATAAAGGATGAACTCTTCTTCCTAGCAGGCAGTGTGTTAGCAGCAGAAATTTTACTGTTGGCAAATACTTTGAAAATTTAAATTCATGCAAATACACAAAGCAGGTAAAAAAATTATATCAAATTTTTTTACATGTGGTATTCTTTTTCATATATAGTTTTTCCTGTATAGCTTCTGATAATCCTTCACTTTTTTAAACCTTTTTTTTTTAAAAGGAGAACAAATAGAAAATTTTTGCCCTGCTTTTCTACCCTAAATATGCTGCTGTGCTGTTTACTACAGGTTAAATCACACTAGCTACCCTTTGTGTGAACTTTCACTGGGCTCAGATGCAATCAGGGAGAACAATTAAAGTCCTGTAAACTACAGATTAATGCTTATTGATTGCTCTAGTTTGAGAGCCCCACAGGGTCAGCAGCTTTGTCCTACAGACTGTTATGCCCGTGTATATCTTCACTTTCTGTGAGAAGTTACTTTGTCCTGTGGCTGGAAACGTGACAATGTGTGATGCTCCTCACCAGCTGTGGCATGGCCTCTGTGGCTTCTTTTTATGTATATGTTTATAGGATATTCAGCAGAGTGTAGGTCGTGCTCTCTGAACTGACAAAGGATTGGAGAGGAAAGGGTTAAGAAATGAGCTTTAGCCGGGCCACACACGAGCTGGAGCATTCCCACCTCCCTGTTAGTGTGATCCAGATAGTGCAGGGACAGGGAGAGGTGTCAGCCTCCTGCCAGGGTTAACCCGCAGCATCCTGTCCCGCTCCTGTTGACAGCCCTCTGAGGTGGCTGGGAGCCCAAGCCAGGGCAGCACAGAGCAGGGACCACCTCCAGTCCGAGACTGGGCAAGCTGGGAGGAGTTTGAGAAGCAACTAAGGCTTGTTCAGATGAAGCCCTGTGGAACAGAGCGAGGTGTTTTGGGTACACTGAGGAAGAGCTCGTCACTTGGTGCTTCTTTATGACGTTCTTTCAGTGGTTCTGATATTGTGAGGTGATAAAGCAGCCCAAATATAACCATCTGCATTAAAGCAAATCCTATTAACCACTCAGCCCTCCCTGGGCATGGTGCACCTGGGACTGCTGCTGGGTGGCTGCAGTGTGATCAGATGGCGATGGCTGTCCATGTGCTGGGACACTTGGCTGCATGCTGGTGGCTGGAGGAATGCTACCATGGACTGCTCGAATGGATGTATCATTTTATGGAAAGTTTGCAGAGTTACGGGATTTTTGTCTTGATAATATATCAAGAGATTTTTAATCCCTCACAAGGTTTGCAGCTGTTACTTCCCCAAAAGTTTTGGTAGCAGTTTGAGTCATGGCATGTATAAACCAAGAAAGGAAAACGAAGAAATAGGTGAGGGGAAGATAGGAGTTCTTAAGGTAAGGGGGAAATTATCCTTTTGTGTGTGTGTGTACAAAGTCTTTATTTGGTTTTATTGGTAGTCCTTTTTGCAACAATTAGATTTATAAGAAGCCCATTGGTGACAGGTTGTGCTGCAGCAATTGAGATGCCCAAGATGTCAGTAAGCAGTGGAACACAGTGCAGCCCCTGGTTTACTCCGTGTTGGGTTGCAGAATTTTCCATGCAGAAGGAATTGAAAAAAAAAATGTATTTTTTTTTCTTTTTTTCTTTTTTTCCTTGCTTTAACACCTGTCTTAATACCCTTTTATGCTTAGGAACCACATATTAGTTGAAAATAAATGCTAGGGACAAATCTAAATCTAATTTTGTTTTCAATAATACTTTTGCAGACATTGAGAATCAATACCAATTCTCTCTGAAGGAGTTTTAAATCTTCATGTTTAATTACTTGGGAGATGTGATTGCTGAAAATGAATAACTGCAGTTGGCTGTGCAATCTGCAGCTGATTGACAGTGCACTTAAGGGGACTCTAAAACTGGTAATGGCCACATGCACTCCCTTATGCATGTGAAAGAGGTGTGTAATTACCTCAGTTAGTGTGAACACTGGGATTCTTGCTTTCTGAGAGGACTTGAGGAGAAATTTGATGATAAATATGTGATGTTATTATGGATTTTCCCTCTAATTGTTCACAGGAAATACCACAAAATAAATTAATGTTTGAAATATTAAAACTACAAATGTGTCCATCATTCAATACAGATTTTTATACTCCTACTCTTTGTACCTAGGTAGTACAAATGTTCTCATTTTCCTTCTTAATTCCTTTATTGTCATGGGTTGATTGATCGTGTGTCAGATGATGAGTTAGGCCATGGGAAACTAATTCTTACAGAGAAGTCATACTGAAATTGGCTTTTTTTGAATGAAATCTTTATACTGGGGTTGATATTTAGTAGAAGTGTCTTATGAATGTGGAAAACATACTGCTTTCTGAAGAAAATGCATTCCTGCAACAGAATCCTATTGCAGTCTGTAGGATTGTTTTGACATAATGCATAAAAACTATTCTATTTTTATTATACTAATTTTTATTAAGTTTTGATAACATATAGCCCTCTGAAGTTTTCTCCTGAAACATTAAGAAAACTCAAATTTAGTAATGTGTGTGATTGATGGTCTGCTTGTCTTTTGAATTCAATTTAGTATCTAAACTCTTTTTTGCCTTTTACTGAAAGTACCAAAACCAAAGCACGTTACTTCAGCCTTGATTTTAACTAATATTAACAGAAAGGAAAGGTTCTGTAAATATCTATGCACTTGAGTCCCACTGGAAATTAATCTGTGTGGGAATTACTCAGGTAATGTCAGTAAATGGAAAATTGAATGGAAGGGAAAAGCAAACGGACTCCAGTCACCAATTGTGCAAACAGTGTGCTCTTATTTCATTTTGTTTTTAACAGCACATGGTGAACTTAAAAATTGGGGGTATATAGTTACATGACATAATTTGTTCATTTAAATATATTTCTTAAGGAGTCTTGTAAATCTTTGTTTTTATGCTATGGACTTTTTAATTTGTTTATACAAATGTTGAAAGTTTAGGCTCGGTTCAACTGGGTTCACCTGAAGGTGATGAAAGTTGTAGGTCTCTTGCAAAGTACTTCCTTAATGGCTCTTTTTTTTAATATATGAAGTAGATATCTTTAAATTATTTAAGAATTCAATTTAAAATGCTTCTTTAAAAAATTGGGAATGATATACTGCGGCACTGATTGTCTAATCTGGGATGTTATTGATTGTACCCTGATGCTGACAGAACTGTTTGTCTTCCTTTTGTGGCTTTTTCACCTTCAGAACTTGCACAAGGTGACTCAGATATTCACAACCACATTCAGCGATATGTAAAATTAATAAATTAAAAATCTCCAAGCAGAGTCTGAAGTTATAATTAAAAGGAAATGTTTGGGGTTTTTTTTCCACCCACAGTTTGTAGATATTCTTAGGTAGTCAAACATGTAGAAATTAACTTCTCTGAGGTTTGCAATCCAAGGTCTGTCTGTGCCATGGTTCAGAGTCCACAAAGTAGGATGTCTTCTTTTATTACTAAGACACAAAATGAATATATTAGAAAAAAATAGTCTGAGTTGAGCTTGATTATTATATGATGTAAATATGCACACTCTTATTAGTACAGACAGCAAATACACAACTGAAAATTGCTTGTCTAGTTGTACTTTTGTGCTTGGGTAGGAATTAGTCTTAATTTACAAACAACAAGCAAATGAAAGAAGTAAACAAGAAAATGATCCAAACTCCTACAGCCATCTGCTTGAAATACTGTATTTGACATCTATGAAATGGGAGTTACCAGTGTTTGCTTTTCAGACCAAAATGCCGTTGTAATTCAGTGAATAAATTAGTGGTTGTGAATTAGTGAATGAATTATGGCTTTTTATCTTTCTATTTCCCCATTGTTCTCAAGCAGACTCTGGACAATTTTTTCTTTATTTTGGTTTTTGTTTGTCATTCACAGGTTATTTCAGCAAATCGTTGCTGGTTGGCAAATCATTTGAGTCCCTTGCTGTGAAAATTTGCTTCTTGTTTTGTGATGGTTTGGGGTCCTGTTCCACAGTGAGTTTCATATATATAGGGTCCTCTTTAGTTTGATGCTCTTATTTGAAAATTTCGGGAGAGTAATTAAGTGCAATGAAACGAAAAGTAACATCTCAAAACTGTCAGAATTGAGGTACATTTTACCTCAGTTAAGGTTATGGGACCTTATATACCTGCATATAGTCGTTGAAAGAACTGTAGGTTCATGTAGCCTGTACAAAATCAAAGACAGAATTTGTCAGAGGAAAGGAAATGACACAATGTATTTTCTTATGTTCACTTATAGTCTGAACTACTCTGGAATCACAGGTTATTCTTAAACTACAGAAATAAATTATACAAGTGAAAATGCAAAAATCTTGTACAATTTTTTTCTGATAATTTTTTATTTAGAAATAGCAAGAGAAACTTCTGCATGGCTGTGGCACGGATTTTCCCCAGCATGTCTGCAAAGAGTGGGGCAGTTGGTACTGCAGGTGTTGTAACATAGTGCTCCTTATTTCATAGTTACTGCTGCGTCTTTGGGGGTTTGGAGGGGGAAGGAAAGAGTTTGTACAGCTTGATGGAGCCTCCATAAACATTAAAATCTATGCTTTCTACTGAGAATCAATAGATTTCTCCTTTTCTAGAGCAGATGTTCAATGATCTTTACCTCCTTCAGGCATTTGTGTTTTAGCGTTTGATTTACATTGTGGTTGTATGAAGCAGCAGAGTTTCTGTCACTGCTTAGACAGAAAAATACGATTTCAATATTGTGCTGGGTTTTTTCTTCTTGCCAAGAGGTGTTATTAAGACAACTTATTTGTGATACTCTTTGTTTGGTATCTGCTCTTGCAAAGCTACTCTCACACTCTTACCTGGGGTGTAGCCGGGAGCAGAGTTTACATGCAGACTAGGAAAAGGTTTGCCTTTCTGAGGGCTGAAAGAGCTGCCAAGACTGAGTGGCAGAAAAAGAAACTGGTTAATGGCTCTGCAAAGAGTACACTTGCTAAACATGTGAGAAATTGTGACTGTCAGCACTGGCACAGATGTGGGAGAAAGGAGATGATTCACTGACGGATCCCTACGGGAGGCAGGGCCCAACTCAGCTGTTCAGCCAGCTCTGCCCTTTAGACTCATCTGTTTGGGTGGAGCAGCCACCAATTCCTTCATCTCTGATACTCACACTTGCTTACAGCTGTGAAATCTATTTCCTCGAGATGAAACACCATGCTAGTGTTTTAGAATATTGTCTTGTTGTATAGAGTCTTAGTGGTCAGTAGTTAACTGTTAGTACTACTACTTAGTAGTATTTAGCCTTACAGTCTTATTGTGTGGATAGTGTGGGTATTTAATACATGGTCCAGAAGTAACATTTATTAAATGCATTTACACTGCAAGCAGCTTCTCTGGAGAGTAACAGTCACTGATTTTCCATTCCACATAGAAAGTAGCATCAGGTTACAAGAAATACCTTTGGAGTAAAAGCAATCCACTTTTTATATCTGTTCTTGGTATTGTGAAAGTTGGCTTGCTTGGGGCTTGCTTTGCATTAAAAAAAACCCAAATCTTTAGTCTGCTAGACGTGTCCATTATTTGCGTATATTATTGATTTAAAACCTCTCAGTAGAATAACTTGGATAGATTCTCGAGGAAACACAAATACCTGCCTGTGTCAAGTTGACAAAATCACGATGATGAAGGTGAAGCATTTGTCAATAGTATCTGCAAATGCTTCCCTCACCTGCAGGTTGTCACCGTCACCAGGTGTGGCCAAATACAACAAAACATCTTTGTTTTCTCCTCCTTTGGTGTTGATGTGGTACTGGTCCCGCGTGTGAGGACTGTCAGCACGACCTGTGGCACGCAGCGACCTCATTCACTTCTCAAGTAAACCAGGTTGCCTGGTGTAACCTACTTGTGACTTTATTTGATGTGTCAGGGGTACATGTTGCAGTCTCAAAAACTCCTGTGTGATTGCGTGTTCTTGAGCGGAGGGTTAGATGAAGATTAGGGGGAACATCAAAGCTGCAGTTAAAGTGAAAAAAGATGAGTTAAAGCCAAGTCATTAGAGATCTCTTTGAAGTGTTTACAGATTAAACCCTGTCTCTTTTAAGTGGAATACTTATCTGCCTTTCAGTATTTAAATAATAAGACATGACAGGCAGTGCTTTTCTGAAGGGTTATTGTGTGCCTGTGCTGTGCTGAACGGCATCAGGCCAGAGGCAAGGGACTTCAGCTGTGGAAAACGTGTAATAATCCTTTAAATTCACTGCTGGAATATCCTCTGCCAGTGTTAAGCAGACCTTTTGAAGGTGAGAAGACCACACAGTAAACCACTTTCAGATGAGTGTTGTAGATGATAATGTGACACTGGCATTGGCCAGACTTAGGGATAGCTTTGAATGTGATGTTTGTGTTTTAGGACAGATAATAGATCTTCCTGTAAGATATTCTAAAGACATTTTACAAGAAGCAAATTTATTATCTCTTGATCAATTTGAAACGCTGCCTGTTCCTGCTACCTGTGCTAATCCCTTTTGGCCTGCCAATCTGAATACAATTGTTAGAACAAGCACAGGATTCCTGGTGGGCTGTAGCTGTGCATATGTTAATGCAGACGAGGGCAAACTGAGTCTCAGAATGCTTTTCTGCATAGAAAGGGACAGATGGCTTTTCATCTGTGGATATACATAGTGAGAACTCATAACATTTCCACTAATAGTTCTAAATATTCGTAGCCATACCCATAATTACTATTTTTATAGTGTGAAATAAAAAATAGTTTTTTGGTTGGGTCTCTGTACGAAGTGCTTTTTCCCTGGAGAGCCTGCAGTACAAGGGTTAATGGAATCGTGAAATAATTTATTTTGGAAGGAACTTCTGCAGGTCATCTGGTCTAGCTTCCTAGGATGAAATACAACACGAGAGACAAAAGGCAGGCAGGAATGGAATAATCAATATAAATACAGAAAGTGTGCAATTCTCATCCAGGTCCAAACAGGTCCAGTCACTGCCAGTGGATGCAGACTTCTGTGTATTAACAAGTAGTGGTGAGTTGTGGCAAGTCCTTTGAGGGACAGCTTGGTGCACTGAGAAATGAGTGATACTGAGGGGGAAGAGGAGGGAAAAGTAGGCCTCTTTCTGCTTTTCATTGTAAAAAAATATTCACCGTTTTATAACATTAAATTTGCATTCTGTGGAAGGGTTACTGTGCTTGGTTTTAACAGCAAGATACGTGTAGGTAGTGGAAAGAAATACACAGTTCTGTCAAGTAACGACATTTACTGGGAAAAAATAATCATAATAATGGCTTTGGATAATTGGAACTACATTTCTTGGAAACATGGTACCCTAGACAAATATCTTCTGTGCAGTTTTACTGCAGCCTGTGTATTCATCCTTTCCCTAGAGAGCTGTTGCCTGTAATTTCTGTCAGGGCACCTCACAGGCTGTTGTAGGAGGGAGTTCCTGGCTGGTAGTAATTGGTCTGCCAGTAGGAGATTGGAATTAGATCGGGTGTTACCTGCATCTGAGGTGGGGGGAACACGTTGCAAAAATCATAGTTGTAAAGTAAAGCTTCCTCTGTTTGAGTGAATCTTGAATGTGTGCATATGCCTGTGGTGGGCACAAATCTGTCCTGGCTGCTTGCCAGCAGGAACTTGATTCCTTGAGAATCTCCTTTCCTGAGGATCAAACCTCCTTTTTCCTGATGATGCCAAGACTAAAGCCTGATAGCTGAGATGTTGCTAAGCAGCTGGTGTGCTCACTTGGTTCCAGAAGTCTTTTTCAAGAGGATGAATACTGCAAAATGATTACCTGTAGGTCTTCAGGACTCATTGCTTTGTCCCAAGTCAATTAATGTGAGTTCAATATGCGTTTTGGTTTTTGTGGGCCACTTTCCGTAAAAAAACTCTGCATTCCACACTTTCACTTTCCTATTTATTTTTTTAAATGCCATTTACAGTACAAAAAAGGCATTTCATTCTTTCATGGAAGGAAAATATTTCTTTTTGACATCGTGCTATTCAATCCACACCTGATGCCTTTTTAGTGTTTAAGATTTTACCATTAGAGTTACAGATCGTTCATCATTGTCATTGCTGGAACTGAAGGTGTCTAATTGTAGTGCTTTTAGTATGATGAAGACTGACTACCCCCTTCCATGCTACATCACTGCCACTTTCTGCCAAGATACCTGTGGAGATACTGTCAGGGCTTGCTGCGGCAGCTGACTAAGTGCTGAGAAGCTGAATATTTTCTGTATTTGACATTTAGTTCTTATATAATGAAAAGCTAAAGAAGTTACACAGCAGTGTGACTAGGAAATGTGATTAAATTTAATACGTATTTCTGATAATGTGAGAGGTCTCTAGGAAAAAATGATTTCCCAGACTTCCCGGTGCAGTCAGAGCCACAGCCCCTGTGAGCCGAGGCAATAGCCGGAGCGTGCAGGCAGTGCCCATGGAATGTGCCCAGGTCGAATCAGTTGTGCCGGAGCTGGATCAGCAACACCAGTCCCAGCCTGGGAATCTCTCCTCCAGGATGTGTCCCTCTCCCTGTGCATATGGAAGCTGTTACATGTGCCGGAGCTCTGAGCCCGTGTGGCCGTAGCCGTGGCCGTGTGGGTGGCGTTCATTTTTTGGGGGTATTTCAGTTCAGCTTAGCAATAATATTTTCAGTTTAGCGAATACTCTTTACTGAAAGGTTCAAGTTAAATTCCAAACAAAATGGCTGTATCATAATGAAATCCCCCTGTGGTTTGTCCTGGCAGGAGAGTACCTGTGCAACTGGCAAGCACTTTCCTCTGGGCAGAAGGTAATTTTTTGTTAATGTGCACATGACACCTAATTTTCATGTTAATGCTGTTTTCTGCTTGCAGTAGTTAAAGGCATGATATTTGGCAGCATTCCTGCTAAAAAATATACCTTAGAAGATTGCTTTTTAATGATTTTTTCCCTAAATTCAAAGATGTATTTGGATCATAAATGAAACAAAACTATAACTTTATAAAGCACATTTGGAAACTACAGCCAGACACAAACTTCTAGCTTCTCCCTATCAAACACAGAGTGCCAGGCGAGAGGTCCTGTTATGTGAGGGAAATAGATATAAGGAAATCACAGAATTCTTGCAGATGTTTAAAGGAGTGTTGAAAGGTCTCCACTTTTTCAGAGCCTTATGGGTATCAGATGTTGTATGGTATGTTGTGTGAAATGTTGTCCCCTAACATGGAGGTACCATCAGTATCACATAATATGAAAGCTTATTAATCATTCATGAATCTTCTATTGACTATTTCTAAATGTACCTTAATATGTTATCCAGAAGACATAGGCAAAAGAATTCTGTAGAAGGCATTAATTTATGGTGAGAATTCCTATTTTTGTCTGCTGCAGGTTTTGAGATTGCTGTGAGCTCTCCTTGCACAGGGCACAGCTGAATGGCTCTCAAGCAGTTTCCTGACAAGTATCATTTTCAGTTTCTATTCTTTTTTGCCACTTCTCTCTAAAATTGTTAATATGTGAATTTATTACATTTTTTTTTTCCGGTGGAAAACTGCCGGGTGTTTGTGATTCTTTGCTAGGTGAGGAGGATTGGTAGATGAGTTGCTTATTTATTACGTGTCAGGTGAGAAAGAGCTCAGGCTGAGAAGAGCAGGAAATAATTGCTTGATGAGAATAGCTGTACTGCATGGTGGGACATGAGGGGCTTCGGACTGGTCTGCCCGAGGTGTTTGGGTGGGAGAGCACTTCCTTGGAACGGTTGTTAAAAGCTGGGACTGTTGGATTGAACACAGAGTTTCTATTTTGACTTGCTCTGTTTTACTGTTCAGCTCTCTAACGGGATGTAAGTGAGGAATGCTGTCTATTTGTATTCCAGTTCCCAATCTGTTTGGGATTTAGCTGTTTGGGGAACATACAGTTGATCATGTTACTGAAACAGAAAATTTTCCTCCTGGTGCCTTGTGTTACTCTCATTGTTTAGGAACTAATGGAGGATGCTGTTTACCCATCTGGAGCTTTCTCTTCCAATTATATTTCTAAAACCGAGTTTCACAGTCATGTCAGACTTATTATATACACAGGACAACTGTTCCCTCAAATTATAACTTCTAGTACTAAAATATGTGATTCCCTCAGATACATTTCATCTACCTGCCCTTTTTGTTTCACTTGGCAGATAGGCGGTGGTAAGAAAAGTCTTTAGGATAAATCTTTAGATTGGAGTTGTCAGAATGGCCTAAGGGAATTCAGGTGTCCAAATCCCTGCCCCAGCCAGAGGCTTTAAAACAGTATTTTATTCCTGCCTATCAGCTCATCAGCAACGATGGGGCCAGTTTAAATCCTTCCATTCAGTCGGGTTTTGTGGGCTAATGTTTGCTAAGTGTTTGACGCTGAGCCATTGGCTCTTTCCTACAGCACCTGCTGTTACACCCCAGGGGTTTCCCTCTCCACGCAAGGTCAGGCCCACCTTGGCTTCGCTGTAAGGTCAGGTGTGTCCAGTCCAATATGCGACTGTGCAAAGTATCATTTGCCAAAAATACTCTTGTCTTGGTAAGACTAACTTTTCCACTATTGATTTTTATTGTAATGAGAAATTACAGTACCTAAACAAAAACTGCTAGTGGTTAAAATAAATTAATTTTCCTCTTGTTTATATCCCCGAGGATTGTGCCTATAAAAATTTTTATTGACTACAGCATTGTGGATGTCTCATTAAAAACATTCATCATTGTATGCTGGCATCTTTTATTATGTCATAAAATTGCAATGGTACGTAATGCCTGATTTTTCACCCTGCTCTGGTATAAAGCTTAAATCCTGCTTTCCTTTCAAAAGGTAGATAGGTAGTTTTATACCAGCAAGACTAGTGCTAAACCTTACCAGCCTCAGCCATATTCTTCAGGGAAAGATGAAACAAAATTCAGTGAGATGGTTTTGAGGTGAAATTCTTCTTTTTAGTCATATCCCCTACCATCGATAGGTAGTGTAAGACAGGAAGTCTGTTAACTGACTTAAAGAAAAAGAGCTGCCTGATTTAAATTTAAATTGTATTGTTCAACAATGTTGTGTAATTAGATGGAAAAGCAGCAAAGTCCTTTTATTAGAGATGTCTTTGTAGACAGTAGCCATGAAAGCCGCAGTGGTTGATGCTAATTACCATATTTTGTTTAAACTTCCATCTAAATGAAAGGATCATTCAATTCCGAAGCTGCAGCCATACAAAAACCACAAGTGCAGTTGAATTGCTGCTGCCAAGCAGATGGGGCTTTGATCAGAATAAGTTATTTGCAGCTTTATTGTCTGGCTGCCAGGGAGGGGCTTGTATTGAACCACCTCGCTCACAAGAAGGGGAAGGGGAGAAATGAGTCTTGCTGATCTGAGCTAAGTTCATGGGAGAATGAATTTTCCCATTCTTAGATTATTTTTGCAGATGAAAATGCAGGCTTGAAAAGAACAGCAGCAAGGTACTCGATATTGGGCTGCTCTGACGTGTCAGCTGGTTTGGTAGGAAGGGATCCGTATGTCTAATTTAGAGGAATAGAGGGGGAACGCAGAGTGTTGGGCACAGCTGACTGCATATTTCTCCAAGGTCAATCCCGAGAATATGAGCAAAAACTTGCACTACTGTGCTTTTTCACTGATGTGTTTCATTCTGTATGGGATGGAGAAAATCTTATCGCCCTCACACATCTGAGATGCTCCCTGCAAAGACAGTGTTAGAAACGGGTCGATTTACAAAGCCTTCGAGAGAGTAGGACTGGGCAAAGTGAGAAGGAATGCAGGAGAAGGGACTCAAAGTTGAGTGGGTTTTGGTGGGGTTTTTGGTTTTTCTTTCCCAGTTAGATAGTATTTCTGGGATGTGTAAGGGAATCTTTGATTACAGCAATTTACTGTACATTGATTTCCATCAATGAGTGGAGAAGGAAGGAAATGTTACCTGGCACTGTGTGGATGTGAGGTAGGAGATCAGTATAGATGGATTATACTGCAGTATAAAAGTAGAAATGATCACTGTAGAACAAGACTACCCTGAGAAACACATACCAAACTTATTTTCTATTTTTAAATTATATTGATTGTTCTCAATCTTGTCTTCTGGTGAAAGTCTAAAAGTGAGAATTAATGATTGCTCCTGTGATCTTGTTAGTCAAAAAGTCTAGCTATGAACATGGTCTTATTTTGACCTGTACCATAACTATCTAAATTCGAGCATTGAAGCTTTCTCAAGCATAGAAAGCCTTTCACATGCAAAGACAGAAAGGAGGGGAGTGGGGGTAGGGGAAAAGTCAACCCCAAACCTGATAACTCTGAATTTCTTCAGTTTTGCTCTACAAATACTGTGGCAGAACAGTAACTTTCCCAGACAATTACAGTTGGGGATATTCTGAGGCCACTTTGGAATTATGTTTTTTTTACTTTTTTCTGAGGTGCTGGTCGTGTTCAGATGTGTGGTTGTACATGCTGGTGCTCAGAGTGTTTGGGACTTGGCCATGCATATGAAGCTTGATAATGGTTTATCCCCAAAAACCAGTGGGTGATCTTAAATTGGTCTAGGTCTTGATATCTGTGTGATTAGTACAGTCGAAGTGGATTCAAGACAAAGCTGTAGACTTCCTGAGACTGACTTCCATTTTCACTTAGTCAATACAAAACCAAACCAAATCAAAACCCTCAAAACACATAATTTTGATATATTCTGCTTTTTTTTTCTTTAAGTCCTTTGTTTTTCTTTTAGTTTCATTTATTGTCATCTCTCTGAAAACATCTCCATGGTGCTTTACACATTAGAGAGTTTCAAAAGAAAATACTATAACAATCTAGATTTTGTGTCAGACTATCTTAAAAAAACTCTGAGAAAGTTGAAAGTGAAAGGGTATTTCTTAGCACTTAGAAATTTTAATCACATTTTGTAAGTCAAGCATTGTTTTAGAAGCACAGCAACGCAGATGTCTTCATTTTAAGTAAATTGAATGCTCCTCCTAAAAAAAATAAATACACAAACTATTTATGTAGTAAATAAACCCAGATTTATGTTAAATCAAACAGATTTTAGGTGCAAATTCCTAAACTTGTTTCAGAATTTTTAACCCCTCCTGCTTTGTCTCCTAAATGAGACCATAATAGAGAGCATGTTTCAGTAGCTTATGCAGCAGTGTTACCATGAACATAAGCAATCTGCTGTTCTAAGGGTGGTGAACGTGGAGCTACAGGAATTTTAAAGGATGTCCCACTGCCCTAAATGGTGTGGTAACAAATGAATGAGGCGTCCAAATCTCTGGCTCTTCTGTAGAGATGACATGCCAAAACTACACACTTGTGAGTAGGGGGATCAAATGCTCATCCCAAGAGTGTAAAAAACTGATTTTCTGAAAGATCTTAGAGGAATTTGAAATCTCCGAGGGCATAATTTTTGGAAAATCTGTTAAATTGTAGGATAGGCTTCTTT
This sequence comes from Ptilonorhynchus violaceus, assembly GCA_013397565.1. Lineage (NCBI taxonomy): Eukaryota > Metazoa > Chordata > Aves > Passeriformes > Ptilonorhynchidae > Ptilonorhynchus > Ptilonorhynchus violaceus. The sequence continues at coordinate 4,593,388 of VZRJ01008268.1, forward strand.
CCACATACACACACACACCCCCTCCCCCGCCCCCCCCGCCCCCGAGTGATGGTGAA
>VZRJ01008268.1:4593499-4610460 GCA_013397565.1 Ptilonorhynchus violaceus
CATATTTGTGGAAGCAATATCACTTCAAAAAAAAAAAAAAAATAGGGGAGAGGACAGAAATCCTTTAAAACCTGCCTTCTGTAATTTTTGGCTTGTCTCCGGGTACAGAAGGCATCAGTGGTGGTGGAGAGAGAAGGCATTGGTGGCAGGCAGAAACTTTGGCGGTTTTGGTGGTTTGGGTTTTTTGTGTGGGTTTTTTTTCCCTGTGGTAATGGGGGAGTTCTGATTTCTCTCAGCTGTAGAATTTGGACTAGTGAGAAGGTAAAAGCCTCATGCTTTGGTCGTGCACAGCTGGAATTCAGTCTGTTGCCCCATCAACAAAAAAGTTCTGCCGTGTTGCTCCTGAGAAACGGTGGTGCCGTACCTGGATGAGCAGAGTTGGGTGTCAGGTGAACACTCACACTCAGGGCTGGACAGCGGGACACAGTGGAATTGCTCCCAGACATTTTCCTGCTGCTTCTCCCTCTGTTACTGCCTCATGCCAGGGAACTAACTGGTGTACACTGGGGTACGTGCAGAAAACCGGGGCTGTTGGCTCTTGAGCATTTCACCACATTTCTTTGATCAGCAGAACCTTTTTTTATCGCTAAAATACTCAGATCAGTCCACAAACTGAATTTTCAGGTTACCTAGTGCTGTATAATTGAAATGCTTTTTGCTGTTGAAATAGTCCTTGACATACAGTTAGATGCAGTTCTGAACTTTTCAAAACTGGGATTGAAAATCTTTCCGTGTTCAACTTGTTGTGGTAAGGAAGAATCCATCTCCATACTCTGTATCGCTCAAAGACCTCTGCAGATGGCCACTCCTTCCACTGATCCGGAGCACCAGGCCAAGGGCTGACATCGCAATTTGTTATCTTGACAGCACAATGGGTGTTGCAGTCTAATTTGCAGTTTTAAGAATTGACGGTGAAGTGATAAGAGGTGATAAAGATCGAAATCTGTGTGAAGTAACAAGGAGCAGGACAGAGTTGTGTCATTTGCTTTGATGCAAATAAGGCATTTGTTCCGCATTGCTCTGGTAGTTCAAATGAGGTGAAGCAAATGCAGAAATCTGTGTTTGTGAATATTTACCATACCTGCTCATTTACCACTAAGCTATGCTAGAGACCAAGACATCTTTCTTGGCTGGTTTATATCTTTATATTTGTACATTTTTACAAGAATAAAATAAAAATGGCTAGCTAGAGAGTAGTTATGTAGCTTGTTTTCTTTTTGCTTTGTTTTTTGAAACTTCAAGGTATTACATGAACCATTATTGCAACAACCTCTCGATTCACAGGTTTCTTAATGATCAATTAAAAAATATTAGGTGACAGCTTTGTGGCTGCTGTAGTGATGGTTTGCAAATAAGAAATGCAGTATTCTTTTAACCAGAAAGGAGGGGAAAGCAAACCAAATTCCTGATCATGTGTAAGTAATCTAATACTGGCAGCAATTCGGACAAGAACTTCCCAGATTGTTAAGGGTGGATTACAGCCATTTGGCATGTTTTGCTTGGTTGTGCAATGTCATGTAATACAGTAGCTGGATGATTTTACCATATTTTGGGGGCTATGTAAGTACTTGAAAGCTTTCATGCGGTGACTTCAGTCTTTTCAGCCTTTCAGGAAATAGTTCTATTTTTGAGTACTTGAGTTGAAACGGTCTCTGTGAAAAGCATTAAGGATTACTAAAGCAAAAGGCTCTCTGCGTTATGGATTTGTGTTTCTTAGTTTCTGCAAAGCTGGTGGTGCATATTTGGAGGTTTTCTGATTTATCTGGGGACATGAGTGTTGCACAGGTGGAGGGTGAAATCCCAGTGTATTCATACTGTTGTACAGAGCTTCTACCTTTAGACTCTCAGCCGAGGCTCAGAGGATTCCCATACAGCTGAAGGTAACACATAGGTACCCCGAGCAGGTGATTAATAACATAACAATAATTGTCACATCCCTCTAATTGCTCTGTGGGGGAACATGTCCAGATCCATGGAGGAGACACCCCCGTGGTGTCCTCCAAGGGTGAGCACTCAGTGAAAGGACGGCAGCTCTGACTGACCTGGTTTTGAACACCCTCAAACCTTGCGGGCTCTGGACTCTCAGCCACACCTCTGCAGCTATGCTTGGTCAGGCTTCCAGAGCCTTTGATGATCTCATTTTATAAACAGACTTGTTAACGCCTCTGAATCACAACAATCTGAGAACCTGTTGATGTGGAAAGGTTGCTCCACGCAAGATTTTGATCACCATGATGTGCTTTAATGTACATTTTGTCTGTTTGGTGGCTGTCGGTGTCTCCATGTGTAGTGAGTTATGATTAACTTCTCTTTTCTGCATAGTAGAATTTTCATTACATAATGTTTAAAGAACAATATTTGTGCAAACTAATGTTCCTCATACATATGGCAAATCTGCCACTCATTTCAAAGTGAGTACTTACAAAACGGCCTAGGTGTAATTAAGGAAATAGTTTTAAATATACCGGTCCTGACAGTTTGTAGTAGTTTCGTAAACTTTCACCAGAACATCAGAATTTTAAAGGGAAAGCTTTAGTAGGGTATCAGTAGAACATTTAATCTAAATGTATGGTTCTGTGACAGATGCATGAAAATGCATGTGAATCTAATTTTCTAAAAGTAAGAAGTAAAACTTAAAATAACAGATCCTAATCTAAGAAGAAGGGTTTCCTCCGTCTTACTAAAACTAATCTATTTCAGAGTAGGTTCACTAAAACTGAATAGTTTCACCAAATTGATCCTTTTTGTTCTGCTGTAAGAAATCTACATTGTGAATTCCTTAAAGAATTGTGCTTAACTCACAGATTGAGAATTACTTTCTTCTAGAAAGAACATAATTGTGCGTTTAAGCAATTTCAGGACAATTTATTTATTTAGGGAGAACTTTTACTTTTGTAGAAGAGCCCTGGACGGACAGACTGCAAAGGAAACAGGGAGAGCTTTCTCCAGGTTGTTTAGCTAAGGAGTTATTTTTCCCTTACAAGACTTTCTCCTCCCTGTTGGCTCAAGGTCAGCAGTGACTTTCCTGGCTCGCTTGAAGCACAGCAGTAATGAGAACACACTTCTGGAAATGTCTTTGTTGTCTGTTGCCCTTGGAACTAGTCCTTTAAAAAGGGGTTTGTCCTTAAAAGTGTGGAGGAGCAACATTCAGCCTTAGCTCAATTACTTTTCCTTGGAGTCACAGACTGCAGGATGGGAGGCTGCTCATGTTCCTTGGGCTCTCTGGAGCTTTGTGCCTCAGTCCCCGGCCCTGCTGTCCTTGCGGGGCTGTCACACCCCGGAGCGACAGGGGACACCGGAGCTCAGCTGCACCAGCCCCAAAGCTGCTCCTCGGTGTTCGCCAGCCGCAATTCACCCGAGTTTTACGTTAATTAAGACTTTGGTCCGTTGTCTTGGAGATTAGTTAATCCTGCCATTGTTTTAGTGCTGACTGCTAATGCAGTTAACAGGTATTAATCCCTGTGCTCTCTAAGAAATGAACGATAATAGGTTTCCGTATCAGCTTGCTTTTTGCAAGCATCTTTCCTGAGCTATACGTTTACGGCAAGATGGTACTAAATGGAGCTATCTGCAGTTCTGCTCGGTGTAAAAAGTCCACCATTTAATTAGAAATGGCTTAAGAGGCCATAAAAATACGTTTGAATTGTAGTCAGCTTCTTAATACATTTCAGATATCTGTACCAAATACTGAATTTTTAATTTTTTTTTTCAATGTCCATATTCTCAAAGCAACATTACTTCAGTTTACAAGGTCACTTGTCAGATGGATGAATTAATGTTATCAATCAATCAATCTCCCTACGTAACAATTTTTGAGAGCTTGCGTTTTGCTATGTTGAAGTGAAAAGGAAGTTGATGCCTTATTTGGCCAAACAATGGTTGAGATTTTTTTAATGTATGTATTTTGGCTACTTTTTCATTTCATATGGCTTGAATTGGTTATAAAGCATCCTACACTTAATATTCTTAATTTTTTTCCATAAACATTTTAAGCTACTTGCCTCGTGGTTTCATTGTTACATAATTAAATCAGATCTTGAAATTATTTAATTTAAATTTTCATAGATAAGTTTAGCATCTTCATTTTTGAAATTTCATAAAGAGTTCATCCTTTACTGAGAAAGCAAAAATTTTTCTGTAATTTTGTTGGTAAAAGTCTGTAGATTTTTATTGGGCTTTTCCTTACCTGGAATTTTTGAGGGTATAATTTTTGGTTCTTAGGATATTTGGGGGTTTGGGTTCGTTTTGGGTTTTTTTAAGGAAAAATAGCAACACTTTTTTTTTTGTTCAGTGAATAAACTTTTTTTTCTGTAGTGAAAATCGGTAAATATATGTAGTCGAACGAACATTTTGAAATGTTGATTGAATTGTATTTAATTTTTTCAATGGCCTGGGTCCACTTGCAGGAAGAAACCTGAGAGTATTCTCAAGAGTTCCTTATTCAAAGTCAAGTGTAATTGTCTCGAAGCCCAGCGAGAGAAACACATTCACAGGGAACCACATCTCAGTAGCAAGGTTTCAAATGTTTCAATGGCAAGCAAGCAATTATTTAAATAATAAAACAAACACCTGCTCCTTAAAAGCCAAAAGCGGAGCTAAATGGAACGCCCCCTGCGAGCCCCCGAGGCAGGCACACAGTCCTGGGAATCCCTGCCTCTGCTGATGTGAGAGGCTCCCCCTGAACAACACAGCCCAGCTTCCAGCTCTCTCTAAATAGCTGTGCCTTGGCGAGTGCTCTGCGCTGAACGTGCTTTTTGTTGGTTGTAGTGGTTCTGCAGCATCCTCCTCCTTTCATCTCTTAGGTTTTGAAAACATCTTTGACAGTGCGATGTATTTAAAGGAAAAAAAAAAGAAAAAAGCTTTGTGCAGCCTGTGTGTGGGACTTTTTTTTTTTTTTAAACCTAAGAAAATTGTAAAGGATCTTGTCAAAGTTGGGTTCTTTGTGTTGATCTAAAGAATTTGAGTTAAAAGCTTTTTGAAGTGTGTGGCAACTGCAGCAGCAATTTATATGGATGGGAGATCAGCTATGTAATAAATAACTAGCTGCATATATATAACTTTTGAAAGCCTGCTATCTTGTCTATTAAAGAACCTTTTTTTAATTAAAAAAAGCCTCTAATCATGTGGTAATGTTGAGGTATGATTAAGGGAAGTTTCATTTGGACTAAATTCATTTATTTGCCAACATGAATAGAGTTTGACAACATACAATTTAACTCCATCTCTAAATGGAGCTTTCTGCATCACAGTAATATTACTGGTTTAATGACAGAGCTGTTACAATTCAGTGAGTGTGCAATTATAGAGCCTCCTGAGCAGCCTGTTCTCCTCCCTGTTCTGCTGGCAGAGATTCCTGGGGATGATGCCCCAGAGATGGCTCACACTCCATGGCCATGGTTCACTTCGGCATCCCACAGCAAAACATTTTGGGGAAGAGAGGCCTGTGTTCTTGAATGATTCCTGGAGGGAAGGATGGAATACTCCACCACTACTCCAGAGTATCAGGTTTAACAGGGAATGCTCAAGTTCTAAAACAGGCAGCAGTGAAATCTTCCTCCACACCCTCCGCCATCACCCTCTGTGACTGTGTCCTCAAGTTTCTGTGACTGTGTCCTCAAGTTTTGCTTTGCTTTCTTCCTGCACAGCTTAGGGAAACGGTATCCATGTGGGATCAGTCTCTGTCTCCCAGTAGGTGAGTGGTGAATGCAGTTTCATGCTCCTCTGAGCTGCCTCAGCAGCTGTCTCGAGTACCCAGCACCCACTGAGGTCCTTGTAGGGGTGGCAGGGCTTGTTTTCCTTCCTACTTCACTTCCTCTGGGCCCGTCCCATTGTGTGGGCTCTTGCTGGAGGCACCTGGATGTTCCAGAGAGCTCATGGCCAGCCAGTACCAGACCCATGGAGGATGTTCTGCTCAGACAATCCCTCAAACTATCTCTGCTGTCCAGTGTTCTGCTGCTGAATGTGATTATTTCAAGTCATATTGAAACACATGCTGATTTTTTGGTAAAGTACCCATGTAGTAAAACTCTGAGCCTCATCTGAAATGTAGAAGTAACAGAAATTCTCTTATTGTGTGTTTTGGAATTGGACTGATTGCTGCAGGATGTGAGAGGAAGCAAAATTAATTTGACACTCCTTCCAGAGGGTTTAATGCTAAACTTTGGTTTCCTAACCCATGATTGAAATAGTTGCCTGTAATGCTCTCCTCATGTGAAAAATATGTGGCAAAAGCCAAGACCTCCAGTAACATATGAGATACATAATTTTGACTTGGCTTGTGCTGATGGTGTTCTGTCTGCTGTGTGAAAACAAGGAGAGGTGACAAGATGACAATCTTTTCTTCCCTCTTCCTGAACAAAGAGGATAATCTCTCCATATGTTTCATACTTAACATTTTGGGTCCCATATCTTTACTCATCAAATATTCAGTCCTGCCTTTTTGGTGCACCTGAAATAGACTGCAGCTTTGGTTGGCAAGGAAGGCAACTGACTGTTCAGAAGGGGTAAGAAAATGTCTTTCTGAAAAAAAAGTCGTGGAAATTTGGCTTAAATCAGGAAACCAGCCACAACTGAGGGCTGTGTCAGATGATGGCAGGATGGGACAGAACCATTTAAGTCAGCACCTTCTGTGGCACTGAACTGTATCTTGCTCTGTTTAGATCAAAACTCAGCAAGCGAGTTTTGGGAGTGTATTAGCATTTTTGGTACTGGGATGTTTTGTTAATGGTGCTTCATAGGCTTACAAAAACAGAAAGGGAGCCTGTAAGTAGTATCAGTTTTCCCCAAACATCTTGCAGAGTGAGTGGGTTTGCTTTTTTGGAAGGCAGTTCTGATGAGGTTTAGTATTTTGCATGTATTCAAGATGGGGTTTGTTGTTCCAGCAAACTCTGGGCATGTCTGACTGCTTGAATATGCTACAATTACCAGTTAACTTTCTGAACTTGGCACTGAAAAATGCAGGATTGCTCTTACGTGTCCTTTTTCTTTCCTTTGCAAATAGTTCTTCTGTCATATGACAGAATTGGGAAGAATTTACTGTTCAAACATACTAATTTTTCTTGACAGAACAATTTGCAACTGTACGTATTAAACGTTCCATTACATACCATGTATATAGAACCCGTAAGATATTTTATGGTATATTTTGGAGTGTACTCTGAGGATATAGTTTATTACTAGAGCTAAACAATGACTAATTTGTTTCCCTTAAAAATGTCTTTGGATAAGTTTCTGATAAAAGGAAAGAAAAGTTTTCTCTAAAAAAATCAAAACAGTTGAAGTGCTTGGAGTTCAGCATTGTGAAGTCCACAGTACCATGCAATTATTACTTTAGACGTAAACGCATTGATCTTTCATAAGAAGGGAGCTCTTGGCATATCCTGTTTCACGCACTGGCTGCATTACGTGGTGTCACCAAGTGAGGTATGTGACATCACTCCTTCCCAACAGGGAATTCTTCTGTTAAACTCTTTGGATCATGGCATCTAGGAAGAAATTAATTAGAAGTGAATAGCTTGTAGGTAGGAATGCTGTGTTGCAGGCTATGTGTTGATCCAAGTAACTGGAGGGAGGAAGAAAATTACAGTTTGAGGTCCTTGTTTAACTTTTAGCACAGAAAAATGTTAATTTTTCCATTGTTGCTCTTCACAGTTTCCATTCAATGTCCTTTCCTCCCAGTGAATTCAAGGAAACTCAAGCTGTTAACTGGCTTGTAGGATGGTGTTTGTAGCATGGAGTTTGTCTCAAGCTAAATGCAGGCTAAAATTTGGAAAGCAGACTCAGAGACAAAATATACAGTAGCATTAACTCCTAAGAAAACCAGGTTGATATAGTGGAAATTCTGCCTGTCTCAGCTACATCGATATGAACAGGACCATTTGATTGATGGCTTAATTTGTATCTCCAAAGGTGATAAAGAATATCTCTGACTGCACACACACTTCATTTTCGTTTTTGGGGGTTGGAGCTCTGCTGTTGTAGAAATACAAAAGAAACCCTGGGACTCAATGTTTAGGGGCCTTTACACCAAAACTGCAGATAAGAAAGGGGACTCTCTATTAGTCCTGAATAATTTTTCCTTCTTTCTCTAAATATATTAACAGTCTTGTTTGATTTCTTTTTACGTCTCTAAAGTTGCATTGTGTCTTCTCTGTGCCGATATGGTAGTGACACGTTTCTAAATTGGCTTGTCTTGATCTCATTCAAAATTCAGATGCTTCCTGAATAACAGCTCTCCTCACTTTACTCCTCATCCTTGTTCTCCCGTGACCTGTACTGGTGTCATAGCTCAGCCCCAGCTGGTGACTGAGCCCCACACAGCCCCTCACTCACACCCCTGTCAGATGGGGGAGACAATAGGAAAAGTGGCAAAATTGGTGAGCTGAGATCAAGACAATTCAACAGGTAAAGCAAAGCAGAACAAGGAATCCATTCACCTCATCCCGTGGGCAGGGCAGTGTTCAGCCATCCCCAGGACAGCAGGGCTCCATCACGTGTAACAGTGACTTGGGACAGCAACACCATCACTCAGAATGTTCCCTCCCTCCTTCTTCCCCCCAGCTTTTTCAGGGTCAGCTGTCCCGGCTGTGTCTCCTCCCAATCCTTGTGCACCCCCACCCACTCACTGGTGGGATGAGGAGCAGCAAAGTCCTGACTCTGTGTAGTTACTGCTCAGCAATAACAAAAACATCACTGCATTCTCCACTGCTCCCAGCACAAATCCAGACTATAGCCTCGTACAAGCCTCTGTGTAGAAAATTAACTCTATCCCGGCCAAAACCAGCACAACTTCTTGGAGCAGCTGTTACTACAATACCACCTTTTCCCCCATCTGGCAGGCAGATGGGCTAATCCACAAAGAGCCACTATTTGTTCATGGATCAATTTTCAGAGTCTAAAGTGAACAACTGACAACCTTTCCAAAGATGCTGAACATGTCCATGCCTGGGCAATGTTCCACAAAACAAGAAAAGTCTTTCAAGACTTTTAAGTATTCCTGTCTCTCTCAGAATAGGAAGAAAGACAGACCACAGTAATTTTTTTTTAAATTAGGAGGTTGTTTTTTGTACCCACTTATGCACATGCCTCTGCATTTTTTTATTTCATTCTATTTTTTTTGAGAGAAAATATTACAAAAGGAAAAAGGAAAGACTTACTCTTCTCTCCTAGACAGGAGCATCTGCGTTTAACTATTTTAAAAATTCAGCAAGGATTGTGCCATATCAGAAGACTGATACGCTTGTTTGTATTGACCTATGATCTCTTCAATTTTTTTGTTTTCCTTTTGGCATTCCTGCTCTTTACTTAAATATTTGGCCTTTATTGCCTGTTGAGTCACTATATCCTTGCTGTTTAAATATCATGTAAAACATTTTATCCTCTCCTCATTTTGAAATTTCTAGGGAAGTACAAGATGGGCTAGAAGTACCCTTGGCCTTTCAGAGTTCAGTTAGCAGTGGGACGTGTGCTGTAGTATATCTGACATCACTTAAACCGCATAGAAACAACCATAAGAAACAGCTCTATAGAAGGGCAACTTGTTACCTTATGAATCCTATTTTTAAATCAATCATAAAAGATTGAACTGTAAGTGAAAAATTGTTGAGTGTGTCAAATTAAGCAATTGTTTTCTTTGTCTGCTCAGACCTTGATTTTCTCTTCCAAAAGTCAGTCAGTGAGCTGTGTTCCCCTGGACAAACAGTAAACCAGAGCAGTACCTGGCTGCAGTCCGTGTTGTTTTCCTTCCCAGAGGTGGTACCTCTCTGGTGAGCCCTGTGCATCGTCCCAGGAAGGGCCAGCAATACTTCAGAGACAATATTAACAGAGAGCCTGCATATACTGGGAGTTGCTGGCCCTTTAGGGCTGGCCACACTTTCCCTTCACAGCACAGGATGTCACAGGAATTTGTAGCAGGTTTTAAGGGAGGAGTGGAAGTGCTCTCCTGGCCACGCGCTTTGTGTGCTTTTCACCTTTGTTCACCATCTGTCCTTGCTGGAGCTGGCGTCTGCCATCTGAGGGCTGCCTCCCTGATGCTTAATGCTCTGATTAGATGCTTATGGCACCCTCAAAAAAAAAAAACAAACCACCCTCAGAAAATCAGAGACAATCGGGTGTCTTTGTAAGGCGCACACTTCCCTATCCCCGTGGCGCTTTTGTGCGCACACCCTTCCCAACAGCCTTTTGTGTGTTCGGGCCCCAGATGGTTGCCTGCAGTCACAGCCTTTAGCAGAAGAATCATATTCAAATTGTCTAATGGATAATAAACACTACTGACTTTGCTTTTGATGTGAATGGATGTCTTCAAGTTGAAGAAACAAAAGATCTCCTGGGGAAAATTGCTGAAGATATGTATCATTGTAAATCTTGAGGGGGTGGTGGGGGAAGCTGAATAAATTAAAACTCCTTTTTGGGTTTGCTGAGGAAATAAGCAGTGCAGAAGTTGAAGATTAAACCCCAGAAAATAGCGTAGAATTAGCAGAATGTCTCTTAAATCCTGTTTTCTAGATTATTGCAGCTAAGCAACTAGTACAGACTTTTTTCTGTGTTCTGAATTCACACGGGCTGTATTTGATACCTGGAATGCTTAGCAGTTTATTTTTACTGAAACAGAATGCTGTCAAGAAGACTTAAAAGTTGCTAGAGTATTCCCAGAAATTTCCGATGGCAATAACTGAAAACCTTTGAGGCTCTCTTCCCTCCCTCTGCCCTTCAGATCAGGGAGCAGAAAAATGTGACACATCATGAGAGTTTCAGATGGAGTTTCCTGGAATTTCAGATGTTGCTAGTCAGTCTGAGCAAAAAAAAAAAAAATAGTCCACACTGATGTTAGACAGGCTTAAGTGTTAACTTTGAGTAAGTATTCCAGGGTTTAGAAAAAAAGCTGTAGGGTTTTTTGTTTGGCTGTTTTTTAACGTGATGAAAAAATGTGTTAATGTAAATTTTTTGAGCTCTCCGAGGTGTGTTGCTAAGACATGTTTTTCTAATGTCTAAACAGGGTTTTAAAAATCTTTTTAGAAGTAGTAATTATTGCCAGACTTTTTTTTAACATAGAAAGTAAGGTTATGAAATAGTAAAACTCTTAGGTGTACTAATAATCCCAGAATATTATATATACATATATATTAAAAAAGCCCTTATAAACCAAAGGTGAATGTCTGGAATGTGCTGAGTAACAGCAACAGTGTATTTTGTAGGAAGGATGGAATGAGTCCATCTTTGATACAGTTTCCATAGCTTTTGGAAAATGCAGGATTTTTCTTTCAGAAGCGAGGCAGAATGCAGGATAAACACTGGCTTTTCAAAGAGAAGGATCTTTTTTGGACCTACTTCTTCATTTGTCTGATAGTTCTATGTTGAAATCTCATGGAAGTTATCCACTAAGCAGTTTAGAAAAGTGGTTTTGAAACAAAAGCAGCCTCTTTCAGTTAAAAAATTTCTGGGCACTACGAATGAGAAATACATTATTATTACTTACGTTTCCAGAAATACATCATGGAGAAATCTGGGTGACAGACCTACCCACATTAGCTCATGACAGGATTTGAAAGAACAGCTAATGTGCTATGGTTTTGCACACTCAAATTGCCAGTGATCCAAAGTATGGACCTTGTGGCTTTCCACAAGTAATTATTTTGGGATGTTGTAATCACAATAAAAGAATAAAGACGGGGGAGAAAGATCATTGTAGTCACTTCTTGCTAACTATAGAGTCAGAACTTTCCTGTGGGTGGCCATAAAGACCTATTCCCTCACTGGCTCAACGGAAAAGAACCAATATTGTCAAAGGCATCAGTAACATCTCATCTGAGTTTCCTTCATGTGTAGTAGCTGAGGTAGCACAGTGAATATACAGTGACCAAATGTATCCAGGAGAGTTGGATCACTCATGATTTAGTCGAAATCAAGCTGAGATGGTATTGATGCATCAAAGAGACTTAAGTGAGCTATTGAGGATCCACTTGCACCCCAAACTCATCAGTGTCCCTGTCCTTTTGCAAAACAACCACATTATGTACAGCATGAGCAGGCTGTTACTCTGACTTGGGTTTAGGTGGTGGTGTTCCAGACTATATATCCATCTCGTCCAGCTGAAAAATGTCTGTTGATTTTTCCCTTGAAATACAAATTTCCTATAGCTGCATGTGATTGTTGCCACGTACTCCAGGCAGTGTGATGTAGCAATACCACTTGAAATTAAAGCTAGTACAAAATATGATTCTGGTCCTTATTAGAGTTCAAAGCAGAGACCACGCAGTCTGTGATGTGAACTAGCCACCAGTCAGGTTCTGATGGGCTTTGTGAGACTGTAATGACTTAAAGGGTCTGATGCAGTTTCAAAGCAAGTTCTAAGCAAATGCCTGTATGTGCTGGACTGCAGCAGCTGGCGGAGGTACAGGCTCTCTGCACTTCGCAAACAGGAACTGCCACCTCCGAGGCCATTCTCAGACAGAGGCTTCTGTGTTTGAATTTAACCACTGGAACTTGCTCTTTAGTTGTGCAGAACCCAAAATAAGTAAGTGAAATGAGTTTTGGATTGTTTTCAGTACTGTAATATTGCCATTGTTTATCAATGGATTCTGTTGCATCCTCTGAGATGTCCCTACCCTGTTTACTGCTGGCACAGGCCAAGGAGTCATTACAGTGTTTGAGAGAAAACCCTTCCCTAAAAACCTTGGACTGTCTTGTTTCTGTATTGGTGGAAACTTACGGTTGTCTGTGTCCAACTAAACTTTGCCTGATGGAAAATCTTGAATACGAGCTCCTTAGAGAAATCAGCTACTTCAGGTAGTCCTTGAGACCATGAACTCTGGTGGAGATAACACACGAAGAAAATGAAAGGGAATTTGAGCTGCTTTCTTCTTACCTGAGAGTATTGTGTATGTATAGTCTGAATTTTTTTCCTTATCTGATGTGTTTGGGAAAGAGACCTGACTGTGTTACAGGACATGAGGTACAGAGTAAGCTTTGGAAATACATCGGAGAGCGTGGGTAGCTCTGCTTCTGGATAGGTGGACTTTTGACATTTTAAAATAGGCTTCTTTTGCATTGTTAAGTATTTCTGAATGTCATCCTCACTTCTCAAATGGGGTGTGCAGGATCTTTATCCTCCCTTTAGAATCTTTGAACTAATGAAACATTTATGCAAGTGCTGACTTCCTAATCTCTGTGGGTTTTTGTCATCGTGGCTGTACGGGGATGAACTCTCAGAAGGTAAATTCTAACTTCTGCCCAATGGCCTAGGGAGGCAGATCTTGGTTTCAGTAGCAATTTGTCAGTTCATTAAGAGATGCACATATCCTGGCTGCCTGGTTAATGGTTTTGGAAGACTCCAAGGAGCAGTGTAAAGCCTGAATTCATGGCCACCAGGATATGGCCGGGTCAGAATGGAAACACCATGTCCAGAAGCTCTGTCCAGACAGTATTTTGCATGGCTGGAGCAAGGCAGATGCTTCTCTTTCTCTGGGTACTTTCATACAATGTCCAGTGTTCATGGAAGCAGAGCTTTAGGACTGGAGTACTCTTAAAGTTTAAACATTTTGTGTGGGAATTTTGTGGACTTTAAACTACTATAGTTAAGGTCATGTCTTCACGTGGGATATCTGAAATGCGTGAAAACATAGATTTTCATCATAATTTTCAACTTTGCCTCCTCTGTAGGAATGATGACTGTAGTATTGATGTATGTAACAGGGCTGTGAGACGTAATGTGCATTGCTTAAGCACCATAAATGGAAAATATGGTGCAATGAAACACAGTTCTTTACAGTCCATAAATCTCAGATGTGTATTTGTTTTGTCTTATGGACTTCTGAGTGAGCTTTGTCCATGCTGTCCATTCAGCTGATAACCTTTGCTTTGTGGCCTCACTCACCTCTCCTTTCCACCTTTATCTGGAGCTCACCCAAAACTCCAACCTGCAAACAGGTTGAATTCAAACAGGAAGAATTCCAGGGATGTAGATACACAGGATATAGCAGTGCCTAAACAGCCTTTTGTTATAAGGTCCTGCTGCCTGTGCTGGGAGACAGCTCTGTCTGGAAAGCCGGGCAATTGCAGAGCAGATCAGCCCAGCACCAAAAACCAGAGCAGATGAAGGCCACCCCAAGTTTAGCTGTGCCCAGAAACTAGGTGGGTAAAATAATAGGGAATTGATGGGTTATTTAGATGACCACAGGATCAGGGCTCAGTACTTCGGGGTGTGTGTGTAGGAAATGTTTCCTAATTGCTTGTGAGTGGGGTTGAGGGTGTATGAAGGTTCACCATGCAGTGAGTGTGGAACTTGAGTGTGAGCGTGTAGGGGAAGCACAGATTTGAGCAGTTGTATTTTTGGCCTGTTTGCTATCAGATGCCAAGATACAATTTCAAATGATGAGTCTCATGTGAGACACAAGTAGAAAGCAGGTAATCATCTTCTTTCTCTTGATCTCAATCAACTTTCTTTTCCCTCATTTCTTTTTCTTAACTGCACTTACTGTTTCATGGGCAGCAGTGTACAACTTTTACTCTCAACTGTCTGCCCACCAATTTCAAGGTGACTGGAGAGGCAGATTTCTTGCCTGCCCCTCACCACCTAACCATGGTGTTTCTCAGTCAAGTATAATGTCTATTATTCTTAAGATTCCCTTTCTGACTGTGATTTTTATTTTGTGAGGTAATTTCAAACCAGTGGAAGACTTTGGGAAATCTGAATAATGCAATGCTTGTGATACAGCCTGGGTTCTGCCCTTGGTGATGTGCAGCTTTAGGAACTGTACCAAATGGTTCATTTTGTTGACTCTGTGTCACAGAGTTTATCTTGAAAGGTTTGTAATGTTACACAAACATGTGCCTCTTCCTCCCCTCCCCGGGTATTGTATGAGATCAGCGCAAAAGAGCTGGCTGTATCTGTACCATGCTCAAGTCTGTTTTAAAATCGTGTTAATATTTTAAAATGTGATTGTTTCCTATTCTTTTAAATTCTCATCTATATACAAATAGCATGTTGTAGCCCCCATTAATCAAAATGACACTTTCTACACCCTCAAGTGTTTTCACATTTGCACATGAAGTGTGTTCCCAAAACTCTGTGCTGCCTGATTGATCTCTGCATTGTGCACTTTTCAGACCTATGTGTCTAAAGCTGGCTGAAAAGATACAAAGCTTGACTTCTAATGTGATTTCTTTAATCTCCCTTTGTAGAATTAGTATTACAAACCATGTAGAAAGTCTTTCCAAGTTTGCTTTTTGTATCAAGCTTGGCACAGGCACGAAGGACCACATCCCATCTCACACTGGAAAACACCCTGCTTGCTGCCAAAAGAAGTGTTAGGAGACACTGCTGTTTTGGGAAAGAGTGTAAGAGAAATAAGGCTGTTAAAAACCGAGGAAAAGAAAGCAAAACATCTCCAAGGCACAGACTTGCCCCACTGACTGTTCAGACATTGCTTGTTCTAGGGCTCCTCTCCCAAATGAGTGCCATGGAACAGACATTAGCTGGTGCTCACGTCCAAGAGGAGGATTTAAATTCAGTAACTTGTCTGCTAGTAACAGCACAGACGGCTACTCATGTCAAGACTTCCATGTATGTATATATAAACCAGACAAAGACTGCCTGAGGGAATGGGAAGCAGCAGAAAGCCTTTTCTAGGCATAAAGAACTGTGGAGCAGATAGAAAACTCCCATTCATCCTTTGTTTTCTACATAGTATACATCCCAAAGGCTGTGTGGACGGGTGTGTGTGCAGGAACTGGAGTTTAATGCTCTCTTCTAAAATATTTCATTGGGGTTCAGCAGTGTCTGACCTCCGGAGGCACCTCTAGGTCTCCACAGAAGGGGTGCTGCCATTATCTGACTCTTTTCCTGCCCACATGGCATGTGTGAAACTCAGTTTTACTGCAGCTTGTACTGAGGTTTTCTTGACTGAAGACTCTCAAAGAATTTGCAGAATTTCCTTTCCATTTTTTTATGGTCTAAGCATGGGTATTTCTCTTGTCTGGCTCAGTCCTTTGCTAAAAGCTTCTCTGAAGATTTTAGTAAAAGAAATAAAAATAAATATCACCGTGAAAGTGCAGGGGGGAAAAATTTTGCCCTTTCCATCGCCAGAAGTATAAAGCATAGGTAGAACAGCATAATTTGAGGAAAAATACTAGTGTAAGTTGTTCACCTTTCTAAGTTTTTATTGTCTTGTCCTAGAAGAGACAGTTATTTTATATCACCTTTCTGGTCTGGTCTAAGGTCTCTAAGAGAGGATAATCTAGTTTTGGGGTGAGAAGTGCATAGTGTGAGGAGAAGCAGCATCTGACATTTCTTGTCTTTAGTGTGGACCCAAGCACTGTACACACGAGAGAAAAAACATATTTGTGTGAACCTGTGCTAGTGTTCCTGGGGGGCTGAGGGGAGGGAGGGCGATTTAGGGTCAGAGCTTATTACTGTTAGAAAACACTGATGTTCAGGTTGTTAATTACTGGTATTAATGAGTAGTGCTGGAAGTGCTTGCCTTATGACTGTTTTGTTTTGTAACCTGCACTGGTTTGACAGCACTTGCGTTGCCTGTAGCCTTCTAGAAGACTCGAAGCTCGCCTGAAGTGTGAGGTTGGTTTTGGCATCCAAAGTGTAATTAGAGTTTCACCCGCATGTACCTGGCTTACAGAGCCCAGATAATGCAAACCTCCCGTCCCCTCCCGGCAGCCCCAAGAACGCGCGTGCTGAGTTTTCCCGGCAGTGCCCGATGCGCGGCACTAATCCCGCGTGCGATCCCGCCCGGCTCCGGCTCGGCTCTGCCCCGCACGCCATGAGATGCCAGCCGGGACTCGCCGCAGGACATGGGGCACTTGGCTGTTGCTTCCCCTTGCGAGCGGCCCGCCGGAGGATGCTGCGGTGCTTTCCCGGAGGTGCGAAGCCGCTCCCCGCGGCCCGTGGGAGGGCGGCGGCGATGCGGGCGGCGCGGCGAGCGGAGGGCGGCGAGCCGCGCTGCTGGGAAAGT
>VZRJ01008268.1:4610739-4713414 GCA_013397565.1 Ptilonorhynchus violaceus
CGGGCATCAGCCGGAGCCGGGCATCAGCCGGAGCCGGGCATCAGCCGGAGCCGGGCGGGCGCGCTCCGTGCCGGGGGCACACGCTCCGTGCGGGCAGCGCGCACTCCGGCCGCCTCGGCCGCGGCTGAGTTTGTTTACTTGTGCTCGGCGTCTCGTCCCCGGGATCCCCTTTCTGCCGGTATAGCGGATCGGTGGCCGTGCCGTGCTCGGGGTTTATGGTAAGTTTGCGGTGGGCGAATCCTTCAGTTCGTGGGAATTCTGGGTTTTGTTGCACAGTGTGTAAAGACGCGTTTGTGGTGTTTTTTTTGGGTATTTTTAAAAAATCGTGCAGGGTTTCAAGCTGGTGTTTAAAGAAATACACTCCGTTTTCTGTTTTATAATTAAATGATTTACAATAGAAGTTAGTTTCCTGAGCTACGTTAAGAGAAGTATTTCTAGATGTTGGTTAAGTAGAGATTTTGCGTTTCTCATAGAGTGAACGTATCTGACTTAACGCTGGCGAACGCGAACCGTCTCGCCTGATGATTGCCACAAGCTAATGTTTGACGGTGGTTACTTGGTGCTTTTTCGGGCAGTAAAAGCCAGACCTTAGTTCAGCTGTTTAGACGGGTCTGAAATACTAAACTATCTTCTCCGTGAGAGTAAGAGGCAAGCTGAACGTTTGTCAAGACAAGCCTGAATTTGTATGCGAGGCTTGTGTTTCAACAAAGGAAGGTATTGACTGAATTTGCCCTCACATTACTTGTAAGAACTCGGAGGCAGGCAGTGGGTTTGCTGTCGCTGGTAGGAAGCTGCTCCTGCCGAACGACCGAGGGCAGGGGGGCTGAACGCTGCCCTCGCAGCCCCATTCGTTCCTCGAGGGGTCTCGGCGGCGATGTGGCAGCGTCCGTGCTGGCACCAAGTCAGTTTTATTCCTTTGTGCACAGGACTTGGAGTGTAGACTGCTACAGGGTGGGAAGTGTCCTATATAGAGAGATGGCCAGCTACCACTTCAGCTGCTGGTTTGATGTTGGCTACAGCCCTTCGGTGCTTCAGTCATACCTGATATTTTCACAGTGCTCTGTTTGCCTTCCGGTGACAGAAGCAATCCTTGATAAGATAGCTCCACGCTGCAAAAGAGCTTATCAGGAATAAAAAAACAGTCCCAAAGAGTTACTCTTGATGCTTGTGGCTGACTCTGGCCTGACTTGAGCAGTGTGTCTCGAAGGATGCTACATTTTTAATGTTGTTTCTGTAACTAAAGGAGCCCGTCAGGGACATGAATATCAAATTGCCGTGAGATTATTTGGTGCTGCTGACAGAGAAATGCCAGATACTGTACATTCTCTTAACAAGAAGCGGAAGTTTTATAACTGGCCTTAGTCATGTAAGTCTGGTTTCCTTGGTAGCTAATGTGCCTCAGTGTCTTGTTGCTAACTTCGGATGTCCTTGGATGACCGTCCTGTGCCTCAGTGTCCCTGCCAGGGCTGAAGGGAGGCCCGGTACTTCTCTGCATCTCCAGGATGATAAAACTCCCCAGCTCCGTGCCTTGCTGAGGCCCTCATGTGGGTGTTGCTCTGGAAGTACACACTGGTGCTGTTGGGCTGGAGAGCCCTGTGTTCACACCCATCCCATCCTACCGGCGTGTTTGTCTTTGCAAATGTCACTGCAGCCGGCTCTGAAGCACTGGCCTTCCTGCTCAACAGGCTCTGGGGCTCGGGACTGACAAAGTTGGGCCACCTTTTTGCAAGGAGCTTGTCAGAGTTGTGAGGTTTTGGTTTTGTTTTGTTTTTTTTTGGGGGGGGGGGTTAATTGGAGGGGGGCTTGGGGGGTTTGTTTGTTGTTTGGGGTTTTTTTTAAGAAAAGTATAAAAACCTCCAAGAGAAGTATTAATTGGATATCTGATTTCTTGGAAGAACCAAAATTTCTGGTTTTTGTTTGACCAAATTATAGTAATCTTTATGACTCGTGTTTGTGCAGCATTGGAATTTCTGAATGATGGGACATCTCTCCTGTGGCTCCACAAGCAACAACTCATTAACTTGTGAGGCTTCATTGTTGCTCTGTAAACTTTTGTAATGGATTTTCCATGTACCAAGAAAAATCAAGGAAGCTATTTTTGTCTTGTTTTCCTTCACAGTCACTGTTTTCCCCTCTTCTCTGTATAGGACACTGACCTCTTTTTGTGGGGAAGGAAAATAATTTTCACGGTGGCACTCGATGCCATGTCACAGGACTATGTGTGATGGTTACTTTGAGTTGGCTCCTTTTAATTGAGTCGGCTGGAGAGTTTTCCTTTGAGAAGCTGTTTTGCCTACACATTTGAGACATAGTGACAGCAATCAGGGAAGAAGGCATTGCATGATTTTCTGAGATACTATTGTTAAAAATACTTGGTTGAAGTGATTAGCAACATCATGCTAGATCCTCAACTGTCCCATCCCCATAATTCTTCATGGCCAAGAAGAGGAGGGTAGAAAGAGGGATGCCTTATTCAAATTCAGTAAGCCATGCTGTGTTTTAGCTGTCTGCTCTCTTTAGCCTGCTTGGCTGCTCCCTACTGCTGCACTGACATCCTCTGCTCAATTCTCTGTGCTGGGGCAACGTATTTTCAGTGCAAGCTCTCGCAGAGGTGAACCCCCAGGCTGGTAAATCTCAGGTTGAATAATGTTAATGCAGAGTGGCCTTGATGCTCACATCTATTTCCTGCATCAGTTAGTGAGGATAAATGCACTCTTCTTAATAGAATATCCATGTAAAGGAAATCTAGATGTATTTTCTTCTTAGCGGGTTTCCCAGGATAGAGGGTGGATGTAAATGTTGCTGAAGTTCATAAATCTCTCTGAATACTGATGTGAGATGGCAGAGAGGAGTGGAGGCTGGTACTGGCGGGTGCCCGCCTTCCTGGTGCCATCCGGGCTGCAAACCTGGGCTCGTGGCTCCAGGGATGAAGGGCTCCGTGCTGGCAGAACTCTCTGTGGAGGGATGCAGCTAACAGTGTAGTCTCTCTGAGCTGTGTCCATGCAGTGTGCAGCTTAAAGCTACTGGAGATGCAGGCGACACATGTTGTCCTGGGAATTTAAAGTATTTATTAAGCCAGAATACATCCATTTTCTGGGATGAAGGCGTTGCTTGAACCTGCCCACTGAACAGTTAACCAGTGTTTGAAATCGAAACTCTATGTAAAGTTTCTACGTATGGCTAAATATTTGCTCATAATTCTGGAAGTTGGACTGACTGAATATAAACAAGTGCTGTGGATTGAAACTTGCCAGACCAGGTAGCTACCTCACCCACTCGTATTTTTCGTGGGGTTGTTGGTGAATCTGCAGCACACGCAGCCTTCAGGGGTGACTTCAGGCTGTCTTTCTAACACGCAGCTCAGGCAGCCCAGGGCTCTGTTGGCTGCCGTAGGTTGTGCTGTAGGATAAGATGTTAACGCATCACGCACGTCCTGGAAGAGCAGTTCGTGTTTTCTGACTTCGTTAACTTCGATCACCTTATGCTCGGGTTGTTTGTGGGGGTTGGTTGTTTGCTTTTTGCTTTGAAAACGTGTGTGTGCATCACTACGGCTGGTGCTAGACTGTGTACAGCAAGCATACTGGCTCCTGCAAAAGGGCTGAATGCAGCTTCACTGATAACTTTCTCAAAGAACAGCAGTTGTCTCTTATTTTGTTACAGTGTCCAAGCTCCTGCTTGAAGACAGCAGCACAGTGCACTCGACCTGTGCTCTCTCAAGAGTTTACTGTTTGAAATGGTGGGTGCTGTCTGAATCCCGCTTTAAGGTGATGTTCGAAATGATGTCAGGAAATGCCTTTCCTTTTCCTCAGCTGCTTGGACGACTGTACAGCCCACAGTCCTTTAGATCAGATGGTGATAAAGTTAAAGTCAGTTTTGATGGGTTGTTTTTTTCTTTCTGTGTTTGGAAAGCTGACACTATAATCGGTAGCATTCACAACCTATCAAGGAAAAATCCCTGCCCTGAAGAGATTTAACAGTGCACCAGCAGCCTTGGTGGCAGCATGGAAAAATGCATAAAGAGGACAGCAAGAAAGTGTGGCTTATGTTTTTTAGGGCACAGTGGTGTTTAAGAGACAACTGCAGTTGCCATTTGACTGACAATAATTGATTAAAACTTGATGGCTCTATTTTGGCTACCTCTGCTCTATTAAAGATGGGGCATGCCCATCAAGGGGGATGGGTAGAGCACACTGCTGTCCTTCCTTTGGCTCCTTTTCTGCCGAAAATGGAGTAGTGTGCGGTACCACCCTATTGAAACTGACATATGTGTATGTTTGTATTTTTGTGGGGGTGTCTTTTTCAAGTGGATTTCACCTTTGCCTTGGAGGCAAATGTGGTGCAGCATTCAATTTCTGTAGCAATTGAAATGTAGAAATTGAACATAATTTGCTGTGGTTTGACCATAGCAGAGAAGCACATGAGGAGAGTTTATATCTGTTTCCTTCCTTAGTAAGAGGTGAGGTGCCTGGGCTTAAACATGTGTGCTCTGTGACCTAAATCTGTTCATACTGAAGTCATTTGAACTTAGACCGATGCTGAGCAGTATTCTGTATGATTTTTTGCTTCTCTGTGATTGTTTTGTGTATCTTTGGATTGAACATTGTGGGGTAATCCTGCTCATGACTGGTGTCAGATGACAAGTTTTATTGTGTTGCATTGCAGAGTGTGGTGACTTAGCAACTTTATCTTTGAGGATTTGTCGGCGGCTGAAGTGACAAGTAAGCTTTGGTGTGCAGCATGAAGTGCAGCAATGTATGAAATCCATTTTGGAGCTGATTGCAAGATAATTCTTTCAGAGCTGAACAGCACACTCCTTGGCTGGGTTTGCTTTCTTGATTTAAACATGCATTTCCAAAAGCTCGTTCTTACACTGCCTTTCTCATTCTGCCCTCTTGCTAAAGTCTGGTGTGCACTTGTCTGCTGTTGTGCCTTTCTGTGGTAACAACTCCTAAGGAAGATTTTGCAAAGATTTTGAGAGAGAGAAAAGATTGGTTATAGTTATACTGTCTTGTCAGAAGAATGAGGATTTCCCTCCTGTAGAAACGGGTCTATGCCTTGGAACCCAACCGCTGTCCAGATTTGAGTAGTTCATCTCCTGGAACCTCCCCTTGCTGGGATAGGGAGCTGCTGGAGGGCTGCACAGCCTGGGACTCCTTTGTCCTGAGGCAGCAGGAGGGACTGCTGACAGCTGACTTTGCTGTTGTATTTCTTCGGGGGTTTTTCTGCCTGGTACCTGAATATGGCCCAGCTTTGTGTGAGAGGGGAAAGTGAGGCCAGTACCTATGGACCATTCAAGCTCCTTCTACACCCAGCAGCCTCATGTGGCCTTTGTTAAAAAGGGCGTTTCCTGAGTGTTCAAAAATCCACATATTTAGAATTGCTTTTTCAAGGGAGCGTTAATCGTGCAAGAGCATTTGCATAGCTTTAGGCATGGAAAAAGGTGGGATTTTGCAAATCTCATGAAAGGTTTAGGTACTCAATTGTCATTTAATTTTAACTGCTTCTCTTCTGTCTCTTCTTTAAATGAATGCAGAAAGAAATTTCCTCCAGTAGGATATGTTTTTTTCATTAGATATTGGAGGTCATAATTTTAAAAGAAAGCCTCATTGCACAAAGTATTTACATCGGTGCCACATTTCATACTGAGAATGTGCTGTCCACAGAAATTCCCTAAGGGGGGATCGTAGGCATAGTCACGATCTATGTGTTGGTTCTTTGTTTTCCTATAATCCTAAAAAACAGTTTTGCACCAGAAGGTTGAAAATGGCTTGGAAGAAAGTTGGCTGTTGTCTTTGAACACTGAACTAATTCTCCAAAATGTTGAGCTTATTTCCTGATTAAACTGTTTCATTATAGAAGCCACACAAAATTAAACAATAAATTCACAGTGTTGTCAACAAGGATTGTATTACTTCACAGGTGAGAAGATGCCATGACAGTCAAATCCGTGAACAGCCAAGGAGAGAGCTGGTTTAAGTGGTAAAGGGACTTTTGAGCTTTTAGCATTTTCTAAGTTACTAGTGAAATTATAAAAGGTTTTTTGCTTTGAGAATTACTTTAAAGGTAGCTTGGACACACTAGAGTAGTCTGGGGGCCGGTACTGGTACTTTTGAAGTTTTGTTTTCCAAGTGCTTTAGACTCCATTTCTAGGATAAGCTCTGCTGTAATTTTCTTTTGCCAGCAGGATCCTTGCAGTGTTATGAAGTGAATGGTTGCTTTAAAACAAAGTTTAAATATTAATTTGTTTGTACTTCTATTCCTTGCTCAGTGATGTCATTGCATATAATTTTGTAGTGTGTTGTGTATTTTACTTCATTTATGTGAATTGTTGGCTCAAGTTATAAGTTATCCTAAAATCCAGTGTAGCTGATCTGAGGATTTAAGAGTTAGAATGGAAACCTGGTCCTTATGGTGGTGTTTGTGGTATTTTCTGGATGAGACACTTTGAGTTTAAAAAAAAGCTCATTAAAATGTTAACTACTCCATTTGTTTCATTGTCTTGAAAGTTTATCCTAATTTAACTTGTAAAAAGGTGTACTTGTAGATACTTTTTCAGATCTGTGTAACATCTCTGCATGGGGAATTGAGTATCTGTTCCTCCTGGGTTATCACTGGTCTGCTTGGATTTAAAAGGAGGATCTCGGAGTGTGATACAAGCACATCTGAACTCTTTCAGAGACTGAGAATGCTTTGAGGCTCCAGCTAGTTCAGTTGGGCAGGGCCATTATTTTATTCTTTGCCTGGGAAAGAAGGAGCAGCAACGCACCTTTGGGCATGTGCTAAACCTGAGACTAATAAATGAAATGAGTTACGTGAGACTGATAAATTAAAGTCTGACCTTTTGATGTTTTCATCCCATGCTTGAGCAAAGTTCCTGGCTGTGGAGCTCAGGTACTTGTTTTGGGGGTCTGACACCTCAAGGAGGTTTAGGTGCATTGTCATCTTGCTTTCAAAAATTATGATGGCAGCCTAAAGAAATTGAAATACTATTTTCCTTATTGTTGTTGAAAACTGGTGTTGAGCACGTCAGAGACGACAGAAGTTGTTTGAACTAAAGATGGTGACACATCAAAGTCTCTAAAAGACAGAAACGTTGCCATCCCAACCTCATTTTGGCTGCGTTGCTGCATATTGGTGTTACATCTGGTTAGTGCCAGCACCTGCCTATCCCTGCGTTTCAGTACCTCAGTCTCTGATGCTGTTAACATCTGGGGAATACTTACTGTGATATTCTCACTTCTGAATGTACTGATCACTCACTAAATATTTATAGAGTCCTTTGGTTTTGATGTTGCAAGATAAAAAGGGTGGATTTTCTATCATCTTTTGTACTCAAAGGCAAAAAATGCATTGAAGCTGGTGATTATTTAAACTATTATAACATAAAATAAAGAAGTTCCTTTGTACTTTGGTCAATGCTGACGTAACTGTTTCCAGTAGTCTAGAAAACCTTGCACATAGTTCACTGATGGCTTGTTTAGACTAAGATGCAGTCTTGTAAGTGCAGTGATCATCTACCAAAGATGTGAGAATGTGCTCAGGAAGGATTTGTTACAACATGTATAGTATCTTATCCTTTGAGGTTTAAATAGCAAAAGATATATTAAACAAGCATGAGCATGAGACCTGGAATATGTGCTCGTTCTTTTAAAGTTTTTGAGCATTCATATTAGTGTTACTTGAAACAAAATGTGTGGGTGGAGAGAAAGAAGAGAGGCTCACCTGTGAGATTGCTCTCTGTAGCAATGTGCTGAAGTGTGGACGGGGAAAGAGAGGAACATTGAACAGGAGTTCTTGAAGGTGCACCTGGAGAAAAAGGTGATTGTCGAAGGGACTAAGCGTAAGTATTTGTCAGGATTTAAAAAATGAAACTGAGTGAAAATAGGACTCACAGGCAGGGTGCTCAAAGGGAACTGTCAAGAGTTGCTGCAGGATCCTCCTGTGATGCCCAAACTCTGTGAGGAGTCAGCACTGATGTGGTAACAGAAGTTCCCTCACCTCAATTAGCTGCAGTGGGATGGGAGAAAGTGCATGAAGTTGCTACCTGGAATTTATATCTAGGGATACAGTGCCCTTTCAGTTTATAATAATTATTTATTTTTCAGTGAGTCACCTCCAACATTGATAATTGGCTTGCATTTCCTGCTCTTAGACCCTGTAATGAGAATCAACAGTTTGTTTTCACTCAAATACAACTCTGTCTAGCGATGCTGAATAATAGTGCAAGGAAAGAAAAAAATCCATACGTTCTAGTTAATCACAGTTTGACTGCTGGAAAAAGACACCAAAGGGAAATTCAAGCTGAAATGTCTCAACACTCCAGGGATGTTGAGAGTGACTGATGAGCTCGCTCTTACTGCTTTACTCTATCCACATCCTGCTAATAGAGGGCATGGGAGCAGGAAGTCTTCGGGAATGCAGAAGCCACCCCTCTCCCTTTAATCTCTTTATTTTTAGATTTTGTTTTCCCTATGATAAAATAGTTCAGAACCTGTGTGAGCGATGCCCAGGGTTAGGCAGACATGTGGTTCGATAGTGCCTGCTGCCTGGTGTAATCATTCAGGAGATGAGCAGAGACTGTTCCTCTCACCCTGTAGCTAGAGGCTGGTGATGTAATTCCAGTGTGTGGGGTTCTGACATCATGTTCTCTTCTGCACATGGGTGAAGATAGTGAATCAATGCAGAACTGTTTTTCTTTTCGTTTTGACTGTTGGAAGAAGTCGAAAAACCACTGGCTAAACCTGGCGTCTAAATTTAGACGTCTGAATTAGCAATGCAGGAAGCAGTAGCGTAGCAAACAGCTCAGTTCCTCTGGAGCACTGCTGGCTGGCAGGATAGAAAATCTGGGCACTTAACAGATGCAGGCATCCGAACTGTGCAGAGCAGGCATCTCTTTACACCTCCTGGGAAAAATGTGTGTGGGATGCTTCCTCTGGATAATCCTTACGCCACGGCTAAACTGGCGATTCAGCTTTTGTCAGAATTCCCAATGAAGGGGTTTTCACAAGGGATTTTTTACTTGTAGTTTTTTTGGGTCTGAATATTGGCATATAGTGGGGTTTGCTTCCACAGCTGTTCTGTGTTTGGTTTCCGTAGTGGTGAGGAATGTGGTATGCTGAAATCAAAGCTGACTCTAATAGCCTATTGTAGAAATATGAATGTAAGGAAAAATGCAAGCAGTTACTTTATTACAGCAAAGATGTGTGGGTTGATGGTCTTGGTAGAATTCAATTCTTGCGTTTAGGTCTCATGGTACAAGAAGAAATTTCATTATGTGTAATAATTAGCTTTTGAAATAAAGGGGATTATCTTTCATTTTAATCACCCTGCCTTAATAGCAGGGAAGAAAAATCGTTGTTTTGTAAGAGTCCCAACTCTGTTCTCAGTGTTTTCTAGAATGACATTTTAATTGAATTTTATATTTATGGGAGTGATACTTGCAACTTATCGTTCTTGTGGGTTCTTACCTGTTTCCCCCCTGTATATTAGTAAGTTGTATTTTTAAAGAGTGTCAGCTTCTGTCCTGCTTGTCTTCCCAAACAAAAATTCCACAAACAATTTTTTGTGAAGAGAATTACTATTTCTGTTGGTCATTTTTAACGTGCAACTCTTTAATATTCAGCCACGCTTCTCTTCTTACCACGAACTATTATATATATGCTTCATATCCAGTGTGTGAATAGCTTGTAAATAAACTACAAATGTAGGTTTAAATTTCATGCCTGTACTTAGCAAAACTAATGGATGGTAATCAGTGTAATGGCTGATGATAGATTGTGCTGTGCCAGCAGGGGAACTGGTGCCCAGAAAAAGTAACACCAGATCAGGAATGGCTAGAGACTGGCTGGTGAATGTGTTCTTCTGCAGATGCTTTTTTAATTCCTTCAATTAACTTGATTAAGCAGCTTAGGTTAAGTAAGCAGAATTTGTGACTTGGAAGTTCTCCCATGTAGTATTTTCTCATTGCCTTAGGAATTAATTCCTTTAATATTGTGTCCGTGTAAAGCAGGCAGCCTTGACTGCTCCTGTGTCTTGCACAGGCAGGAGATGGTGTATGCTTAGTATGAGAGGCACACACAGGGGTGGTTTTTCCTCTCTCTGCAGTTGGTTCTTGGCAGAAGTCATAAATCACAGTGATTTCTGCACAGTGCAATTGAATGGAGCCTGACTACCTTATTTTTTTATTGGTGTTGAAAGTTCCCCCCTGCTTAGATCACTCTAAATCCTCTGTCAGCAGAGAGGATCACCCCCTCTTTTCTGTGCCTTGTGATTCCCAAGCAAGGGAATTGCTCTCAGGGACCACTTTGGAATATAACTACATTTTCTAATTGTATCACCAGTGTCCTTACCAGGTAACCTGGTACATTCTCTTTCTACCCAATGTTGTATCTTCACAGCAAGTGTCATTAGATAGGGGATAGGGGTATTAAATAGGGAGTTAGATGGTAGCACAGAGCCCTTGTCCATCTCTGCTTTCCTTTGAGACATCTCCTACCTTTGCAGTGAGGATGGTGGTTATGTTACAGTATCCCATATTTTTCAGAGCACAGAAAAGTGGCCCTCAGATGGAACCAATTTCTGTGTATCCTACAGACCCAGTAGTAACTACTGCAGCACAAAAAGGGTTGACTGCTGGTTATTGTGGCAGCCCGGAGCTTTGTGAGGCTCAGCTCTTGTGCTTACAGCTGGCCCAACAAATTGGTGATCTCCACACTGAAAGTCTTTAATTCTGGTTCTGGCTTGCGGTTTTTGTATAAATTATAAGTATTTCTGCAGTATCAGAAGTTGCAGTGTCTCACACAGACTGTCACTAAATCCATGCAGTTGAATTTCAGAGAGGAGCCTGACACTACATCTCCTTTTTCAGGTCTCCTTGATTACTGTGTTAATCACAAGTGGTGATGTGTTTTGATAATTACTCATGAGTCTAGACTGGGATTGAACCGGGTATCTGCTACCTGATGAAAGGTGAGGGTTGAGTGTGCTTCCATAATGCTTCTCTTTCTAGCAGTGCCAGGTGGGGTGTAAAATTTTAAGCCAAATGTGGCTTCCCAGTATTAAAGAAGCTGATAATGGAATGTACAGGGAAAGGAAGAGGGGAAGGGATGAACAGGAAAACTACAAAGACTGGGATTGTAACAAAAAGCCCTGTGCCATAAATCTGTGATGAAGATGATATGTGGGACAGTTTTTCTTCCATTCCTTCCTTCACTGGGGAGGAAGATCTCTGTTCATGAGAGAGATTCTTCAGGTAGCTGGAAATGCTGATAGACTTCTGGGTTTTAACGCTCCATTAAACTTCCATACTGTGCAAATTACTTTCTTCAAACTTGCCTCTATTTTTGATCTCTGTACTGTAAATTGTAACAGAGTTCATGCTAAATATAAAAATGCCGGACTGCTCTTGATCCCATGATTCTTGTAGCAGTTTCTGTGTCTGCACAGTGCTTCGGGGAAAAGTCTATGTCAGTTTGTCTGTTCAAAGAATGGCTGGAATTTAAAGCCCCTCAGATTTCCAGTATCTTTAGATTTTTTTTTCTTGACCTGTTGGCCAAAAGGCTTGCTTTCCTCCTCTGAAACTCTTTGTAGTGTTTGTGCAGTTCCCACATGGTTTTGCATTCAGCAGTGGTGTGGTTTGTATGTGCCTTCCAAGTCTTTTGGAATAGTAAATGGTACTTGGTTTGAAAAATGCAAATTTGCATTTAGGCTCAAGTGAACACCTTGGTTAGTTGTCAAATGATTCTGGACAATCTTTCTATTAATCTACTTCAGTTTTTCCTACTTGTGCTGTTCTTGAGGATGTGGTAAACAAAAACAAGTTTAGCTCTGATGAAGTTGAAAAAAGAATATTTTTCCCGGTATTTGTTCAGGAATGGAAGCCATATTGGGTGTGTTACAGTGTTTGTAATTTGATGAGAAGATGACTTGTTTTCCTGGAGGTAGTCCTTTACTTTGAAAGATATTTCTAAATGTTACTTTTTTTCTTTTCTATGCTGTAAATCAAGCTGTATATCCCAATGCAATCTAGGGTTTTGCTTTTCCAGAATTAAAAACTGTGAGTGTTTTGTTTTTAATATAATACACCTGTTGCTGGAGCTTAGCTTGTAATTACTGATGTGCTTTCTCTTTGTGTAAAGTACTGCTGATCCAAATTTAGACTGAGCACATTTTTCTCCAGGGCAGAACAAGTCCCTGACTGAGTTATT
Source organism: Ptilonorhynchus violaceus (assembly GCA_013397565.1). Taxonomy (NCBI): domain Eukaryota; kingdom Metazoa; phylum Chordata; class Aves; order Passeriformes; family Ptilonorhynchidae; genus Ptilonorhynchus; species Ptilonorhynchus violaceus. Next base: position 4,622,946 of record VZRJ01008268.1, read on the forward strand.
GGAGAATCAGAGTCTGGCAGATTTAGATGATGTCTTGAAGATTCTTTGCAATCATATCAAATATGGGGGTTTTGTGCAAGGATTAATTGGAATATGCTTTTTTGAAGTTTTAATATAGCTCTTGCAAGACTTCCAGAATGTGATGCTACTTATTTCAGCAGCAGTACACCTAAAGATTAAGTGTATTTTTAGTGTATTTTTATTCCCATCAAACCTTGCATCCTGGTACAGTTTTCTTCCAAATAACTTTCAGCCTTTTTTCCCCCTTTTCACCCAATGCGGTAAAGAAGGAAATATAGTTAGTAATTAATTAATTGTCACAAATAAAATGCTCCTTAAAAGAAAATTCCCTGTGGAAGACTGCTTAGCAGGGGGAACTAGAGTGTGAAGTTATTTTGAGAAATACAGACCTTGTGTTTGAGCTTATAGATCACAGTCTGTGTTGAGAGTTGTCCTGTAGGCAGGCACAAAGCTGATTTATTTTTATCCATACCTCTATTAGGAAGTCTAGTGTGGGTTTTTTAAAGTACTTTCCTGTGGTCAGAAATACCTGGAATTGTTGGCACTTGTAACATGAAATTCTTTGAGGATGTACATTGTTAGGTCAGTAGTAGAGAGATGTAAATGCTACTCCAAGTAGCAACTTCTTTCACTATGACTTTTCCTAGTTGGAGGGCCCTCTCTGATTTGAACATTGCCAAGTCTGGGAAACTTTTTCTCTGTAGAACAATACTGATTTGAAAAGGCACTCTTTCTGCTTAATCTGGCTCCAGGACAGTGAAAGATCCAGAAAGAAAATAACTTTCCACATAGCCACTGGTGACAACCAGCAAGGCTTCAGTGGAGGCGAATTGTACCTGACAAATTTGGTGGCCTTCTACAACAAGATTGTGGCATTGGTGGATCAGGGAAAAGCAACTGATGTAATCTACCTGGATTTATGCAAAAAAAAATCTGACACTGTCCCACCCCATATCTTTGTTTCTAAACTGGAGCGACATGGATTTGATGGATGGGTCACTCGGTGGGGAGGGAACTGGCTAGAACAGGCTGCCCAGACAATCTGTGAATGCCCCATCCCTGGAAGCGTCAGGGCCAGGTTCAGTGAGGCTTTGGACAATGTGGTCTAATGAAAGGTGTCCTTGACCATGGTAGGGGGGTTGGAACTAAAACACAGAATCACAGAACATCCCAAGCTGGAAGGGACCCATTGGGATCATCAAGTCCAACTCCTGGCCCTATGCAGGACAGCCAAGAATCACCATGTGTCTGGAGCTTTGTCCAAATGCTTCTTGAACAGGCTGGTGCTGTGACCACTGCCCTGGAGAGCCCGTTCCAGTGCCCAGCCACCCTCTGGGTGAAAAATGTTTTTCTGATATCCAACCTAAACCTCCCCTGACTCAGCTTCATGCTGTTACCTGGAGTCTTGATGAACTTTAAAGTCCCTTCCAAACCAAACCATTCTGTGATTCACCACCTCAAGACCCCTTCTGGGTTCTCACCAAGGTGTCCTTTGCTTCTTCAGCAGTCAGATTCTTGACATGAGGATGTAACTGTCTGCAGATCTTTAACTCCTTAAAGCCCTGTGGCTTTTCCCGGTGTTACTAAGTGCCCTATTTCCTAAATTAATAGCAAAGAGAAACAAAAGTACCGCTCTGTAAACTGGGAAGGCTTTTATAGGTGTAAGGGAAATCAATTTTGTTGCTTAGAGCTTAGGCAGTTTGTTTCTATGATATTACTTTCCCCATCATCCCTATTTGTCTGTGCAATTGTTCTCTTCTGACAGATGGGCTTTAGCAGTGGCTTGTGTTTGAAACAGACGAAATTCATTGCCGTTGCTTAAAAAATATGGGGATTTTGAGAAAACATTTATTTGTTTAACAGGAAGTTGTTTTGTCTTTTTGTTAGTGCTCTGAAACAACTTCATTTGTTGCCTCACCTGGGAAATAGAAAATCATTTCTGCAATCTGATTTTTGTGATGATGCTTCCTTAACATATGTAAAGTGTGTTTACCTAATTTCTGTTCTTTAAAAGAAGTAGCTGTGGGACTGATGAAGCATTGCTTCCTGATTTTGTGTCTTGTGGCTGACTTGACATGAAATGTTCAGGACAGTTTGCCAGCAGTTGCAGCTTTGATGTGAGCTCATTCTCTTCAGGGTTTCTTGGCAAGATGTGGACTTGCAGCCCAGCCTGGTGTCCCATGCGCTCACTTCCGGGATGTCTGTCCTGTCCTGGAGGAACAGTTATCCTTGAGCCTGCTGCTGTTCTGTCAGACTTGGCTGAGGGTGGCTATTGACTGAAGTAGCAGAGGGGGAAGGGCTAGGAGGGATGCAGATGGTGTGATTGTGTAAGCTTTTTCTCCTATTAAACAAAAGAATACGCTTTTGTTCAGGATCAAACTTGTTCTCATGTATTCATGTCTTGCATGTTTGTGCAAGTACAATGGCTGGGCTCCCTCCAACCTTGCCCTCCCCCTCTCACTGTGCAACCCGGCGTGGGCCTGACCCCCGTGTTCATTTGTGTCCTCCATGCAGCAGATCACCCGTGGTTTGTCCAGGACAGCCTTTTGGGCATCTCCTCTACATCAGTCTGGTCAGTTCACTGCAGGGGAAGGAATATCTTCAGCCCTTGTCTGCTGTGTTTAGCCAGAAGCACGGTGTGTTTGTGTCACTGGAATTCTGCAGCACCGCTGGAAGTGTTAAAGTCATCCAGGTCACATCAGGAGCTGCCTCTGATGGGCTGCTTCAGCTGGAACATCCAGTGTATTTGCTTCCCACCCACCGACAGTGAGCACATCTCACAGGTATTGTCTGTACACTGTTGCCTCAATCCAAATGGGAATTAAACAAAGTAAGACTTGGATGCAAAAGAAGATGGCAAAAGTATCCTGGTCATTCCAGAAGCATTGCAAATTTTAAGCTGTTAGTGGATGTTTTTTTATAAGCGATGCAGAGGCGAAGCACTTGAATCATCCATTGCAAAATGTACAGACAGGCACTGTGAGAGTGGAGCCATCTCTTGTGGAGTCTGGCAAAGGTACAGCAGCCTTGTGATGCCTGCAGAGCTGCTACTAGTGGGTGTTCCTCCTTAGCCCCATCCTTACTATGATACTGCCCCTAGAAAACCAGTTGCAGACTGAGGCTCCCTCGTGATTTAGGGAGACTTGCCAAGCTTGGAAAACACTGACACAATCTAAGACTGAAGCTTGAGCTAAGGGGCCAGATTTTCACTACAACATATTATTACAGTTTCTGCAGTTGCAGTAAAGTTCTGGTGAATGACTGTGTCAAGCCAGAGGAGCTCTCATCTGTCTCATCTGTCACTTTCTACCATGTGCAGGCCTTCCCTCGGTCATCTTGGGGATCATCTCTGAGATTCCCTGCACATTCCCTGGGATTTGCAACTGGCTAGACTGAGGAATGATGCTTTCCAGGAGTATTTCTCTCATCTATGGGTTTTTAACTTACTTCGTTTTAAAGGCCAACTGGCTCCACTAAACATTACAGCAAAAGGAACTGCAGTAAAAGAAAGGCAGTGGGAAGGATTCAGCCACATTTCGAGGCAATCATTTAATGGATGTTCTGATTTTGAAATTGAAGCTGTAGGGCTATTGATCCTCTACAAAGCTGTAGAGGTAAAATGTGAAATAAATTGTCTTAAAAAAAAAGGGTTGGGCTGGTGAAAAGTAATGACTGGTGAGAAATTGCAATATCAAAACTTAATTATTCCTTGGGCTTTAAATCTCATGCATCTGACACCTATTGGTATTACTTACTTGGTGAAGCATGGTGAGTAGAAATGTAAAATGGCAAATGTTCCTGTAAAATGCAAAATGGAGCTGAAAACATAATTTCAATTTAGTGTTAAGCCTTTTTGTGTGTTAATTTGCTCTTTTAATATAACCCTGACACTTGAATATTCAAAATAGTTACATCTCATGGTTGGGAAAGACAGGAATGTATTCACTGTGACTGAAGGGTGAAAAATGAATGATTTTGTGCCAGAGGAGTGAGGAAGATGTAAGCAGAAGCTGATACCTGTACTGAATTCTGTCATGAAATTCAGCTGCGCCCTTTAGGGCAGCTTGGAGTGACTGTGGAAATTTGCTCCATGGTTTGGGCTGCTGCCTAAATAGATGGTTCTGCCTTTGAGCTTTTAATTTTTTTTTTTTCTCTCTTTCCTCTTGCCGGAGTAAGTGTTTACATAACTGTCTGATATTCCAGATCAGAGGGCTTATCCACCTGAAAAAAAACCTGGCAAAATAAAGTACTAGATTTTGCTCACTTTAGTTTTCTGAGGGAAACCCATCTCAAGGCCATTTGAATGCAGGTGGCTGAAGACAAAAGGGAAGAATGACTAGGAAGGGCTGGTAGAAAGGATGTAGCAGCTTGAACATCTGTACCCTTATGGTAATTGTGGGATCACATGGGTATTCTTGTTAAATACTCTGGAAAGAAAATAACTGTTTCCTTTCAGGAACTTTAGAACTGAAATGTTGCTGGTTTTAAAAGTACTTGCGTAGTAAAATAAGCAGTTTTTGTTGTACTGTGTTACTATATTTGTTTTTAAATTGCGTTGCTGTATTCTGAGAAATGATTACGCAGAAAAACTGTTTACAGACTTGAAGTGTTTTCAGTCATCTTTCATATTTCTTCAGAATATAAATGTCTGCGTCTAAAACCAACTTTCAGTATGAAAGGCGAGAATTCCAGAAACACATGCAGTGAGAGGAAGGCATAAAACCAAACCAAAACCTCAAGTCAGCTCGATTCCAAAGTACAGTAGATGGAAGTATTTAAAAATATACATTCTGCTGTATTCATTGCTACTGAAGATTCTTTCTGCATTCTTCATCATATGACTAAACTGCTTCTAAGTCGGGTGGTACAGATGGTGTGGTATTTCAGATTATTCTAATTCCAAGCAGCTAAATGCACAGTCTTTTTTAATAACAAGCTTATCCTGAATTTTGAAACAATTACATTTTTGTAACATTACAAAACAAGTTACTCTTTACGGAGGAATGTCCTTGGGATTTTCAGATTTGCATTCCTTTCAGGAATCGAAGAAGTCATGACTTACTGCTGCATTGTTCATCCCACATACTAAATGTCATTTGCTAAGTGTGCATGCAGCATGAAATGTTGTCTGTAGCACAGGATAGCATAGAATAGCCAAGCATTTTTGTCTGGTTGCATTGTTACTGCATATTCCCAGTTTGACAGAGGAAGCCAACATTGTTGATTTATTGCCCATTTTGAACAATGTTGGATACCAGGATCTGTAGTTGAATCCAAGCTAGCCAGTTCTTTTTAAGGTGCCAAAAATGCGCTTGATTCATTGTCCCCCTCAAAACAGTGTTGTCATGGTTATGTCGCTGTTTGCACGCTGGGAACAAAGTTCATAGACGCTGGGCATGTGCCTTTACATTGTCTGGGTGGGGGTACAAGTCCTTGTCCTTGAATATGTAAACCCTTTTCATCAATTTGCTCAGCACAGCAGATCATGTGTTTTACTTCTTCCTATTCCTTGTGGTGGGACTTTGGGACTGGAGTTACATTCAGAGTTTTCAAACACTCGGGGTATCGGTTCTGTTCAGGCATCTGGGGAGCGAACAGTTTTGGTGCCCACAGAGGAGTGGCCTTGGTTCAGAGCTTCCTGCTGCCTCTCTTGGCATTCAGGAGTCCTTGCTGGCTGGTGACAAAGCCCAGGTTGGCAGGGGAGGTGCCAGTGAGGTCCAGGAAGGAAAAAATCAATGAGGGCCAATAGCAATAAGAGTGAGAACTGCTGTGTAGACACTGGAAATGCTGTTGGATGGAGGCATCTCCTTCCCTGCTTTTTCTGACAGCCACTGTCACTGGTCAGTGTCATTAGCTCGGAATCACCTTGCTGCTTCTCTCTCTTTGGGTAAGTGTCAATTCAGCAGGATTAACCTAAGCCTTAGCATGTTCCTAATGTAGTTTTGAGTTGTGCTTGTGTGCTGTCGTTTCTCATGCGTGTTTGTCAAGCTTCCTGCATGTCCAGTTTGTGATTCAGAGAGAAATATAACTGTGAATGCTGAAATCTGACTTTGCAGAAAGCATGTTTCTTTTATCACAGTTATGTTCTACTGATGCCAGCATACCAAACTTTTAAAAAATGCACCCTATTTAATTATAGCAAAGTAGTGTCCCAGCAAGCCTTTCTCTGGTAAGTTTAATTTGTGTTTTTATTGTGAATAATTTCCCTAAATATTTCAGCAGTCTGAATGAGGACACTGCTGAGCGACATTGACACACTTTTCCTGTTTGGAGTTGTCTTGTTCCTGTACAGTACTTTTATTCTAATCATTGTATCCTGACAAAGCGGGGCATGAATGGGAGACTTGAGACAGAAATTATTTAGGTTGCAAAAACTAACAGTCTTCTCAATCAGAGATTTCCATGTCCTGATTATTTTCCACAAAATATCTTTTATCACAGGGATAACTGATGAAACTCAGTGTTTCAGTTGTAGCCACTAAACTGGTAGAATGGAGAGATCATGTATTAAGTCAGCTTGAAATATTTTATTATGTTTTAACTCCTGTAGTGGTTTGAAATTACTGGAAGAGCAAAGGTTTGGGAAAACCTTCAAAGCAAAACTATGTGAAAAAGTGAAAATTCATGTTCTTTCTTTTTCTGAATATTCATGTGTCTGGTGAGAAGATTTAGGCAAGGAAATGTAAGTTTCTCTAAGAGGTGTAAGATTGCAAAAAGTCACAGCAGTCGAATGACGCTGTGCTTTGGCAAGTATTTATTAACTCGGGAGATGGTAAGAAGGTTTTACAACCAAATATTTCTGTAAATGGATTGAACAGTAACTAATCTGAAAGGAATAATATTCTGTCCCTAACCCACAGCTTTTCCTAATGCTGTGTGGTGTATCCTTGCAGTCCTGCAGACAGGAAGCTGGTTTGGAGTGCTTTTCCAGATGAATTGTTTGTCACTCCGCTTCCCCTTGTGGTCATGTGCTCAGCTTTCCCCGGAGCTGCTGGTGTGGGGAGAAGCTGCCTGGAGATCCCCACAGTAGTGGTGCAGGTATGGCTTTCCTGAGGTTTCTGTGCTGGAAATACTTATCTGTGGAAGTAGGGAGGGGATGTTTGTTGGTGGGGACAGGCTGGGCGCTGGTAAGCCACGTCCCTCCAACAGCAGCGTCTGATGGGGTGGAGGGCAAAGTGATGCTTCTCTGCTGTTGTGTGCCTCAGTGTGGGTCTCTGCTGTCTCCTTGGTGTTAAAGCACAGGACACAGGCAAGGAAAGGTAATAGATGATCTGTGCTTTGAGACACATTGGTCCTGCGAGCGCCGAAGGGGACTGGTGTGAGCTGCCAGGAGCACTTTGTGGATGAGTGGAGCTCCCTGTGGAGCTCACCTTGTTCCTGTGGGGTTGGGAGCCAGGGCTGCTCCTCACAAAAAGTCTTCATGTCAGCTGCTGTTAGATCACAGCCAGCATGGGGTGGAAAATAGTTAAATGTTGACTTTTTTCATTTATTTGTTCGAATCTGCTAATATTTAGGTGAAGTTCGTATGGCTATAGTTGGTCTTCTAGCAGAAGCTGAGATCTACCAGCTGCACAGAACTAGGATGCAAGAGGGTATAATGTAGTGTATGGGAGAGGATATTTGATGAAAGGTAGCTTTGGAGTTGTATTGGTGCTTAGGAGCTGCTGCATCTTGAACACATCACTAACTGTAGGATTTTTCCACTGTTGTTCCATCTGTGTCCATACAAAGCTATTTGGCAAAATGTTACGTGATACAATCAATTTATGTGGTGATGTCCACATATAATGAAAGTTAATATTGTAAGATACAGTTTCAAATCAAAGTACTTACTGAGGGTATCCCAGAGTACCGGCACAGTTGTGTGTGTGTATTTAGGTACTCATAGTGATGCGTTTTACTCCTCTGGATTACTGATCTATCTATTAGCAGCCTATTTATGTTACAGTTTCGGGCATATGAGGAAGAATGTCTGTGGTTTGCCAAGTGAGTCAATTCAGTGTTTATAATTTGTTGGTGATTTGCCAGGTAAACATGTGTGCCAAGTTTAGTTTCTCATGTGATCAGGAAGTGATACAGCAGGATGCACTGAGGACTTCCCCGGCCATCTCCCCGTAGCACCCTGACAGGAATGTGGCAATTGTGTTGTGCTTTAAAGTAGAAAGTTTCAAAGGCTAAATCTTCTAGAGAGCTAAATCTCATACAGAAATCACGAAGGTTCCCTTTGAAAGTCTGACGCTTTCCCTTTTCATTTCCTTTCAAGCTCAAATGATCACCTTTTTAAAAGGAGCTACCCAATCCCTGAGCACATGTCCTCCTATGGAAGCTTGCTTACCTGGTAACATTTACTCCTGTTGCTTCCCTGTGTGTGTATTAGTGTCACTGTTTAATTCTCCCTGGGATTATTAGTGTGGAATCAAGTATTGAGCTTGCTTTGCTGGGCCAAATTGGCATTGTAACTTTGAAACAACCTAGGAGTGCTTCTGCACTACTGGAAATGGGAAGCATCAACTTAAATGTAATTACTGTTTAAAGTTTTGGATTCCTTTTATATGGTTTGGAAAGGAATAAGGGGATTAATTCAAGTTGATCTCACGTGGAGAACTGCTGTGAATTGTGAATCTCCCTGCAAATGTAATATGAGGGGCTTGGATGCTTATGTTTATTTTTTTTATTTTCAAAGATTAAAATTAGTTGCAATGCGTTGGTTCTTTTACGCTCAGATGTGTGCATATATCCTTGTGGGACCAGCCACCAGAAAATGATATTTTCATACAGTAACTTACCTGTCGTGGTTTTGAAAAATCAATTTTTTTATTTCTTTTTTATTTATTTTTTTTTTGGGAAAGAAAGCTTTCGCGTGGCATAGATGTGGTTTAATTTCTGTATTTAATACATGCAGAAAACTTTACAAAATTCTTGGGTACTTACATGGTATTTGCCATTGTAAATAATATAAGGACTTAACTCACTTCTCAAACTTGGTTGGATGGAAAATTTTACAGGTTTTTTTTCCTAAACTTCTTTTTGTTTCCTTCTATTGTGCATACAGTGTGTTTGGGGTACAAGTTCTTTAAAAGGAAGAACATGGACTTGACTTACCAAGTAAAATCTTGCAGGATACTTTTTGCAAGAACATTTATGCCCATCTGCTGTTTGGTACTTTATGACAACCAACTGTCACCTAGGCTCTTCAGCCTCTTGAGAGTCTGGAGATTTTTTGCTTCTTGAAACGCTTCATCACTCTGTCAGTAAATAAGCGGAGTGGCTATATTTGAGCATTCCTGGACTTGGCACTGATTTTGCTAGAAGACAGAAGTATGTCTGCTGCTGCAGATACTCTGTTTGATCCCATGTCAATCACCTATTTGCGTTTATAGGACTTTGTCCTCATTTTTATTCCTTTAGTACTTTTAGAGGTTTTTGGTTTACCTCTGTGCTCTACCTAAGCTCTAAAATGTGAATAAATCTAATTTGTCCAGGCTGCAAAGAATCTTTTCCTGGTGCTTTTTTGCCACGTTTGTCTAAAGAAGCAGAAAAATAATATATTTCAAAATCATATATTCCCCTTAATGTGTCTTAACTGTGTTCCAGCCCATCTCATCAGCTGAACGCTGAAATACAGAAACTGCGGATCAGCCTGCTGTCCATTAGCATGAGGAACATCCTCAGTTGCAATAGCCCGTTAGAAACATCTGCCAAAGAACTGAAACTGCCATTCTTCATTTGTCCTTCCATGGCTCCTCCTCTTCATTCCCTCTCTTTTTTTTTTAAATTCCTTTATAAAAAAGTCCCAACATCTTGACGAATTTTGGTTTTTTTTTCGCTTGTATTTAAGGTGAGGATAAGTTCAAAAGAAACATTTAAATTTTGCAGCCATTTGCTGTTGACTGCATTTGTTTCAATAAGGGCAGAGAAGCTGAAGTCTCTGTGGCCAGGGCCCAGGGCAGAGCACATCTGGGAATAAAAGGAGATTCTGAGACTGTGAACCAAAAGCACAAGTGAAAGTGAAGCTACTGCTGCACATAAAGTTTATCGCTGTTGCTGAGCAATAGCGTCCGCCTGCTTCGGGCCTGCTGTGAACTTGGCCAGACAAAATAGGTGGAAGGGCAGAAGGTGGGGAATGTCTGCATCCTATTATGAATTGGAGGAAATGACTGTCTGCGCTCCGTGCGCTGGTGGGCTCCGCATCCTGCTGGCAGCCTGGGGAGCGCTGCAGGACGCTGGGCAGGCAGGAGTGGATGGTAGCTCTGGTGTTTAAAATAACTCCTAGGGATGAGAAGAAGCTCTTCACAAGTATGCTGTGGGTTTTCTGTTGGCTTTCTTAAACTAACTGGAAACTTTCTGCTTTCTTTCAGGAGCGTTTTTCCCCTGAAAACGTTGCTGCTAAAAGGCTCCAAACAGGAGGAGTAAATCCAGTCAGCTTGTCAGGTCACTGGCTCAGTGTAACGGTGCTTTCATGAGGTAACGTTGGGCCAAAGTCAACTTTTCTTTCTCCTTTGTAAACCTGCAGCCAAGCAATGGGCCAGAAAATCTCAGGGAGCATAAAGTCTGTGGATGTGAGGGAGCCCCCTTACAGACCTGTGAAGCGAGAGCTGAGAGGCCCGGATTTTTGCAAGCCCGCGCGACTGGACATGCTGTTGGATATGCCCCCTGCCAAGCTGGAGGTCCAGTACAAACACGCTTGGAATAACGAAGATCGCTCTTTAAATATCTTTGTAAAGGAGGACGATAAACTGACTTTCCACAGACACCCGGTCGCCCAAAGCACAGATTGCATCCGGGGCAAGGTCGGCTACACGAGAGGCCTGCACGTGTGGCAGATCCACTGGCCCACGAGGCAGCGGGGGACTCACGCCGTGGTGGGCGTCTCCACGGCCGACGCTCCGCTGCACTCGGTGGGATACACGTCCTTGGTCGGTAGCAATAGTGAATCCTGGGGCTGGGATCTGGGGCGCAACAAACTCTACCACAACTGTAAAAACCAGCCTGGGGTCACGTACCCTGTCTTTTTGGAACCGGATGAGTCTTTTGTACTCCCAGACTCCTTGCTGGTGGTTTTGGATATGGATGAAGGGACCCTTAGCTTCATGGTCGATGGACAGTATCTTGGAGTGGCCTTCAGGGGACTAAAAGGGAAAAAACTTTACCCCATAGTCAGTGCAGTTTGGGGGCACTGTGAAATTACAATGAGATACATCAACGGACTTGACCGTAAGTGTTACTGCATTTCTTCATTACCCTCTCAACTTTTCTCATGCGAGAGTTTTTTCTTTATCCTTTTGCTGTGGACAGTGTGCTAGGGGGAGCAGAGTGTTCAACTGTAAGTAGATTGCACCCTGTATTTACTGCCCACAACTAATATAGCTCGGTTGTGTCTTGTAATGATGGTATGGATTGTATCAAAATATCTTCCTTTTTGGCAGGCAGAGTGGCAAGAATTCTATGTCCAAAGAAACTGAACAGGCTGAGAAAAAGATATTGAGAAACTTCCTGGGTATATTTAACAGTAAAACTCTTGTTTACTGGAGGATATGTTTTAAATCTGTGGTTTCCAAATAGGATTTGTGGATCCTGTAAAAATTTCCTGTAGTAGTGGAAACTCTTACATGGTGTGCATAAACATACTTGAATGCGGGCCAGACAATTTTTTTTTTCTGTAGTTGCCTTTCCAGGACCCTCAGAAGCAGCTGTGGATCCCCAAGAATCTGGAAACTCAGGTCAAATACTGCTTTCAGGAGTTTTTCTGAAAGAGACCTCTGTTCCTTAGTTCATTTCAGAAGGTGCTCTCTCAGGGTATTTTCTTCTCCGGAAATCCAGGTTTTTGGATAAGCATTAGCTATTTCTGATCTAAAGGGGTAATATCTAATTAAACTGCTACGTTGCTGCTGTGACTTTGAACCAGTGGTTGCAGAAGTGGGTCCTGTCCACTTCTCCCTGCCCAGGAAGACGTGGGTTCTGCCAGGTCAATGCCCAGCACAGCCTCCAGTCGCTCGAGCCCGGGGATTCGCTGTCAGCCTCTTGGCTGCTGGGAGCTGGAGAATGAAAGGATGGACAAGGTAGTAAGTGGAACTTGGTTCTTGATTAAGACTGCGTTGGCTGAGCTGTACTAGGAGCTACAAATGTAAATATATAGAAAAAATCACATCACTGGGCAACATTTTCATGCTATTTTGGGCTCTTTGAATGGAACTTGGTCTTTTAAAAAGAGAGTAAGAGCAAGTGTACAACACCTGCCTTTCAATTAGTAATTTCTAAAAGAATGTACTACTCTTTTTCATTAGGATAGAGTGGTCTAATTTTTTTTCTATCAAAAATTAATTCTCTGCTCATTAACCTTACATCTGACATACCAAGTAGAAACATAATAGTTTGACCCTGCTTAAGATTACCTTTTCATAAACATCTGTAATAAGCTCTGGTGGAAAGACTTTTTATCCACAGAAGCCCTGCAGGTTTTACAGCTAGATGCTAAATGGCAGCTTCCCAAGTGCTTTCATACAGGGGAATATCCGAGGATCTTAAGTATTTTGCAATTACTCAGTCGTTGCAGAATGATGTGCTGATAGTGTCTTTTTTGGATGGTGAGAGAGAGAGACTTTTGCAAACTGAATATTTGTTTGCGAAAGCAGTTTTTAGAATACTGTGAATATCTGCCAAACTAAGCAAAGTACCGCTCAGCTTGGTCCACCACGTCCACACAAGGAATTGTTCTGCATTCCTTTTGTAGCTTTCGCAGGGCTGCTCAAGGGAGCTCTAGAAAGATGAAAACACAGGAGGAGGATGTGAATGAATTTGGTAGAAATTATAAAATGAAAGAGACTAAGTAGAGAAGGATAGCTGTGGTCTGTCAGATGGCAGAGAGGAAAATTCCCATCCGGTTTCTCGTGGGATAATTTTGCTGAAAGAGGCAGGATAGCTTCCTAAACTGTCCCTGAGAAAGTCAGAGTCTCTATTTTTTTTAAACACGTGAACCAGTGGATAAAAGTAGACTTGTGAACTAAACTTTTGTGTACGCCTGAGTGTTAATCTGATCGTGTGAAGAGGAAGTTTAAAGCCACTTCGCCGTGGGGCAGTTTGACATCCTGGAATCACATCATTTGTTATCACATGTTCACTGATCCATTACTGTCCTGCAACAAAAACAGCATTCAAGAAACCAAATGAGCTTGTTTAGCTGGTGCTCCAAAGCAAACACTGTCTCTTCTCTGCTGAAGGTGTCTCTGAAAATCAGAGTAGATACTGAGGAACAGTTGTGTTCACAGATTGAAATACATTTGAATGTACACATATGTGTGTGGGGCTGTTACTGTTTGATTCCTTTTTAACCTTACCAATTCTCTCTTTTTTGTTCAATCTTTTTCCTGCTCCCCCTCTTCCCTGGAAGTATTCCATACTGCTGTGTGCAGCTTTTAGTAGATCTGGCCGGAGTAACTTAGCTGGTTTTAAAGCTGCTGTCAAACAGTGCCTCATAACTTGCAATTTAGTGATTGATTGTTGCTGCTCAGAATGCAAACCACAGCTTGTGATGGTTGTTTGTCTGATGTCCTACAGAGCAAATGGAGACCTCGACTGCAGGGATTTCTGGTGTTTTCAATACTTGTTGCTTAAATAGAAGAGCTCTGAATACTTTAAAGGCCTGTGAATTTTAGTTGCCTGGCAAAGAGTGAAAGGCTTGCAGGAATGGAAGAGTGAAAAGCTCAAATGATGGGGCTTTCATGCAGCTGCAATGAACATAAACATACATTGCAGATGATGCAGACTTCCAAGTGTGTTAATTGCTGCAGAGATGGCAGATTCACAGGAGGATAAGGCTGCAGGTCAAAGATCAAGAACCTGTGTGCCCTCTGGGCTCTGGATATTGCTGCTAGAATAATGCAGTAATTAAAATCAGTTGTAGTGCTTCCAGCTGCGTCTGATACCCAGAGTATTCTCCTACAGAAACTACTTTGAGCATCACATGATGATGTTCTGTGACTTTTCATAACACTTTTTTTGCTCACATTTGAGAGACTTGGAGTTGCAAATGTTTGTCAGGGTTTGGGAGGGAAGGCAGGGGACAGGATGGAGAGTCTTGTAATAAGCACATTGTGTTCTTCCCAGGACAAACTCCTTTGATTAAATGCTATCAGTATTCACCACGCTCATATTTGCCCAGTTTCTCAGCTGGACAGAATTTTACATCAGCCTTTTGACTTACTGTCTATTGCAATAATTAGAAACCTTAAATAACATAAAAGTAGTTTGTTACTTTTCAGATGAGGGTATGTGCATATTTACAAAAAGCTAGTTTGTTTGTATCTGGTGTCTGATGAGGAGTCCTGGAGACTATTTATAGACTGGAACAGAGAAATAGCAAAACAGTTCTGTGTAAATGTACATTGCAGATCATGACTGATCCATTAGTACTTGTGTGTTTAAACAAAGCATTGGGAGGACAATCACTATAACAATGCTGTGATGGAAGACTTGGTCACTGAGTAGGTAAACTGAACTCATTGCAGTTCCTGCATAGCCCTTACTCAATTCCGAAAATAATTGTTGAGTTCAGGGAGCTGGAGGCATTTGTCTCAGAAGAGGAGACTTTACTTAGAAGTGTAATTTATGGAAAACCTTTGTATTTTAACCTGCAAATCCTTCTCGTAGTATTTGGCCCTCACAGCGAGGGTCCCTGGGCTCTGTGTCAGAGGTTACTGACCATTGCCATGCACCTCTGTTTACATCCCCAAATGAAACAGAACCATTATTCAAAGTATGTTCGTCGAACTTGTGGACCGTGAAGGAATAGGTGGAGTAAGGATCATTCACACAGAAATTTTGGCTCCTGTTTTTATGTGCCAACAGCCTGCTCGCTCTGCCTGCAAGTTGGCTCAGTTCAGGGAGCTGTATGTGCTCCTGTGTGGAGGCCCAGGAACAGCAGTTCATGTTCCTGGATCCTGGACTGCCTGGGGAAAGGGTGATCCCTTTGGCTCCTGCTGGGACACCTGCAGCCCACCAGGGAGGACGTCTGGGGTAATTTCTGAAACTTTTTCAGACCTGAGGCTCAGTGTGTTTAGCATTTTGAAATAAGGGTGATGCTTCTAAGCTAAAATAACAATTTTGGAGCTATGCAGAACTTCTTTCCCCTTTCCTACTGTTCCCGGTTTATTTTAATTCACTTTGGTCTAACATACCACAATTGGAAATTATAAATATACACTCTTCCCCTTGGAGGCCTTTTTGCCATAAAGAAATCTTAAGTCAAAATTGCGGAATTATTAACTGCTGGGAGAAATACATAATCTCTCATCAGACTCTGAGTTTTCCCCTCAAATGGTTTTCAATTAAAATTTTTAAATGGATAATATGTTTTTTTGTTTATCTAAACCTGTTTCATGCTATTTGTATAATACCTGACTCTAGAGGCTGCAATGGAAATAATGTACTCTGAAAATCCAGTATTGCTAAAACTTAGAAAGGATTTTCCCTACAGACATGCAGTCAGGGGATGAAGCAGCTGCAATTAAGCAGCTAACGCTGTGAAAAAGCAATCTTTAACTTTGGAGATAATTTAACAGGAAACAGCATTGTTCAGTTCCTGCTTCAGGAGTTGGATAGCTATTGTTGGGGGTTTTTTGTCTTCTTCCACATACAGCCCCCATTCCTTGGCTTAAGTGCATTTTTTATCCTTTAATCCTAATTTGTTGACACTCTCTAATTAATTCTCAGCCTTTTCCCAGCAGGTTGAAGACACTGTATTGTCCCTAGACTATGCCACTCTGTCAACTGGCTTTTTGCCCCAGCCACCCCCTGTCCCTTCTTGGTGGTCTCTGCATTACAGCCCTCTCCCAGATACTCTTCATTTATTCAGTCCCTGTTTCTTTCTTCCCTTCCCCAGTTGAGTTTCTCTTCTTTTGTGTTACCACACTGAGCAATAATAAATTCTTACCTCTCTTGGTTTTTTTTCCCTTGTCTCCAACTTCAGGCAGGGTGTTTTTGTTCCTGATAACTGTAGAACAGCAGGTGCAGTGTCACTCTTTCACAAGGACATTTCAGATTTAAGCATGTGACTTTAGCTGTAATGATGAATGGGCTTTGTAATGGTGCTTTTGGGTGACTGTTGAGTATTTATGGTTTTTATCATTTGAATAAATTAATTGCAGTCATTCAGAAAATCCTCTGCTTACCTCAGGTTAGTAGTAAACAGTTGCTTACAAAATTATGTAGCTAGAAAAACCTTCTCAAGCTCCTTCTTGTAAGAATAGCTTTGGCTTGTTTTATCTAACTTTGTCCTGTTAAGACCTCCAGTGTCAGAGCCTCCTCAATCTAAGGCACATATTAGCGTTACAGATAGCGGCATTTTTTGGTTTGGGTTTTATTTTAGCTTTTTTCCCCCTTACAGTCTTGTCTAATTTGTTTATTAGCGGGAGATCCAGTCATCCTTGGCCTAGCACATAAGAGGGTGCTGGGATACTTTGTCAAGCTCAGTAGTTCCTAAGGCTAAGAACAGGCTTCAGTAGTCCACAGCTGTGTTGTGGTTTATTTGCATCCTGACATACCTGTGCTTTTTCTTCCTGCTCTGGTTCATGAAGGTGCCATGGCAACTGACAAATCTACAGTTTTAAGGAAAAAGTGCCTGATAATGTGTTCTGATCATGTTTCCACTGATTTCCCATGTATCCTGTTTTTAGGAATAACCTTGAAGAGCAATGACTACACCTCTGTTCTCAAAATTGAAGTGAATGTTCCAGTCTAAAGTTACACTGTGAATATCTCACTTATTACAATGAAATAGCGATTTGATAGCCTTGCTTAAGTCTTTTATGAATTTGCTCGAGCTATGATGCTGGAATTGCTCAGCAGTGTGAACTAATTCTCACAGGTTAGTATTAAAAATCCTTTACAAATTTCCACTTCTATTTTTGGATTTGCTCTCTCTGTATTGCTGTTGGGAATTCAAGACTGTAAATCCAAGTTTCAGTGCAAATAATGATGCTTCTGTGAAATTCAGTGAAATAATTATTTTATTGCCAAAAAAGCACGTGCTTTGTCCATTCTGACTATGTTTTCATACAAGTTTCCTCATAAGTTATATTTCTCCTTAAGACACTACTTTATTTGTCTCCATAGCTGTGGAAGTTTCTATCCCTTTCTAATCACAAGCTCTTTCTGCAGATGGCCACTTTCTCTTCTCTTAAATCCAGTGTAGCTTCTCTACCAGGAGAAACAGTTAAGCAACCTGATTTCTAGTTTGATCTCAGAGAAAATTCCACTTCAAAAAAGAGTATATTGTGGTGAGTGGCAATTCGTATACCAGTCTTCTTGTTATGGCAAAATCTGTATTTTCATGGCAAATTGACTGGCAATGGGCCTGAAAATAAACATGTCCAGAGATGTTGCCATGTTCTGCAGGTGACTCCACTGAAAGTAGTGCTGGTGCTGTCTGCTTCTCTCCTCAAATAAGAATAAATCTGCCCTAGCAGTAACACTCTTATAATAATGCTGAGGCTGTGAAGTCAAGCGCTTGGAAGCTGGCAAATGGCAGAATGGGATGTACTTTTTCTGCTGCTGTAATTCTGAGTTTATCCCAGTTTCTCTGAGATAGTGTTTCACTCTGCTAAAAGGTGGTAAGTTCAGCTGCAAGTCATCCTTTTGTACTCACTTTTGCCAGCCTTTTTTTCCTTGACTCTTTTCTCCCCAGTCCTCTGTGTCCATGAGCTGGTTTATTTTGCAGTTTTTCACAGCCAGCCATTGTGGACAAACCCAGAGCATGACAATCCCTGTGTTCTCGGGTTCAGGTTTGTGTTGCCCTTTGAAGATAACAGCAGAAAAGCCCTGCTTGCAGGAGAGCACTGGATCAAAGCTCCTCCTCATCTGGTTTGATTTGGCAATATACCTTCAGTCTTTCACTTTAAACTGTTTTGGGCTGGGACTGATGATCAGATCTGTCTTCAGGCCTCTTATCAAGCCTGATTTTCGCTGAAAAACCTCCAGCACTGTGAGATGAGGCATTTCAGTCTTCAGTGCTGGAGCTTGGGGTTGAGGCAGACGAGATGTTACGTTAGAAGTTACTGACAGAATTGAACTTTGTGTACAAGAACTGAGAGGATGTTTTCAGTTGATTAAATGTTGGTGGTGAAATACAGAAGATAAAATGACGACACTGCAAAGAGAATTTCTGTTGGTAATTTCCAGTGTAACCTCAGAGCAGTTAGTCAAAGCTGTACCTATATTTTCCATGGTCATGCCTAAGACAACACAAATTTCATACGTGTCAAACTCGTATCATGACTAACAGTGTAAGAGTATATTTCTGCCTTCTGTCAACACTTCTTTCTGAAATCAAGGTCTGTTTTGAGCAAAGTAGGTAACATTAACAAAATAATAACTTTCGTTTAACAGTTATATTTCTCACAACGGAGACTTTGATTTTTACAACATGCTGCATCTCCATTGCAAATGGTAATTCCGTTTCTGCATGTGTTGCTCAGACACGACATTTAAAGACGTGGTGCTTCTGCTTTTGAGTAAAAAGTAACTATAAATGTTTAGAAATATTCTTGAGTATGCCACAGATCTGCATGCCTATTCACTGTGCCATTGAATAGCCCAAAAGGCTTTGATACAGCATCTTGAAGCTAAAAAAATCTGCTTCCTCCTCCCTGTGGCTTCAGCAAGTTTGACATCTAGAGTATATTTGACCAAGACAAAGTGATTAATTTCTTTTAGATCCTGGTGCTTTACCTCATTTCTTGTAGCGTTTACCTTTCATATTTTGGCATTCTCTTAAGTGCAGAGCCTGTAATTGCTCTCAAAAATACATTCCTCTGTCCATCAAAACAAAACAGAATGTGGAGTTATACTAATACCCTGTTCACATGTACAAATGTACATTTCACATTGAAAATGTACCCTGTTCAATGTTCAAAGTTGAAATGCTTTATGCCTTTGAAAATGCCTCATTTTCAAGTGATTAGTATTACGGTAAATATACTGTTTGGAGAGGCTTTTTAAAAGATCTTTGTAAAAGTTAAAGTAATTTTTAAAGGTGTAGGAATTTGGTTTGTATAGAACCTAGTGCTCAATCAAGCACAGCCCAGCAGCGTGTTTGGGGTTCACATACTGTCAGTGACATCTTCTCTTCCAGCCCTGCTTTTTAAGCTTTTGTGTTCTTTGCAGTATTAGCCGCCACCCTGCTGAATTAGCTCATGCACTTAAAATTTTGTAATATTTTGACACTGGTGATGTCAAAGGCTGCCACGTTTTATGAAATAAGCGGTGCTGGGGTGACTGGGGTTAGGCTGGAGTGGAATGTGTGCCTTGGCTCCTGAAGAAATACCAGTTAATTCCTTGGTTCATACCGAATTTCCTTGCACTAGAAGGTCTCCTCATCACGTGTGTGGACTCACTCTATCTTTGTTGTTTTAACTAAAGCAATTGCTTTAATGTGCTGTGTTGTAGCCATGACTCCATCCCTGCTCCATGCATGCTCGCCATATGTGTAAACAATTTGCTGATTTTAGTGGTATGACCTGTTGGCCTCTGCCTGTATAAACAAATGAAGGCCAAAGTTCAGGGAGATCAGAGGGGAAACTTTAAACATCCTGCAAAATCTGCAGTCCATTAAGTGTACGTTAGTGTTTGGTTACAGCCAATCCTTTTGTACTTCTGAGTAATTTGTTCATGGCACGTTTGGGAGAGGAGGGATGGCTTCACCTGGGGCAGGGAGGCTTGGGCTTTACACTGAGGAATCAGCTTCAGTGGTATTGTCTTGACTTGGGAAGGGCATGCTAACTCATGCTTCCCTTTTCATTTAGATTGAGGTTTAAAAACTTAAAATTGTGGGAACGTTGGCCAAAGGGCTGTAGTGTGCAAAGAATGAACAATATCATGAGAGAACTGTGACTCACAGGCAGCAGAATGAAATGTGTGGCAAGGGAGGAGGAAAAGCAAGAGGTAAAGTGAGAAGTGCTGGCAAGATCTAGGAAGGTGTACTTGAAAGTGCAAATGTGAAGAAGGCACTGGTGCTTCAAAGGAAGAGAGAAGGCAGAGAATTCTGGTAAGAGGGTTAAAAAGAAAAGATGCTGAGATTTTGACAGAAGGAAATAAGCCTTGATGTAGTAAGCCAGGTAGCACATGGAAAAGAAAGGTCAGGACTATCCAAGCTCCCGAATGACCAAGCAGCCCTCCTGTACTTTCTTTGCTTTCATCGCCAGTTTTTTTGGCAGGAGCACAGGAGCTCTGATTCCAGCCCCCAAGCTGTGTGGTGGGGAGTGGAAATTCACCTGGCTCCTCCTGCTGTTAAGCACAGCCATGCTGAGCTTTCCTGACCACTGCTTGTTTTTGTAAGTCAAACTAAGAGCCTGTATAAGTCAAAGAACCTGACAGATGTTTGCTGTGTTTTTAGTATGAACTTCACAGGAATCACTGTGATGCTATTGGCATCTCCCAGGATTTTTTGTCATTTGTGACTTTACACCTGGAGTTTTCAATTTGAGTAGAGATGAGTGAACTCTTTAATATTTCTGGAACTGAGAGGCTGAATTAACCCTGTGTATTTTTCTGACTGAAATATTCTTAATTTCTGGTGGACTTGTATGTTTCTAAAATCTTTTTTTCTCAATTTTCTGAAGACTTACTGTAAATTTAAATCTGTTACTTCTATGTAATAGGTCTTGTGTCCTCTAAAATAATTTGCTTAACTTCGAGGTGTAACTGATCATCACCAGGAAGATGTTCAAGGCATTTTACAATCTCATTTCAAGAATAAGGCAGAAACGAAATCATCTGTGATGCAAATGATTTCAGAATCCTGCATGTAATTCGATATACTTGAAATACTGGAGTTACAGACTTTTAGCATCATCCACAGCAACATTTCTGATATGAAACTCCAATAACATTTCCAAAATGCAACTCTTAATAAGTGGAGCAGCGTCTGTAGGCAAACAGCAGCTTCCTGAGAATGCAATCTTTTTCCTAAATCACTTATGCAGAGGAAGTTCCAGGCTTCCTCTGAGCCATTTTTTCCAAACACCTTTAATACATAATGCATATGTAGGCTATAATCTTAAAATGCTAATGAAAGTAAGTTTGTCTTTAAAACAGAACAGAGATGGAACGAACCAGGACGGTTTGGACTTTGTACCAAAGTGGGTGATGCCTTCAGCAGCTTCCCTGGCTGCAGAGCAGCAGTTCTGTGCTTCTGCTTCTTACCCACGTGCTGCTGCTCTGGCTCTTCATGTCCCAGCCGCTGGCCAGGGGTGCATGTGAGGTGCTGCACACACGAGTGGTTAGTGGTGACAAAGGAGTTGCAGGAGGAATTGCCCATTTCCAGAAAAGCAAGCTTGGGGAGGGGATGTCTGTCCGTGAGAGGCCTCCCAGGCAGTGTTTGGCTGTTGTCATTTGAGGTTCTCTGTTAGAGAGGGAAGCAGCCCATCCTTTAGTGCTGCTCCCAGAGCGAGAGGAGCCGTGGCTGTGTTGTGGTGGATGGGTTTCTCAGCAACCCGCTGAGACGTGCCGGTCAACAAATCCCACAGCTCCCAGTAACTTCTCATCGGGCTGATCAGCTGGAACCACCATCTGCTTTCTGCTCCCCAGATTTCTGCGCTGAGAGAAACTTCCTTAAAATGGAAATATCAAGAAACAGTTTGTGTATGAAATGTGGTCACTTTTACCATATTATACTAAACCACTTATTCCCCATTATTCTGCTTTACTGTCACTTTGCTTTAACAGAAATTTACTTTGTTACCTGTTTGCTTTATAAGACATCTTAACGAACTGTTGCGGTAGGCATCTTATGTTAAGTAGGGAAAAGGTTTGCTTGCCTAGGTAGAAAATGACAAAACACTATATCTGCTAACAAAGTCAGCTTTTATCATAGTGTCTGAAAGGAACAACTTATTTGCAAATGTGTGCATTCGGAACTCAGTAGGAGCTCTGCATTAAGTGGTATTTGCACATGTGCATTTTATATTCACAGATCCCATCTGATGCACAGATAGCATTCTGCTTTTAAGGGTATTTGGCAATGTGATGATGTCCTTGGAAGGTGAAGGAAGACTACTATTTGAAAATAAAAAAGTGCCAATAATCAGTAGGTAGGAGGGAGTTGAATTAACATTTTGTAGAATTATTTGTTTTCCCACTGCTGACAATTACTTACAATAACAAATGTCATTGTTTGCTTATTTTCCCTGATGTATATTTAGTCACCCTTAGAGGCAGGATAAGCTGCAGACCCAAAACCCCATCAATTTTAACATCTTCTAGGAATGTTTCCCCTCAGTGTACAACTGCCTTGGCAGTGGTAACTTTTAGAAAAGATATTAGATTTTTAAATTAGAGCTTTTGGCTAACTCTGAATAATTAATTTTTGAAGTGGTGCATGAAAGGAGGTAGGAGCTGCTCTTGGAGCAGGTGAAAATGGAAATTCACTGTTGCTCTATTTGGGAAGTTGCTCAGTACTAAGAAAAGAAAAAAACAGCATTTATATAACCAATACAAGAATACACATTAAGTGTAAAAAAAACTTTGTTTTTCAGGCTTTTAGGATTAAGATTTTGAGCCAAAAAGGCAGATGGTAAATCCATTTCCCAATGCTAATCTGACAGTAATGTTCTGATCCTCTGTGGAGCTCAGTACTGCTGTGTGCTTCTCCAAAATCCACGGGCTGCTGGGAAATGGTATCTCCTGGTGCAAGAAAGTCTTCTCTGCTTTAGGTAGGGCTGGAGGAGGGTCTCCTTTTACTGAACAGATACAGGCAATACTGCTTCTCTAGTTGCTCTGCAGTGAGTGCTATAAAATGCTGGGTTTTTCAGGAGTTGGGGAAGATGATGATTTGGTGTCCTTCTCTGAGTGAATGGTTGTGAGCCATCTTTCATTCTTTCTTTAATCTGCAAATGATACTGTCTCTGTTCCTACAGATTTGAAAAATGGGCTCTGTTCAACTCATTCTGCCAGTTGCTCTGCAAAAACAGTATTTTAAAACGGTCTTTTGAGATAAAATGTGAGAAGTGACCTTTGAAGAAATTGGGGTAAGCCAAATGAGTCATAAAAATGCAATTGTGCAAAGCTGTCTAGATGTGTCTTGAACAGAACTAGATTTTACTTGATCGCCTGAATAAACTCTAAAATTCTTGTGTTTTTAAAAAAGAACAATTTTTTTTTGACTGTCAAGAAGTCATTAGTTTTGTTTAATGTGGAAAATCATGATAGAACTGATTCAATTGTAGAGCACTCCTTGAACCTTGCAGAGTGAGAAGCTGCCAAAGGGATGGATTTTCAGGTGGTAGAGGGGGGTGGTACTGACTAAAGGCCCTTCTGGATCTTCCTGCTGCCAGTGCTTAAAGGACCTGTTTTGCTTCTCTCTGTCAAAGTCAGTCTCAGTCACAGCGTTTCTTAGGGACTCTTTTTCTTGGTTTGACAGCTTGTTACTCTGTTCTACCTGGAGAGCAGTAAATGGGTAAGCAAGGGGAGCCTTTTCACGTAAAGGCTTATGGTCAGTATTACATGACACTTCCAAAGAATGAAGTGTTTTGGATTAAGCAGGATTAGACCTGTAGTTTTTCAGATCTTTATCTGTTTTTTGGGTAATAACTTACACGTTTGGCTGCATTATAATTTTACAGATAAGCTTCTGCAGACAGAGCCAAACTCTCCATGTCCCGTATGGGCCATCCGAGATGAATTGATATATATGTATGTATTTGATATATGTATTTCATTCTTAGCCATTTTAAGGCCTTTCTTGAAATTCTCATAGAACACATGCAGCTATTTTTGAAAAAGTGAAACCAAATCCTTTATTAAACACGTAATTGTGTGGTGCAGACAGCAGTCTCCAAAGATGTTACTGCTCTTCTTGCCAGGTAATTGTAGTAGGGAATTCAGTGCCTCCTGGGGCGCTTCTGCCATTGGTCTCCAGTCGCTTCCCGCCTCACAGGGAAAGCAGAGAGCAGTAAATGATTTCTGGTTTTAATTAGGCTGACAACCATGCGTGCCCTGAAGTACATTAGAAGGTGCAGTCATTAAGTGTAGTGTCCCTGGAGGCATTTCCTGCCCGTATCCTGGGATTTGGTGCTGTGCAGCATCTCCTTTGGCTTGTCTTGCAGTGGGGACTCTGCAGCACTTAACTGGCATTTTTGTGTTCAGGCTACAGAAATTCTCACGTTGCTTCTGTTGACACCTCAGACCTACTTCAGCAGTCTTTTTCCATTTATCTAGATGTTCCAGTTGAGAAAACATGTTTATATTTGATTATCTAGTCAACATTATGTACAATAGATGCCATTACAGAGGGCACCTCGTCCAGTTTGTGCTTCTCATTGATCCAGACTGGAGATTTAGTGTTCAGATAAAGATTAAATCAAAAATTTAAAAAAATTTGGAATTTTGATATTAGAAACGGTAATAAAGAATAGAATGATTAGACAGGTTAATATATATGATGATTATTTCATGGAAGAGAGTGCTTTTTAGCTCTCTGAAAGTGGATATGTGTGGGAGTAAGGGCAGTCCAATAGGTTTTGAAATTTCAGATACTTCAGAGAACCTGATAAAAGAATCCCTTCTGAGAAACCTGGATGTTGTTAAAGTTAGGCAGTTCTTTAGGGACCCTTTTTCAAAAAACAGACAACAAAAGATGGAAGCAAATGGCCAGGTTCTAAGTTGCGAGGAGATTATTTGTAGGATCTCTGCTGGGATCTACTCTGCTCAGTATGGTAACTATGAACTGGAAAATAAGGTAATTTACACAAAATCTTTCAAGGTAGATAAATCTAAATTGGACTCTTAGCAGGGTCCTGCAGTACATAACTCGACAGTAAAGTAGTACGGGCAGTTTGGCAATGTTATTTGCCCAGTAATGTATAGCAGAGGATGGGGTGAGAGGAGCAAATTTGTTTGTGGTGTGTGAGGAGTTCTGTGCACAATGAACTGTTCCCACCTGGGAAGAGATGCAGGAGACATTGTGCATAACATGATGAAAATGTCACTAATGAGTGATCCAAAGTGTGAATGTGATTTTGTGAATTGGGACGGAGCAGGGAACCTGGTGACTATTGTGGCCAGCCTGTGTCTTGAGTACTGCGTGCTCTTGTTGTCCATACCTGTCCTTCCCTACCCCTTCTTCCCAGTGTTAAAACATGTAAATAAATACTAAAAATTAATAGGCTGAATAGGAACAAAAGTGTGGCTTCTGCACAAGGAAAGAATAAGTAAACCTGGATCTGACTAATAGTCCACCTAGATCAGTGTCCAGCTTCAACAGCGACAATTACTAGCTGGCTCAGGGACAGTGTGGGAACTGGGTAAGCTTAGAATGATCCCTTTCTTTCCCTGAATCCTATGAAGCTTTATTTCATCTGGGTGATCCCTTAGCCTCTAATCATCTGGATTTCATACTTAGCCAGATGTGTATGTGTTTAGTAACCCTTAATAGTTAGTTTCCTAAACTCTCTGGTCTCCTTTTGAGGAGCTGTGTAAGCTTTTTGCATCCAGAGCACGTTGTGGCAGCTTACATATGTGTTATGTGACAAAACACCTCTCTTGGTTTGTTTTGGCTTAACTCTTCAGCCTGAAAAAGAAATAACTGCAGAGAATATTAAAAAAAAGTCTATGCATTCGTAAATGGCACAGAAAAAGTGACTGTGGAAGGTTCTGTGTCAAAATCTGATGACTGAAGTGTTCCAGTGAAATACCAGGTGCCTTATTTAAAAAACAAATAAAATGAAAATTATGCCTTGAAAAAATCAGTACTATAAATTACTGCAGTGGGATTATGTGAAAATCAAAAGTAGAAATGGGTTTGAAAAGGAATGAAATATATTTGTAAAGGATCTTGGTTGAACGTTGCAGTCCAGTTACATCCTTCAGCATGGGAAATGTCATAAAATAGGAAACAAAATAGCACCAGGCAAGCTATCATAAAATTATCTGCTCATAAAAAGTTGAAATTTTATATGGTGCTTCCTTGTATATTAAAATAAATACAAGATTTATCTATATGTTTTTTAAAATGCCAAAAGGTAGCACAAGTGAATGTGTGATATGCACATACTCTGATCTATGACAGGAGAGACAGGCTAACTTGATATTTAGTAAAATGTCAAGTATTTTTGAAGAGCACTAAAGCTGCTACAGGAGTTGCAGCAGGGATTACAGGTTTGTCTGGTCATGTAAGGTGAATTTCATTTCCACTTCACCTCTATGAATAAGATGAAAATAAAATATGGAAATACTACTATTAGAATTATTTGATATTCTGTTTCTCACATGTGTTTTCCATTACCAAGTAAATGCTTAAAATAGTTCCAGGAGACTGAAAACAAGTTTTTGTCAGACACAGTTTATAAAATAGTTTCAACCACTTAAAATGGAAACAGTTTAAAATGGATTATTATAGGTAAGCCTGAAAACTGCCCTCAATAAAGATTAGGCCATGGCAGAATTCCTGCTGTTGCTTGGTAGTGAAGTTAATTCTACCTTTTTTCTTGAGCTGAATATGGGCATCTGTTCATATTTAGGTAACCTTTAGACCTAAAAGGAAGCTGTACATGTTGTTTGCAGCTATCCTGATGGCTCCTCACCAATTGTTCATTCAGAACTGGTCAGCACAAACACATTGTAAATGTAAAACCTCCCCTGATGAGAAAAGGCAACAAGATCCTTTGCCTTCACTCTCACTGTAGAAAGTAGATGCAGCCTAACTTGTGAAGAAGAGAATGTTCTGTTTAGAATGAAGTACCTGATGAGGTCTGAACTAAAAATCTGGCTGTTCATTCAAACCCAGCACCAGTGTTTCAGCTTTGCAAGGGAAGCAAATGTCTTCTGACTAATTGTAGATCGGCTTCATTAGACACAGCTTTATAATATGTTAGCACTGATCAAATAACTGGTACGGTATCTGAAATAGGAGTTGTGTTTATAAAATAGGTGGAAACTGATAGTGCTGAAGTTGCTGATGTGTATGCTTGAAACAGCTCACTTCAAGTGAGTTTTCTCTGACTTACAGCAAATCTGCCCTGGTTTGCTTGCCCTCTATATCTCTGGATTGATTTTTTTAAAGATGGTGTATTTATATCCTAAATGTTTGGTGACTGACACTAGTCTGCCCTGCCTTGTTTCTGCCTACAGTTGAAGGCTGATGGTCCCTAATATATCCTTAAAGCATCATCCAGCATGGGACAAAAGCTGCCTTTTGCCTCACATCGTTGCAATGCTGCCACTCTGTGTTGGTGCAGATTGGCTCTCAGTGGGCTCAGTGGTTGTGGAACATATTTGCTCCTCAATCCGAGGGCAGGGAGTGAAGCATCAGGCTCCCTTTCTGAAAGTCACTGAAGTTGGTGTGACTCTTTGTGGCAAATCTCCACCCCCACCAAAGCATTGCTAACAAATACATCACTGAAATAGTGTCCCAGTGGAGCTGTCTATTAGCAACACTTTGCTATCTAAAAAAGATGGATTATAAGAAAAAAAAAAAACATTTATTTTTAACTTCTCTCTTTTTTAACCCTGAGAAGTTTATAGGAAAAGATATTGAGTTTTTAGAAAAATTAGTTACGGATACCTTGAATCCCTGAACCAGCTGGGAGTAGTTCATTTGCAGATTGACTTATCTGCCAGCAGCCTTAATCTATTTGACATCCATTGATCCAGTCCATTAAAGAAGGTCACTTTCTCGTTACTGCCGGAGTTGAAGCTTAAGATTCCAAACAGCCCAACTTTGGCAAGGTCTTATATTAGGTAACCAAGTCTTCTCCCAGCTCAGAATGACACCACCACCCCCTGCCTTGTTTCTTCCACATTTTATCCTTCAATAGCACCAGATGTTCAACAAGCTTATGTTTTCAGCAAACCTCCTGGGCCTGTTTATTGTCAGACTGGTGCACTGGAGTGTCAGGGAGGTCAGCAGTTGACCTATTAAAAAAAAAAAAAGTAGTTGATTTCAGAGGAAAATTAAATGCCTGGAGTGACATGTGAAAGCAGTGTGCATTTTTAAAGTTTAATTCTGTGTGAGAGAGCTAGTGAATGAGGGATGTTTTGTCGTTGGCACCTAGTGATAAGTTCTTGATATTTAAAAAAAAAAACCAAACTATGGGATTTAACCATAGTTAATTGAGCAGGAGAACTTGTAGCTTCTGCACAACAGTTTAAAACCACACTAGAAGCTTGTTTGGGTTTTTTTATTTGGTTGGTTGGTTTAAATTCGGTGCTGTTTCAATTCACTCTCCCTGAGGAGCTTGTGTATTTGAGGTACAGATGCAGGGGGTCACCTCTCAGCTGCTGGGCTTGTGCTGCTGGTGCTGATGCAGCCAGAGCTCTGGGCCAGCCTGTGTGAGGTGGGAGTTTGAGCAGCTCCTGTCTCCTCCTGACCAGTTTCCCTTTTGACTGAGGTTTGCAGAGTGTTATGCAGGCCACTGTGTCAAGGCAAATTCAGTTTGGTACCTGGTTCACCCTTCTGGCTTTTCTATTCTTTGGTTAAACCCAGAATTACAGCATTAAGATCTTGTTTGGAGCTGAGTGTGTGTCCTTCTAAAGGAGTTACCTGAACTCTGTACCTTTTCTACTTTATTATTTTTGTGTGTTTTAAATGCTCTTTATTTCCAGATGTTGTTTATTATGCAGTGTAACTTGACAGTGTGGTCTGTGCAATCTTCCTCTACACTCCCTGCTGCTGGTCTATTAAGAGAAAATGACCTCTTCAAAAACAATAATGTAACAGTGATATCATGATGTCAGGGCTTTGAAACACTTCATATTCTTTCTCGATATTAAGGTCCCGGTAAAGTGCTGAAAATACCTGGGAAGGGAACTGATAACATGTTGTGCACATCACACAAGGGACTTGGCTGTGAAAAACATTGCTTTTCTTTTAATGTTGATGGTTTGGGTTTATTGTCCAGGTGCAATTGAAAAAAATGGTGATCTGCCTCTTTTTTTTTTTTTCCCCCCTCACTCTTTCCCCCCTCACCTCACCCTCACTGTGTACTTGGGGTCAGTTTGTTCTGGCTGTAGTTTGGTTTTTCATCCTTTGCAAGCATAGCATTTGCTTTCCCTTGGGAAAGTGAAAATATTGGAAGTAAGCAAACTTTGACTGCAGTCTCAAGATAAGAAGGGACTTACAGGGTCAGTGTTGTCCAATGACATTTAATACTTGACTAGATTTCTCCCAGAGTGTAAGAGCTAAGTTTAGATACTGGTGTTGTGTTGAGTGTATGGAGTTAAGCTTCCAGGGGAAGAAAAGCATGTAAAATCACACAGCATAATTCTTAGTGTTATTTATAAAGCTCTTGTTCTCAAGTATCTGAGAGAGTAATATATATTTTAATGAAACTGTAATAAATCCTGGACTGAAAAGAGAGGAGGGTGACTTCATAGTATGGTCACTTCAGGCTATAGGATGATTTTGACGATAGACTTATTAAATATGTTTTCATTAAGAAAATTATTTGAGCTTCATATTGGAATTGATTCCCATTTAAATAGACATCAGCCTACTTCAAAAATAAGAAACGTGAAAAATGGACAGAAGAGGCTTTTGTATAACAACCAGTTTTATCAGATGCTTTTTCTTGTTGCTACTTTTTATTTTTGAAGCATTTGTTTGCTGCATAAGCTCTCGGTGCAAATTTTTATTTGCTGTTAAATTCTATTACAAAGATCTTTTGACTGGAGTACCACTGTATTAGAAACACAGACTCTATTATTAAGACTATTATTAAGACACGTCCTGCTTGACATTGCTTTATTACAAAGGAACTTTTTGTGGAGAAAATGGTTGTCTGTCTTGCTTTAGGTAGCTGTGATTACTGCAGCGTTAACGGGGCCATGTGCTCCTAGAAAGTTCATAAGGCAGGGAAAAAAGCTTGGCACTTCTTTAGCTAAAGAGCTTGTGTTGGGATGAGGCCAAGCTAAACACCTCCAGGTTTATGATTTGCATCTCTCCTCAGCTGTTGGGGTTCCCTGGGATTTGTATCATTGCTCAGGGGCTGCCTGTAGGCACTATGGATCCCATTATTGTGTAGAACAAATATATGGAGTGCATCTGGGGAGAAATAAAATTTCTATTCTTTGACCTTTTAAAGAGAAGTTTTACTGCATGTGCCTTGACAAACGGTTCCTGTAGGTGCACGATTCCCGTTTTCCATGAGGGGAAATATTGAGAAATGTGTGGGTGAATCTACAC
Source organism: Ptilonorhynchus violaceus (assembly GCA_013397565.1). NCBI lineage: Eukaryota > Metazoa > Chordata > Aves > Passeriformes > Ptilonorhynchidae > Ptilonorhynchus > Ptilonorhynchus violaceus. The sequence goes on from VZRJ01008268.1 coordinate 4,653,136, forward strand.
ATTTTTCCATTGCAGTTTGAATGTGTACTTCAATGGTAGTTTTAAAAGTATGTGTAAACCAATTGGCAAACCATAAATCCATATTAAAACTTACTGAAACTGTTGAAATGTGCATTTTTTTCTTGAAATCTCACTCAGGCCTTGTTTGTTTCTTCAGCTTTGTTTAGAAAAGTTTGTTTTTCAGAAATCTCCACATCAAATCCTGTATCAGATTTTTCTCTCCCGCTCCCTACACCTACATATTTATATAGCTATAAATAATAACTGTAACGTTCTTGAGCTTGAATAACCCTCTTCTGTCTTAGTCCGTCAGGGACGAGGTTGCCCTCTGTACTCAGCTGTCAGCTGCCTTGCTCCCTTCCCTGCACGGTTCAGTGCTCCTCTCTGAATGCTCCTCCAGCCAGAAACCACATCATGCTCCAGGAGTTGGTATTCAAGGAAAAAAAAATATGAGAAAGAGCCCTTTGAATTAGCATGTGCAGGGCCCAGCAGGATCTGCTGGTTAGAAGGAAAATATGAACTAAAAGCTGTAGGTTTTAATAGTGAGGGTAATTTATTATCCTTTGGAACACTTTATCGGGATATGCAGTAAATTGCCCAGTTGTGTGGCTTTTTAGAATCAAGTTCAGCTACCTTGATACAATTGCTAATTCTGCCTACTGGATCAGACGAGGGGTTTGCAGGGTGATATTGTAGCTGTTGCTGTGCAGGGTTAAAGTTGGGTGATTTTTTTGGTTCTTCTGGATGAAGAGGAGCTGCCGAGATTGATTCAGTCACAGCAGAGGGAAATTGTGCTTTGGCTTTGTTCTGCCACAGCCAAGGCAGCTCCATCCTGATTTTTCCGTGGGAGTACAACTGAACACCTCTGGAAGTGCCCCCCGTGGCCACTCGAGTAGTTCGTAGCTATGGCAGCCAAGGTCACTCGCCTGTTGCTGCTCAGAGCACGTTTATAGCTGTGACAAGGCACATAATGTGGCCTTTGTGTTCTCCATCCTAGAAATGGAAAATCAGCGCAGGCTGGGGATCTGTCAGTTCCTGGGCACAGCGAGGCAGCCACTCGTCTCTCCCTCCGTATCAGATCTGGAAGTTAAAGGTTTTCAGGGATATATGCTGCAAAGTAACCTTTAATGCTGGGTGATTTCCATGGTCAGCTGGATAAAGCACAAAAGCTGTGACGGATTTTTGGTGTGCAAACCCCCTGGAGTAATGCCTGGCTGGCCGGCAGCTGCTTCCATGGATCCCTGGGCAGGATGAGGGGCTGGCGTGTGAGAGCTGTGCCACGGGGTTCTTGTCTCTTTGTCATTAAATATCATGTACTTACTAACATTTCTTTCAGACAGCAGCTAATGGAATTAGGGATATTTTATGTCATCTCTACATCAATAATGCAATATGGGCCACATCAAGAATTGATTTTTTTGGTGTGTGTTTGGGGAAGGAAGCAGAAAGATAATTTAACTCTTGACAGTGAGAGATTTCTTTCTGTAACTCCAGTTTGATGTAGATTCTGGTTGTGACCTTGAAGTCACATCTAGAAGCAAGGAGGCTAATTAGTAGAATTTATAATTACTTTGGATGACTCTCTAAATTACAGACATGCAATAAAATCAATACCCCTGGAGCAAAGCAAGTTCTACAGCAAAGACAGGTTAGTGTATAGGACTACACTGGTTGTATTGCTTTGCTACATAGGTTGTAATATCACTATTTTATTGTGTTTGGAAACGAGGCATTGGTTGGTTGAGTTTGTTTGGTTTTGTTGTTTTTTTTTTTTTCTCCGTGGGGTAGCCTGTGAGAAGAGTTAATTCTTCCATGTGCTATTTCCATGCCTGTTCTCCTTCAGTCAGAGAAAATCAGCACTTTTGTTTGCTGCTGCCAGGTTTGCTGTGTCCTTTGAGAGGATCAGTGGCGTCCTCTAAGCTGCCTCCAAAAAGGAGGAATAACTTGAGCTTGCCTGCGCCTTTGCAGATGGTAAGGAAATGCTGTGACTTAGCAGAAACAATCCCAGCCAGGAGCGTATCCAAAAGGAGATGGCAGTTCCGTGGGGCAATAGAGAGCATTGGCAATGTTTGCCACTTGGAGATAAGCAAGGAATGGACTTTTATAAGCTGCAGGTTTGGTTGACAAAATTTCCCCTGAAGGCTGACAGGAAGCTTTTAATTCATCATTGAATATTTCAGAAGTCTGGAGTTTGTATGCATGAGCTGACATACACCTGCTTGGGTTTGTTTACTCTGGGTATTAAGTTCTGAAAAAACAGTATTGATGTGTTTATTTCTACAATTTGATTTTTTTTTGTTTGTTTGCACATTGTAAATATATATTCAGACATTTGTAGCAAACATGTATTTGGGGACATGATGTGCAAGAGCTGATGTTTTTAACATATAATTGTTTGTTTGTTTTTTGAAGAGAAAAAGATTTTGGATTAAGCTTTTGCTTATCGCTGTGGTACTGAAAACTTTCTGTTCAAAATGCAGCATTCCGATGTAGCAAATACTTCAAAAGTGTTACTACTTTACTGTTAATTCATAGTCCTAGTGCAGATTATTTGCTTATTGTTTGATGCAAAGTATGCTTCAGGTAGCATTTCCAGATTAATATCTTGCTTTTTTCTTTTTTTTATAGAACAAGGTGATAAAGTTAAGTGGGATTTCTCTTCCATGCTGTTTTCTAGTGGTTTCGAATAATTACTTGAATTTGCAAATGGGATACTAAAAAATGAGCAAAGGCATTTTGGTGCTGAAGATCCCCCCACATATATCATTCATATCAAGAGAAAAGTTTTTGGTGGGCTAAATCTTGTATTTTGATAAAGTAGCTTAGAAGGTCCGTTTTGATTTTAGACAAGGGCTTCAGCCATAAACGAACAAACTTGCTGGCTGAACCATGCAATCAATATGAATGTGTTGGATGCCTGTTGCATAGCACAGAATATTCTATTTTATTAAATATTAAAGATTCTAGCTCTGTGCTATGCTACAAACTGCTCCGGGGCTTCCTGGTACTTCTCAAGAAGTTCACACAGGAACTATTTGTGTGTTTGCCCACCCAATGCTTATGGGCACCGGTGTAGTACAGAGGTCAAATGTCAGTGTCCTCAGGTTTAGTTTCGCAAAGACATTTTGGCTTTTTTCATTATCCGTATCCTAATGCCGCGGCTGTGTGCCGAGTGCCAGTCCCAGTCTGTGGCATCATCTCTGTTTAACAAATTCTTCCAATGTGTGCCTAAATTCATTGGAAGTCAGTAGCATGTAGGGACATGCTTAGCTGTACTCAAGGACATCCCTGTGCCTGGCCAAAATCTGTGGAAAGAGACCAACCCACCTGTGGCAGGAGCTGGTGACGTTCGCGTCCTGCTGAGCCAGCTGATCCATCATTACTGACAGAGCTTAGGGAGGACTGGCTCTCCTATTGGTACACCCTGCATTAAGGCTGTGATTATGGACTGACTTAGCCAGGTTTAAAAAAAACCAAACCCACAAGCTCTTTGCAGCCTTTCATCAAGTATTCTTTTGCTGATGCTGACAGAAATGAGAGCAAGGAGGCTATGAATACACTTACCCTCTTGTAAATTTGCCTGTGGTAATGCAAACTCTCCCCCTTGCCCATCGACTCACAGAGCAGACGTGCTCTTTGCCTGCAGTCTTGCTGAGTTGACAGTCTCTGTCACCAGCCTGTGCTATCGGCCCATCATCTGGTCGTACTTTTCTTCTGCTGGCAAATCTGCCCCATCTCGATGGTTGATGGAAAATGTCAAGTTTTTGCTTCTTCTGACGCTTCATCTTCCTGCGATGTAGTTAAGTTTATGATAATGGGTTTTTAATTTATTGCATTGTGTTTAATGTACATGGCAAGGAGACGGGCACTCATGGCAATGGGATATGAGCCTTTGCAAGCACACAGGTACTGGGACTTTGGAATAAGTGCCTGTTTATTCATGGGTTTACATGTCCTGAAATCTTCCAAATTACATATGTTCTAAGATTATTTTTTGTCGTTGCATACACAAGTACAGACTTATGTTTTAATGTATTTTAAACACAGAGCTAGGTCTTTGGAATTCACCTCTCCTTGCTTCCCATGGCCTGTCACTCCGCCTCCATCTTCCTTTGTGTGATTTCAGCTGAAGGGGGAAAAAGGATGAGTCATCCATCAGCTTATTGTAAGACAGTGTAGACAGCTGTAAATATATCCTGTCTGGAGATTGGATTCCAGTAATCAGCACAAAATAACCATTGACATCACCCAGGGTAACTCTGAGCTCTTCTCGCTCAAAAAAACGGTTGGGGGAAAGGGATTAATGGTGCCAAAATAGCAAAGGGCAGTACTCCTTCTTGTGTAGATCTGTGTGTCCCTTGTTTGTTGCCTTCACAAACTGCGTGGAAACAATTAACTAGCAGACTGTTGCTGTGGGCTAGTATCTTAATATGGCTTTATTTTAAAAAATATTAATAATAAAAATCTAGACATGAGGGGACAGCGGTTTCTGTGCCTAGAGCTAAACTCGTGGCATAGGGAACAGGTTTCTCGTGGTACATTCCCTACTTGTAGACAATTTGGGTTGAAATTGTGGGTTAAAATCTTGACTTCAGCTTTCAGAAATATTTGAGGAGGATGTGGCCAAAATAGGATGTGTGTTTAATTTTTATGAACATGGCTTTTGTATACCTGTGGTTCAAGGCTTATGGCTTGCACATCTCTACTTGAAGTCTGAAATAAGTGGAAATGAGTGAAGTGAACCAGTTTCCCCTGCATACCTTGTGTTTGTTTATTTGCAGTGCTCAAATCTACCAAGGCGTTAAGGCAAAATAGCTGCTTCCAAAGGCAAATGAGAATCATGGCCAAGAGCTAGGAATAGCATCAAGTTTGACATTATTTTCTGTCTGGCCGAGCAACAGCCAGAGAGACAACAAATATCAAGGATAGATTGAGAAAGAGATTGCACTCTCTCAATGTCACTATGGCCAGCTGCTATTTCCTTCAGGAATAGCATTTTGGCAGTATGAGTGTTTATTAAAGCCCCTTTTTCTTTCTGGAATTACTAGTGTGGTTAGGATTGCTCCATAATAACCCTGTCCAAACCAGCAGTTACAACTGATATATTTTATCTGATGAGTTTCATAATCTGTTGAATATGTGCACCGTGTAAATTAGGGATTTTACTTTCATTTGAAAAAGGCTAATTTGTAGTGCCTCATGCAAATCAACTCTTTATCAAAAAGCTCCAGGGAGCATGTGTGTACTTGGTTTTTGTGCCCTTCTCAGATGGATCTGTAGGTTGGAAGCTTCCACTGTACAGACCAGAAGAAGCAGGTCTCTGCCTGGCATATGGAAATGAGATTTAAGAAATCATTCAAACAGTGATGCCCAGATTTACTGCTTTGAAATGGAAATTGGTTGCAAAACAAAAATGTTGCTTTTATATGGGTTCTGATAGTCTTGCTAGTGCTACTACAGGAGGCAGGAATGAACTGAAAGATATTAAAATAACTAAACCACCAAATCCTCTTTTTTCCTTTCAGCCTCGCTGTATGTATTCCATGTTCAAAGACCTGTTGGAAATTTCTCAAATTAACATAAAGCCTGTAATTCTGTTAAACAAATGTTTGAAATGTTCACATCAAATGTAGGTGCAGTAGGATCTACGTACATAGGTCTGGAAGTGGATAGCCTGAAAATCCTGCTTGGTTTGGGGCTCCCCAGGCTCCTGTGCCTTTGGGAGGCCCTGAATTTGGTGTACAAGTGCTGGCAGTCCTGGGCCCCAAACGCTGTGTGTGGCTCAAAACCAGCAGGAAACAGAGGTCCTAGACTAGGGTTTTAAGATGCTTAATGTCCTGGAAATAGTGTCTCCCTGGGAGCATGTGTGAGTTAATCAGTGCTATTACATTGTTCAGGGTTTTTTTCCTTCTCCTTGTTTTCCTCCAAGTTTTTAGAACCTAATATTATTAGTTATTTTAGTGTGTCTCTTCCTCCTTGAAGCAGCAGCAGCAGCCCTGCTGTACCTGCTGGTGCTGGGGTCAGAGTACAGGTGACAATGCTGCTAACAAAGAGCAGGACTCAAACCGGCCAAAGCACCAGTCCTCTCTCTCATTTGTACTCTCATAGAGTACAAATCATGAAAAGTTTCCTCTTCTCATTCATGGCTACTTTTCATGCATTAAAAATCTCAAAAGAAGAGGAGAGTGGTGACTGTGTGTGGTCTGAGGAAAGAGATTCACCAGTTTAATACGGAAAGATGTGCCTTAACTGCTGAATCATCCTCTTGGGGATCCTTTGAACTTTAATGTGGCTGGAAAGAAGTGAACAGACTGTTTCTGTGCAGTATAGCATAAATGTGGTGTCTTTCTCTAAGGGCTTAGTATTTAATCTGAAATTTGTTATTTGCATTTAAAAATTTACTCAGAAGTTTGTAAATAAGCAGCTCGGGTTAATTGTTGGAATTAGTGTGTGAAAAAGGCATGGTCCTTCCCAGAGGGAATTCTGGATGAGCACTTTGAAGTTTATTGGTTGTGCAGCTACCTAATTTTTTTTGGATGACTTGAAAGGCTGCCAGCATCTCTGCTGATTCAGAACAAGCTGATAGTGTTCTCTGCAGAGCTGTCTTGTCTTTTGGGGGCTGGCCTGAATGAATTAACACAATGTTTGTGGGGGACAGGCTGGGAAGCCAGGGCAGAATCGGTTCGAGGGAGCAGTGGCCTCTCTTTTCATGTAAAATCAAACAAAATAGCAGCATATTTCATATACTTGTAATAAGGACATTTCAGTGGGGTGTGTGGTGAGCGCTAGGCTAAGGAAGGTCATAAATGAGAGGAGATCAGGAGCTTGTATTTCTCTGTGTTTTCTAGGAATTCATACATCAGCTTGAGCTGCTGGCACAAGTGGTGTGGTTGGTCGTGTGTGCTTCCTATGGCTATTTGAATTGGTATTACAGGAATCAGTATTCCTGTGTCAGTGTCTTGTTTTAATTTGGAAAAAGCTTTGACTTGAATGCTGTATATTATTGAAGATAATGGAGAATATGCAGAAAGTTACTGCAGACAGCTGTCTGCAATATGGAACATCAAATTCTCTTTTATTCTTTTCCTTTTTTTTTTTCCCCTGGGCTGAGGTGATTGTTTTACTGTACTGTGGTCTACTTTCTGCCTTAATAACCTGGGGATGAATTGCAGCCAACAGCATGGCAAAACTTCTGTGGCTTTTCTTGCTAGTGGTGTAATGCAGGAGGAAATCCTGCACTCTGGTGTCGGTGGGGTTTGCAGGAAGTGCTATGGACTTTAAAGTTACTTCCAGTAGTAATTTCACCAGCTCTGGGCCTGCCATCTCCTCTTCCTTGAGGGCACGTTGCCCTTTTTCTTAGTGTCTTCAACCCCTCAGCCTTTTGGTTTCACTGATGTACTGTAGCTCCATGTATTTGGAATAGTGTTTCTATTGTCTCTCCAGGTGTGTTGCTGTAATTGAGAGCAACTTTTATCCTTTTGTTAACCAAGGAAACAAGTTCAGAAACATGTGATTGTATCACACGGCAATTTATAAAAGAGCAATTATCAGGTTAGGATTTACAGGATGGTTTTTGAAAACATATTTCTTTCCAATTTATTTTTCCTTTGTTAAAAATCAGTTTATCACCATAAAATTTTTATTGATAACTTTGCGTGTTGCTGTTGTAGGTTTTGAAATTTATGATTAGACAGCTTGCATTAAAATGTCAGGTGTTTAATTTGACTTCAGTGTGCAACTGTGTGCACGCAATAAGAAATAAATAATGAGGGGTTTTTATGCAATAGAGTGTATATTTGTATTGGATTTGGATTTTTAGTATTGCAAAATAGCATTTGCCTCAGCAGTAGGGCTATACCCTCCAAAATGCTTTTGTACAGATACGTGGTGTAGACTCATAGTGGGATTGCAAGTTTGAGCAAAGAAATACAGTGAAATGCAAGAGCTGAAGAAGCAGGAGCAGCCTGTGTGGAGAAGCTGTGCTGGCTCCCAGGGAGAGTGGGTTCTTGGAGCCTGGTTCTACCCTGGCTAGATGTGATCCAACATGATGGAAGCTCGTTGGCATATTGCTGCAGGCTGTCGGATGTTTTTCTTCAAATCTTTGGAATAAGAGTATGAGGAGGAGGAATCCAATCCAGGCCACGTGTGTGTCTGTGGATAATGATCCTCAGCAAGACAGTCTCGGGGAATAAATCTGGTTTTTATGAATGAGCACCTGTTGCTTTTCATGGAACCGATAATCTTGGAGCAGCTGCTGGTTAGGACTGGTGGTATCAGCTCTTGGCCCTGCTTTAGCACAGTGTGTTTAAGCCCTGTGTGTGGACTCACTGATCTGCTTTATGATAAACACAGGCGGTCCTTGGATCGCAGGGACTGACAAATGGAAAGTCACAGAAGGCTCCTTGTTGCAGCTCCACATAAGTTCCTTTGCGCACTTGAGGAGGCGTCTCTGCAGGCACAGCCATCCCCCACACTGCCCCAGGAACTGCCTGCTCCTGTCCTCCCAGCCTCCCTGGGGTACAGACAGCCCCCCAGTGTTTTAAAGTGAAGAAATAGGTATGTTTCTGTTCCTTGAATCTCGTTTTTACAATGTCACAGCACAGAAAATTGCCGAATTGTGGTTGTGCTGCTTCTCTTGTGTGCTGAACTGGCACTGACAGGGAGATAGGAATTCAGGAGGATCTGATTTAACAGGAGCTTGGAAGCCTGGTGGCACTGATGAGCCCTTTAAAACCTATTTTTAGACTAGGAATAGTGAAGATTGACAATGTGGTCTTTTGAGATCAGTCTTTTCCCATCTTTCTGTGTAATGCCAGCTCAGTGGCTCTTTTGTTTGGAGAATGTTTGCTTAAAATGAGGGGAAATAAACAAACAACATTTTAAGCTCTTACAAAAGCTAATGCAAGCACAGAGGTGTTTCTGTGTAATTATGGGGAGCTTGCTTCTGAAACAAGTAATGTTTTCTCTTGTATCTTTCTTCCCCTTAAAGTACCTGAAGACAATGATGGAAAGATACAATTGCCCTTTCAAGGACTGTGCAACTTCTTGTTAATGTCATTTGTGTAAACTCAGATGGCTGCTGTATTTCAATGATTTCATTTGAAAGAATTGAACTGATAAGTCTCAGGTCAGATCAACCATCCATGATCAACCCTGGTTAGCTGCTTGTGCTCACTGCTCCTCAGCAAAATGTGATGGGGGAAAGAGGCAGCGGGTCAGGATGTCTGTGCTGCCACAACTGGCCTGGTTTCCCCAGGAGCTGATCCTTGGCCACCTGTGGGAGGCTGTATTTAGGGGATGCAGTTCTTTTAACCACAGCAGAATGATCTGTCTGTCTTCCTGTGCCGAAGTCTGAAATTGTGTGGGCTTATGTAAGCAGACACGAGTATTTATAAGCAGAAAAACAGAGGATGCTGCTTCATCACTGACCACTGCTTCTTAAAATTTGCCTTTTGTAGAAAATACCATATACATATGTACGTGTGCAAATACACAGTGAGTATATATGTGTATGTATGCACATGCACACACCCTCAGTATGGGTATAATAAAACTTTAGTTGCAGCACTGCACAAACAGAGATATCCTGAGCGGCCCCAGAAAGAACTCTTGGTTCCCAGAAAAGTCTACCCAGCCGTGGCAGCTCACATGGCAGCAGTGCTTATTAGTAAGAGCTGTGGCTTTCTCAGTCATCTAAAAATCACAGAGCATGTCATAGTCATCTGAAAGAAGAGATTAAAATTCCTTTCCCATTTTCCTTCTCTCCCTACTACCTCTACTTTTCTTTTGCCTCTGTTTTGGTGTGTGTCTATGTGTTTAAAACTTTGGAGGGGCAGGGAAGTTTGTTGGTTTTGGGGTTTTTTTTTATTATTCGGGCAGGATACTACTTCAATGCATTAGAAATCACCATTTTTAATCTACATTTATCACAGCGTTTCTTGGAAGCTGGCAAGAGGAAAAAACAAGTGTCATGGCAGTTGCCTGTTAGATGGCTACAGCCTTTAGCTGTTGAGGTGGCTAGACATTTATTCATGTTTCAACTTCTTTCTCTTTAAAATACAAAAGACAATTTAAAAAAATCTTTTTGTTCTGGATTTTGTTGTTGTTCAAGTATCATTTGTCAAGCTCAGGCAAGCATGCTAAATCCATTGGCAGAGGCTTATCTGGGCCCGCAGTGCAGCACCAGCAGCACACTGAGCCCTGGGCCCAGGCCAGGTGCTTGGCCAACCCAGATAAATTGATAAATCTTGATAACTCGATGGACAGTGGGTCAACTTTCCGCATTTGTCAAGGTATTAAATACGTTTATGGCAGAAAATGTAATTATAGTATTTTTAGGTGTGCAATATGTGCTACCAGTTGTATTAATTTTCTCTCTTCCTCACTGCAGGTTTTCCATTATTCCTCCTTTCCCACGTTCTGACGAACTTCAGTGTTTCCGTAACCTGAGATATAAAATTGGTTAGTTTTTCAAGATAAAACATTTATCACAGTATCATTAGCCTCAGTCATTGAGGCAATACACTTTGGAATGTGCACAGCTGGGTAATTGTAAGCAATGCTCAGTTTATATCAGCAGAAAATAAAATTAGATTCATAGCTGAGGCAATGGAGTGCCCCTTACACAGAGCACAGCCTTGCAGGAGCCATCCGTGTGTCCTGTGCTGCCCAGCGTGGGAACACCTGCCCTTGGCAGGGAGGGCATCTCTTGCTGGACAGACTAGGGTAAGTTGGTGGATGCATCTCCTGAACCTTAGAAGTGATAGAAAAGATGAGGCCACATTTTACAAAGCTTTTTTTAGGTGATTTTGGATGTTTGCTTGCAGAGGACAAGCCTTTATCAGTCAGCACTGCTGCCATGAAGCACAGTGGAGTTGTGCTGACTGCAATAGCAGCAGATCGAGCCCTGTCATGTTTGTAACAGCTGAAGTTCCCTTCTCCACCTCGCTTCCCGCTCTGGCAGCATCTGGTGAGCATCTGCACGCTCGGCATTGAAGCCACAACAATGGGACTTTTGTTAGATGAGTATTTTGGGAGAGGAGAAGGCTGTGTGAAAGTTATCCTGGGGGGTAGCAACTCATCCCTGGCACGTTTCCCATTACCCTTTGGTTGGTGCTGCTCATGTGTTGTCTGAAAGAAAACTTAAGTAACTTTTTCACAACAGAAATGAAACTTTGTAGAGGAAATAGTTCTCAGGAGCTGTTTGTGGCCTCCTTAATGAGTAGGAGCTGGGATTTGGGCAAACTATAGAAATAGGGCTGATGAAGTGGAACCTTCCCTGCCTCTCATCTCTTGTAACTTACAATTCAACTGTGGCTTTTGCATTCAGTTACTTCATTTAATCTCCTAGTGCAGCCCAGGTTTGGAGACACATGCTGATTAAACTGTTTAGTAATAATAGGTCTGAAGCACTCACATATAAATTTACAGGAATATTAAAGAAGTCAAATACTATTCCAGGTGGGAAATAACATTTGAGTAGATGATTCATAATAATATGAGCTCCTAAAACTTTCTCAGAAAGTCCCTCTTTTGGGGGAAGGACGGCAGTTTGTAAAAACAAACTCTAAATGTCAAGTTTATTGCTTTTTGTTGTTAATATTTATATGTTATTGATAATAATGTATACCAGAACTGTGTTATGCAACCAAGAAACTGCTTTTCCAGTTAAGCAAAAGAGTTTAGTATCTGATCAAAAAGCAGACTCCAGAGGAAACCATTAAAAGTCTGTGTTTATGTTTGCTCTCATCCTGTTCCTTAATTACAGAAGTGGCCCAAAGCTGTTTGGGTGGGCAAGTTGGGTGGGTTTTTTTTGTTGCTGGTTTTCCCCAGATCTTTCAGTAGAAGTGCCTTAAGACTGAGAGTGAGGACTCCTGTCTCTGGATTGCCAGAGGGCCTTTCTGCTGGTCACACTGCTGTCCCCTGTCCTGTGTCCTCATACTCAGTGCAGGAGTGGGCACTGTCTTGTGCCCACCCAATCTCTTCTAGTCCAGTGCTTAAGTTACAGATTTCTTTTTTCATATGCATCAAAACTTACTCTAATTCAGCTTTTAAGCAGTCACTAAGATTTCTACAGATAAATGTTTATAACAAAGCCAGAACAGACAACTATTGGTTCTACAGTGAAGGCTGAGCAAATTCTACCAAAAGTTAAGGAGGAATGACTGGTAATAAACCTACCTAAGGCATTCCTTCCCCCTTTACTGCATGTTAGTAGATGTTGTGTTTTTAAAAGGGGAGGGACTGGGCAGCCTGGATGAGGGCTGTTTGTTTGATCCTGGGGTTGCACCCTGCCAGCATGCAGGACCCAGGAGAGGAAAGGAGTGACCATTCCTTCCTAGAAAGCAGCTCCGTGTGCTCAGCCAAGGGGGTGGAGGGTGCCGGACACAAGCCCAGAGGTGACCTCGAGCTCAGCAGGACTCGAGTGGCTGCCAGAAGGAGCAGGAAGCTGATGCAGGGCCAAGGTCTGTGTCTCTGAGGCAATGGAAGAAACAGTTTCTCTGTGGATGTGCTGGGGGAATTGGCTCCAACCCGGAAACGGCCGAGTTGATTAGCAAGAGACAAGCCAGAAAGACAGGACCTCCACTGCCAAACCATGGCAGGAGGCTGCTTTGCAAACCTTTTCACTTGCGTTGTTTTACCTGTAAGAGTCAGATTTCATTATATAATATTGTCTTGTTCTAGTTTGTTCTGATGAACCGAGGCTTTGAAAATGGATGTTTCTGGGCCGCTTACTTTAGGGTAAAGATTTTGGAAGATTTTTCCCAATTATTTGCAGACTTGCACATCCTATTGTGTGGGTGTCCAAATATTAAGGAACAAGTAATTTTTTTTTGAACTAGAGTGGAAAAATAATGCTTTCGTGTTGCCAGCCTTCTTGTTTCATATTTAAACTACTATTTCTGTGAATAGAATAACAAGCCAAGGAGAAAGTATTTGTTCCAAATATTTGAGATCTGCAGAACTGGTGTGTGTATGTGATGAAGCAGTTGGATTCAGTTGGTTATGGTGAATATTACATAAGATACTGCAAGGAAGGTGTTTGACTGAGGTGACACTTGCTAATGAGTTTAAAGCAGAGCTTTGTCATGGGATTTAATGTCTGCATTCTCTGGAGAGGAGGATGGGATTTGTGAAAGGAAAGTAGGCTGCACAGAGCAATGAAAAGGTCTGTGGTGGTTCTGTAATGAAGTAGGAATTCATCAGTCTGGTGACCTGCAAGGAAAGGGTGTGTGGGGGACACTCTTTGCTGAAATTATGTTTGACAGATAAGTGCCATTTTCCCCATTTATTTACAGAATAACAGAAAAAAATTTACTTGAAAACTCCTTACTTTTATAGACTTAGTTAAACCTTGATTATGTGAGATCTGACTGGAACAGCCAAGCACATTGCTCTTCTCTGGGCTGGGTGAGGCTGGGGGTGCTCTTTCCTCATTTGCCCTGCCTGCAGAGGAGCTGCCAACAGCAAAGAAAAGGATTCAGTGGGGGAAAGTACAGCTAAATCTCTTGTAAACAGTGAAACTACAAATTCCTTCATTGCTGGGCACAGCTCAACCTGCAACCCTGTATTTCTGACTCGAGAGCTTTGCTGTCACACACCCACCATGAGACAGACCAGCAGCTCCTCGGATACAGACAGAATGGAGAAGGATGAGCCTAAGGCTGCACAGAAAAGGAGATTTAGATAGTGGAGAAGGGGCAATGCATAGCCAAAGCAGAAAACGGGGGAAGGAGGAAAGAATCAATAGTTCATTAGATTTATAGTGTAGAAGAAGAAGAAAGGGGATCGATAGTTCATCTGCTCCAGAGACTGTGCTTGAGATGTGGTTGGTTAAGGCAAGGACATCATGCAACAACTCCTATCAGTATGTGTAAAAGACTGAAGAGAAGTAGAAATTAAGGGTAGCCAACTTGTAAAGCCTGGTTTAAGGAAAGGCACCCCCTTAAAGAGAGCTTGTTGACAAACATGAGATAATTCTCTGAGGTTCTTCAGCCTTCTTTCACCATCACTGTCTGTGGTATGAACAGCATTGCGCAAAATTCTGCAGTTTTCAATTAGGATTTCAGAGAATGTGAGTTTTGTCTGCAAGATTTGGCGTTGTGGTTTTAATAGTTTACAGCCCAAGTAAAAAGTAAATACTGTATTGTAACAGACAGATTTCAGACATGGGTGTGAAATTTTCTAAAAAATGAGCTCACTTATTTAACACATATGGACTAGAAGTAATGCAGTCATGCAGTTTCCATGATTATACTGTAGAGAAATAATAGCTACTGTACTATAAGGGAGTATTTTTAGAAAGAAGGCTGCAAGCATGCAGTGTTAGTTTGGACTGGCACTTCACAGTGGATGTAAATAGTTTAAGTGTAAAAGGCTGCTTTTACTACAAAGCAGCTATTTTCTGTGGGTTTATTGATTTAAAGGATTGTGTATTGGCCAGCATTAAATGCTGATGGTCTCATAAGGGCCCATGAAAGCAGCTGTATAATAGCCACATGCGCTGATATCGTCTAGTAACACAAGAATTCTTTCTTGCCTTTAGGAATATCAGTTGATTTAAATATTCCTTCATGTTTCCTTGCTGTGCCTGGAGGAGAACAGTGAAGTTCTCTTGTGAGCTCTGCAACAAAGTTCCTGCAGTGCCTGTGAGAACCAGAAGCAATCCCTTTTCCTACAGGAGATGCAGCGGTTAACTATCTTTTGCTTTCAGATAAAATAATGCAGCTCCCTTTTTTAATGGCTACAAATCATGAGAGCTTCAGATACCGAGCTCCCTGTAGCCCTCTTAGCTGAGTGTACTCCTGTCCTCCGTGCATGAATAATGCATGACCTCACTGGCTTTAGTAAGATACAGTTAATTCTGTTGGCCTTTAAGGGTTTTTTCTCCCCCTGTTATTACTTAGCTGCCATCCTGTTGGAAGGGAATGAATTAACTGCAAGACTACAAATGCTGGTGAATGTAGGAGACAATAACATTATATGGATAAAGCAGCTCCAGAGTTCAAATTCTTCAGCAGAGGTCTGTCTCTCTAGACTTACTAAATGTCTCTCTTGTGCTGTGGACACAGTTGGTTTACCAATATTTGGATAATTTTGTGTGTAAAGCTTTATTAGATGCAGTGAAAGCCCCTGGGCATTGCTGTGTGGGCGAGGTGGGCAGGGCAGAGCCTGGGAGCTGCACACATCGGGCAGGATGTGCAGCTGGTCCCACCTGTTCTCCCACTCAGGCCTGGCCTTGCCAGTGAGCATGGCACTGAGGTGCTGGCAGGGTGCCCTTTGCACTCCTTTTTCTATGTTTGGTAGCAATTCTGAAGGTCAGACAGCTGTTGGAACGCAGATGCACCCTTCCTAGGATGGCGAAGGAATAGAAACCTGCCTTTCTGTATTTGTTTATCCAGATGGAATATCCTTTTGAAAGTCTTACTTAAAGCTTAAGTCTTTTTGTCCTGTTTACCCAGCACAGCTGCAGGGAGAATTTTGGCGTGGTCTGTTCGTTTTAGTGACATGTTCTCAGTGTTGAGTAGGTAAGGCAGAACTTGAGAATGGCAGGGATTGACAGAGCACCTGCTAAAACAGACTG
The DNA here is from genome assembly GCA_013397565.1 of Ptilonorhynchus violaceus. Taxonomy (NCBI): domain Eukaryota; kingdom Metazoa; phylum Chordata; class Aves; order Passeriformes; family Ptilonorhynchidae; genus Ptilonorhynchus; species Ptilonorhynchus violaceus. The sequence goes on from VZRJ01008268.1 coordinate 4,668,719, forward strand.
CGCTTTATAATCTGTAATTCAAATGTTTATTTTAAAAGGAAATACTTTGGTTGGCAGGCTATGAAGTGTGTGATGATAGCTGAGTAAGCCTAAGCCTATCTGGGTAGCAGGAACGTAGAACCAGGTTGTGACATGTTGTGCTTTTTCTCAAGGCACAATTTTTCATCTGGTTAACTTGATGTGCTGAGCCCTGTAAAGAATAACTGAACGCTAACAAAATGATTTTTGATTCATGACAAGCTGGAGCTGGACTGGTGAATCAGGAACATTTAAAATCTTTTGTAGTATCTAGTGACATTTATATACACCTAGAATAGGTGACTATAGGTGAGATTTATTGGCATAACATACAGCTCGATTCTGAGTCTTAGTTTTTATTCCTTATATACTGTATCGCATCAATTTGTTGTTATTACTGTTACTGGCTGGCTGGAGGTGGAGGGCTGTGTTCCCTGCTGGTGTGATCACAGTGCAACAGCAAAAGCTTAGGCAGGAAAGCAGAAGAGTTGGTGCCGTGGAGTCAGACCCTCTCGGATGCAGCCAATCCTGCAGCCAATCCGTCTGAACAGTTTTCTTGCTAAATTGTTTTGCCTGCATTGCTGCCGCCTTCCCTTCCACTGCCATTTCCTCCAGGAATACCACCATGTTTCCATTGCCTCCGTGACCAAATCACTCGTTTCCACTGTTTGCTCCCAAGGTGAGAGGTGTTTGTAGACATTGCTCCGTGGGGAAGGCCATGGACCATCAGGAGCACACGCAGGTTTTCATTGAGGGCACTGGATGGAGTGAGCTGGCACTGACGGAGCTGTGCTGTGCTGCCCAAACTGCAGCACCTGTGTGATGCCAGGGCGCTGTGCAGGCAGAAAGCCCTGCAGAAAGCAGATGGCATTAACCAGCTGAAATGGGGCTGCTCTGTTGGATTCCTTAGCTTTTGGGGTTGGAAACAGTATATGCTTTTCTCAGACTTACATCATGTTGATCTTCAAAAATATTTATTATCTGTTTCTCTCTCAGAATCACAGAATCATCCAGGCATTTGTATGTTTTTCTGTATATACATACATGCATGTATATATTTTGACTATAGTTATCAAAATAGTGTGGTATGTAATTCAGTCCCTTTGATATGTTCATCACTATCATGTAAAAAAGCCTGTACATGGCAAGAAACTATGGCAGCAGCAAATTCAACAGTTCAGAGCTGGATTATTTCGTGGCTATCTGGTGCACTTACTAAGCTTTGCCATGCGTAAAATGAGAAAGGGACACCACTTGTTTCACAGTACAGGAGAAACTTTTTAGGAAAACAATAGGTGGTGGTAAAAGCAGTAACTTTGGTTAACAACTTTGTGTGTTACTTTCTATGCTTACCTTAACTGAAATATTCTTATAAAAGAAAAATGGTATTGTAAGATAAATCCACAGGTGCTGCATGTTATATGCAGTATTTATCTGGCTTAAATTTTTGCAGGTTCTAACGATTATTTAATTGTGGTGCATAAATTACTTATGCGTCTCGTTCTTCTCCCTGACAGTGTTTCACTGAATTTTGTAAAGACTAATTACTGTCATCCCCAGCAGAGTTGCTCTTTTACATCAGTAATCATTCACAACTTACTAGATGCCTGCAGCTACAAATCAGTCACTTAAGCAACCCTGGGAAGTGTTTTGCAATTTATTTTTCACATTATCCAGCCCATCTGGTAATGGAAGAAGCTAATAGTTCTAACCATATTATCAACTTGAAATCCTGCCATTTCAGAAGGGTTGTAATTTCCAGTTCCCTCAGCCAGTGACACGAATCTGAGGGTGCACACGTGCCACTGTGTGTGCGTAGAGGACGGGGCTTTTCCCTCTTTTCTGTCTGCCTAAAAGATTTCCAGGAGGACAGAAGTAGTTGGAACTCTGATGTGAAGACAGGTAATACGTACAAAATTTAAAGCAAAGGCCACAGCTTTGTTTAGCCAACCAGGCAATTTCTGAAGGGATTTAAAAGTTCACAGGGAAAACAGTTTATACCTTGAGACCCACCTTCTTTGAACATCCCTCTGTCTAGAACAGGGTAGTGACAAGCTTTAGCTTGGGACAAAGTTGCTCATCCCTAAGCTTAAGAGCCAGTGGAAGGGGTCATGGAGCTGGAGTTGGATCTGGCTACGAAGAGGTGTCAGTGCTCCAGCCGGAGTGTGCCTGGGAGCTGCCGACCAGCGCAAACACCATGTGGAGCCTGCTGGAAAGGCACACTTTGCATTGGTCCGTGGGAATAGTGGGTATATTTTACAGCAGGAGTCAATTTAAAAAAATAAAGAATTAATGGAAAAGGTGTGTTTTGTTGGGTTCAGCAGCCGTCTTTTCAAAAACAGTTTAGTTTAAATGGCCTTTGAACAGAAGCCAACTAGAAGTTTACTGCAGAAATGCAGAGTAACTTCCCTGTAGGTCAAACAATATTTCTCTTTAGATTATAGCTGTATATTTGGTGTTTCATTTTCCAGTGCTTGTTTGAGTAATAAGAGGATAGAAAGTAAAAATTTTTACTTATCCCTTTTCCAATTTACCCAGTCTATTTCTAGATATTAGGACTGACCTTTTGCTACTCTAATACTTGTTACAAGGGAAAGAAACTCAGACTACTCTAAGATAAGAGTCAATCAGTTAATGAAATAGTGTATATTGCATTATTTACAGTAGAAACATAGTAAACTCAATGACCCTTTTGTTTTGGTTTTTCAGGGCTTTTGTTCATCTGCCTGAAGGCTGTGTTGTTCTGGACTGAACAGTTTTAGCATCTTTCCCACACACACACACTGTTCCCATTCTACAAGTACCAAGTGATAAAATTCCCATACTCTGGCTCAGGAGGTTATTCCACAGCTCATTTCTGGTATTCATCCTGGACCACTTTTGTTTCCAAAGTTGTAGGATTTCCTGAGCAGTTGTTCTTCATGCTGAGAGCTGCCGCATTTGATTTTTGTCTGTCCCATCATCTCCTCATTACTGCTTCCACTTTAACAAGTTCTGTTGTGTGAGTTCTTTTAATCTCTCCTCCCAAGCTAAATTTAGTCAATCTTAAATAAGGCTTAAATGTTGCATTATTGCGTACAAGTGTTGGAACTTCAGAACTGTACTAATGTAATGCAGTCATATACCGCATACTACAATTTAATGGTTCTGCACTAGGAAACTGGATTAGGGATTTCATTTTACACCAAATTTGAGCAGGCTGGTATTTTTCTTGCTATGAACTGGAAGGAGCTGGAGATATGGCTCAGCTTTGCCTTGGACTCGCTCTCCATAATTCACTGCTGGGAGACACTTTGTGTGTCCATCCCCTTGACATGTTTTGCTGCCCGGTTTCAGAACAAGCCATCTGTTATGCTCTCAGTACATTTCACAGTCACTTTTATTCAAATATGCTGAAAGCTGCTTAAGGAAGAGATTTTTTTTCCGGACTCTTAAGTCTGACTGTGTGGAATGAGTGATGTCTAGCTTTGCTCTTCAAGACTGAATGGTTTAATAATGGAATTAGGCTGGGCACATCCAAACCCGGAGCACTTCGATGTCATTCCTGCCTGCGTGAACAGCCACTGTGATTCTTTCCAGCTTGTCATGATAAACCAAACTAAGACGACAGTATTCATCTTCTGAAAAACGAATTTGACAGGCGCTTTTGGTACTAAATTAGCACTGGGAGTTTTGTCAGCAGTGCCCAGGCTGGCTCTTGGTGTTGGCAAGTGCATAACCTCATTTCTTGGTGTTTTTGCAGGAACTGCTGGCACTTAGGTGAGCCCTTTTCTTTTCATCTGCTTGAGAAGAATGCTCCACAGGCAGTCTTTTTTTTTTAAAAAGTTTGGTTTGGTGATTGTCCTTCAAAGGCAGGGATGCAGACAGAGCAGTGGACTGTTGGTAAATAATTTAGGCCATGGTTGCAGTAGGGTTGTGGAACACTGTCTCCATATTTTACCCTCTAGGAGCAGTGACTGAGTTTAAGAGAAGGTGAAACTTTATTTTAGATTAGAGAAACCTGGAGTGAGTCAAGCTGTGGTGCTCATTATTGCTCTTCTGACTTTCCTGCCCTGCCTTGCAGCAGGACAGGCAGGCAGGGCATGTGTGTGCTGGGGGAGGAAGGGAGTGGGGTGTTACTGGGGTTCACACCCCAGGATGTTCCCAAAGCCCTTGCTCCGTCCCTCTGTGCATGACAAGGTGGTTTCACAGTTTGCTCACTGTGGGAATGTCCCTTCTGTCCCAGTAACGTGTGTTGTGTGTGACCCAAGTGGATGGCCCAGGCTAAGCATAATAAACGTTGTAGCTCCTCAAGAGGTGACCAGATGTTACAGTTCATTTATCCAGCTTAGATACTGTAGCATCTCTTCTGGTTTTATGAAAAATAAAGAAGTATTTAGGTCTCTATCACTGATTTTTTTTTTGGTAATAAGAAAGAAACAAGCACATGATTTAATGCACTAAGTGTCTCCCTCCCCGCTCCTCCCGAGTGGCACAGCTGGTTTGTTTTCAGAACTCTCTCCTTGGTATTGTTTTTAACTGAGCAAACTTCATTTTGTGGAGGAGGCAGGTGCTCGTTCTGTTAATATCTTTATAATTGTCTTCACTGTGTGAAAACTGCTGTAATGGAAGCCAGCAGAAAGGTCACCTCCTTTTAATGACTTGTTTTCTCCTTTGCTTTCTTAGTAATAGGAACAGGAGAACCCAAAACGTCTTTGGAAATTGGTCTTTTAACATATGTGCTCTGGGAGGGAAATGTTTTTCCCAGTGAGAAAGGCAGGTCATGGGATGTGTTGTCAAATGTTGATATCAGGACAGGGGTCTGCTCCTTGTGCCTCCTCCTAATGAGAAATTTTATTGGTGAAGAGATGGTCAGGTGACAGCACAAGAGCTGTGTTAATCTTTACACCCCTGATTTTGGTTTTAACACCATTTTTACTTCACAAAGACACATTTTAATGAAATCTTGGACTTGCCATTTTAGAAGCTTAGGGTGTTTTTTGTAGTAGTGGTGGTAGGGTTGTTTTTGTTTGTTTGTTTTTTCAGAAAATTGACACTGGGGCACAGAAATGCAGTAAAACAGATTCTGGCTAGAGTCAATCCCAGGCTCCTACTTGGCACTGCCTTGGCATACGGCTGATGGTTTGCCTATGCCAAGCAGGAGCCACTGCTGTGGACTGGAGTAGCTTCTCAGGTGCATGCATCTGCGTGCTTGGCAGATATGCCAAGCTCCTTGCGTGATTCCATGAGGGTGTTTGCTTCTGGACAAGGCTGTGGGCCTATTTAAATTAAGTTTATTGTGGTAGGATGTACTTTGTGGTCTTTTATTCACACGGGGGGATTTCTCAGCTCTTCAGGCCCACGTTATGCACACACAATATTTAGCAGGATTACCTGCTGAAATAGATGACAAACACCTGCCAGTTTTGACCATGTCTCATGTCCAGCACATTCCAGGCAAACATTGCGAGGCAAACACTGCACCTGGCATGGCCACTTGAGGCTGGATCTTTGCTGCTTTAGCAGTTCAAACAGAGGACACGCACAGGAGCCTGCGTCTAAATGTTCTCTTACAAATGCTTTTAAGGCACAGAAAAACAATGTAACTCTCCAAATTCCAAAGCAGGAGCTCCCCAGTGATGTGTCAGGTCTAAGTGCAGCACAGATGTGTTAGTTTGGACATGGCTCGATGCTGCAGTGCAGCTCCATAAACCCAGCTCCTCTCCCAGAGCACAGCAGAGTGCGGTGATTGCAGGAACATAACATAAGTGGTGTGGCCGGCCTCGTGTAGGAAATGTGTCAGAGCTGAGTCCTCTGTGACTGCCATGCTTTCACATGTGCTGTGGTTTGGTATTCACAAAGCCTCCAGACTCCCAAAAACACTGTGGTGGTTCTTATGGTGTTGAAATAATGATTTTTGTAGTGTTTTGTACGTTCTGGCAAACCAACCCCGATGTGTATTTACACCAGATGTCCATAATCTTAAAGTGATGCAAGATGATAATTTCTTTCTCTGATGTTGGTTTTTATTAGTTAGATGTGTAGTTTTAAGTTGATGACACTGTATTTTTTTCTTACTGCAGATGTGAGCAATAACTTCTCGGTGCTGTTTCATTATATGTCTAAACCCCAAAGTTAGATACCTCAAAATTTGCTGATGTGTAAATAAAATGATCACTGGACCTGAGTGAACATGGCCCAATTTCTCCCATGCCTTTCATGCTGTTTTCTCATTTCTGTCACTACTTACAGGAAATAAAAACATGCATCGGATGTGTAAATCGTCCTTCAGTGGTAAAGAAAACCAGTCCGTCAGCTGATGCCAGGGGAAGGCATTTACCTTCAGTTTGTTGGAGTGTCTGCTGGTTTCAGAACTGTCAAAATGCTCAGCTCCAGTGAAAGCTTCCATTAGTAATGCACAATCTCAGCTGTACTTAACTTATCCCTTCCTTTCCATGACATCTTTCTGTAAACACTTTGAAAGCATTTTAATGCCTTATTCTTAGCTTACAGTGAACTTCCTGACATAAAAGATTTGATTAGGAGGTTGGCCAGCAGACGTACATTTCTTTATTAAGAAAATCGGAGGGTGTATGTGCAGGAGAAGCTCTGGCAGGGTAAAATGTACCTGCTCTTACTCGAATTTAAAAACCTGTTTTGCAGTTATTTGACAAGCCGTTTTGGAGCTCATAAAGGTGAACTATTCTTTGCAGAGTGTTTTGATGCCTTCCTGGAAGCTTTCTTGAACCCTTGCAATATTTGTTCTGTTTCAGATGTAACAGGTTTCCATAATAAGGGCTAGTTTAACTTCCTCTCTCCGTGGCTGTTAATCCATGTAACATATAATTAGTATAGAAAAAGCAATGTAAAATTCGTTTATGCAGATGGACCACACTATTTCATTTTAAAGAGTCTAGTAAAACTCAATGGTTTACCACTTAGAAACATTCTTAAATGTTCAGAGTCCATGGTATTTCCCCAGAGTGATTTATAATACAGCAAGAAATGGAAAGCTTAAGAAAAGGGAGGAGGGTTTGGATGGGAACACTTAAAATTTCTTGGCAGATGTTTACTGCTAGGGAAGCTTAGGTTTTTTTTCTCTTTCCTTCTGGGAGTGAGCGATTTCAAGAAGGAAATGGCAGATCTGGGTTCCTGAGAGTGTTTTCTGAAGGCAAGCTCAGAGAGCAGCCTCATTTACATCACAGACTACATCCCTGGGAAAATGTGACATGGGCTCCTCACCTGGAGGCTGGCTGGGGCTTTTGGGAAGCAGCCACAGCTGTCTGACAGGGGTGGCTGGCACTGCTGTCTGGCTGGGGCTCCCTGTGCTGCCCAAAGCTGATAGTGGAGCAGTAAGAAACAGCCTTTTTCTCCTTGGAGAGAATGGAGTCACAGAGGTGCAACTAGAAATTTAAATTATTGTTCCTGAAACCCAGGGGTGAAGACTTGCATAAGATTTAAACTGCTCTGGCATTGCCTGAGCAGTGCTATTTTGCTCTTATCAGATGCACTTCAGGGCTGTGAAGTGATGTTTGGAATTCTCACAAATGGTAGATGCAGAGAGTCATGATATTCATTACATTTAAAAGCAAAACCCAACAAACAAATTAATTTCCAGCATTGTGCGTTGTTTATGATACTTAGGGGAATAATTGTTATTTACATTTCAGATAGCAGTTCTGAGTTTTACGTTGTTCTGAGCAGAGCTTCCCAAAAACCTGGCTGGCTGCCTCCAGTAGGCAGAGTTTTACTGAGGCTCTGTAGGTCTAAGACCCCTACCCTGTGTTAGATCTGCAGAGCACAGCTTGCACAGAAGAATCCTCAAAAGAGTTGGAGGCTTCAGAGAGCTGATGATTTGCTTACTTTTTGTTTTCTTTGTCATTCTTTAAACTCCCCTGCTTTGTGGGCTCTGGGTTACTTTGTGCATGCAAATATAATTAGTTTAAATGTCAATACTAAAGTTTTAGTGATAAATTGGAAATTTATTATGGGTGTGTTTCATCTGCGTGGCAACGGGTTCAGCTGTGTAGTAGCAATGTATTTGTGACCCTTGTTGTTGTAATACTTGTATGTCTGATGGACCATGGTGCCCAGGAGGTGTGTTTTGGGACAACAGGAAAGCCAAAGGATGGCAAATGTTGTTGTGGCTGCCTGTCAGCCAGAAATCACTTTGGCATTGTCCTCTCTGTGTGGTGATGTTTGCCTTCATTTTCTCTGAAGTTCCACTTTGGCCTGGATAGGCAGTGGAAAAGGAATACCAAACCCCAGAACCTTGACTCTGAAATGATTTTCAGGAAGGAGGCGGGAGCTATTCAGAACAGCACTGAAATGCCAATGTCTGTAGGAGCCATCAGCACCTGAGGGGTCACCAGGCTCTGGGAACTTAGGGAAGATAGGAATGCACACAGGCTTGCTCTGAAGTCCTTTTTCTCTAAATGTTTTGTTACGACTGATAAATCCCCTCCCGTCCCTCTCCCTTCTACTTCTGGTGCATTTGTCATAAGAGGAACCTCAAGGCCTGGGCATGGTTGGAATTCTGGTGGGAAGTGGCATGGTTTAACTCTGGTAGCTCAGGGAAGAACTACATTCCTGCTGCCAAGAGCGTGGCAACAAAGCTGAACCTTTCATCAAAACTGGGTAAAGCCCATAAGGAAAAATGTACCTAAAATTAATTGAGCTTTGCATACTTGGAAGCAAGGATTCAGTCCTGCTGTGACTGCTGAGCACAACGGAAGAGGAACAGACAGATTTGGAACAGGCGAAATTTTGAGACCTTTTCTGTCAGTGGTAATTGCTAAATCCATATGGATCATCCTAAGCATGAATTTGATCGAATTACAACTATCATGCACAACTGGCTTCTAAACAAAAAGGGGGATGCTTCTAAAGACAAGTAGATGAAACATTTTTTATTGGGAATGTGTTCCCATGGTGCTGGCAGGTTACAAACACAATGTGCCCAGCCCTAGTCCACACTGGAAGTCCAAACAGAAGGGCTGTGGTCTCCTGTTGGTGCGGGGTGAGTGTTGCTCTTCCGTGAGACCCTCAAGCAGTGATACAAGTTGCTCTCTATGAAGTTTGCTTGTGCCCAGGCATAGGAGTTCTTGTTCAAAGGTGAATGGGAGAGGGATCTGGGAGTTTTGAAGAATTGTCATCTGGCTTTGTTGTTTTGAAGGGAAGAATGTCTTGGAAGGTCAGTCTTAATTGATGTTACCTACCAAGAAAAAGGCAATGATGAATAATTTCTTTTGTCGGCTTTTGTCTTTGGAAGATGTATCAATAACATAAAAAATTTAAAACACTGCCCTTTTTACTAATCTGGAAAGTTACCTTAGAGACAGTGAAATGCATATTTCAATTGGTACCAGGATCCCAAATATACAGAGAATTCTGGATTTGTCTCAGTAAATAAAAATTGCAGTATATGTTATAAAAATATTTCATTCAGAATATGAAATCCATAAATATGAAATCCAGAATATGAAATCGACATACAAATACGTCATAGCAGAGATGATGAAAATAATACACTGAACAGTAACACAGAGAAAAAGGTAAGTCTTTATTTTTAATTTGTTCAGTGATATTTTTCCACCGATCCTGATGTGTGCTGGCCACTCCCAAGTTGCTTTTGTCTTTGTCAATTAGTAATGTTTTCCTTAATCTCCTGATCTCTCAGCCTTCCCAGGCAGGGGATCAGGAAGCATGCCCTGCCTCCCTGGGAATGTCTGCAGAGGAAAGCAGGAGGCACAAGCAATGGAGGGCTCCAGTCTCCCCTCCATCACTGCAACACACAGAGAGCTGCACTTCTGAGTTCCCAGGGAAGTATCTGGATGGTCACTGCCCTTCTGTCTTCATCACCTCTTGAGCTGGAAGATGCTTGGAAGGATAAAGTCAGCCCTGTCGTCTTTGCTTTGGTGCCCCTTTGTTTTTTGCTTCTGTCTCCCAACTCTGTGGGAAAGCATGTTCCTTGATGTGTTAGTCCTTCGTACTGAAGAAATTTTTCTGATTTTTGGAAGGACAAGGAAATGCAAAACAAGCCTTAGCACTTTGGGAAGGGGGATACATCCTGTTTCTTTGCCTTAATGCTTGACTACAGTCTGCTTTGGGCTTGTGGGTTTGATTCTCTGTATGGTTGAATAAGATGTAACGCAAGCACAAGGTCTTGATCTCTCCTCCTGGACAGAGGAGTAAAAGCATATCCAAAGTAAACAACTAACTAGTGTCATGGGTTTAGAGGATGGGTTAAATGGAATGCTCCCCAGGAACTCTGCTCTGGGTGGCTGTTCCCCCCCCTGTGAAGGATGGGTTTGGAAAACTGTGTGTAGCTTTTTGCTCAGTCATTGTCTACATGATGAACTTAATTAGTGAAGAAATATCCAAGACATCAAAATGGCCTGGACATATTCTTATGCCTGAGGGGTCAGTGTTTATCTCAAAACTGTGAGTACTTGAAAAAAAATCCAATTAATCTTACAGGCAGATTGACTTGGCAATCAGAAAGGACTTGGCAACAGGGATAAATTGAAATATATATGGATGGGGGACCCCATTTAGCAGTATTTACCCTGGCAAAAATCCCTTTGGCTTTGCTGACACTGCTGGTGGAGTCAAAAAGGCTGAGTCGCCAGGGAGGGGAAGGAATTCGGTGGGAAGCATTCTTTTGTGCTCTGTGTAATTCTGAATGTGCTTTTAATATTTTGGGGGGTTGTACTTTGGATTAAATACCAAGTTAAAGAATTTGGGTTTATAATTTAGCATTTCATCTATTGCACCAATGCCACCTAGCTTTTTAGATTCAAACAAGCAAAATATTCTGGGACCCACAGGTAGAAGGGGTTTTTTAAAGCCCAGTTGACTGACTGACACTGTTTGAGAGTAGGAGCTCAGAAGACAGGGAAGAAGCTGGCTGATAAGAGAGAAAATAAGACATGTTTAAAAGGTTTAATAGGTCAGAAGATTTGATTGAAGAGTCAGAGCGGAGTTTTATATATGTGTGTATATATATATATAAATTCTGTTTATATCTGCCACACAAACATAAAATGGGATTGATATCTGTCTCCCACCTTTTTGTTTTTGTAATCGCATTAAGAAAACACTAAAAATTTGTGTTCAAAATATGAAGTTGAGAGTAAAGGAGTCTGTCCAGAATCTATTAAAACATAATGGAAATTTAGCATCAGATTGATATTCCACTAACTGAAAGGAACTAAAACAGAATCCCCACTATTTCTCCCGTTGAAGAACTTTTGTGTAAGTTTGAATTTGTCATAGTCTAAACTGTAAATAAAATGTCAAAACCAAAAAATGCGTCCAAAAAAGCCATTCCTATTTTAGGTGCTGGAAATGGCCTCATTGTGTTCAGTAAGCTGTGCTGTCTGCTTGGCACTGTAATGGATCAAGTCATTTTTTGTGGTATCTCAGTATGGGCTTCCATAAACTCACTTGTTGTAGAAAACTCTTACCTGCATATTTACCAATGCTCAGATAAGAAAACAGATCCTACTGGAGCTAAAACCATGTTGAAAACAGTTTATATTTCGTATTAAGAAATAATTGTACATCTGCCTAGGTTGTAGAGTTCTAGAAATGTTTTTTTCTGTGGCATTAATCACACACACACACACATGTAATAGTGAGCTGAGGGCCTCAAGCTCCTGCCTGAATCTCTTCGGGAATCTGAAAACACAAACACACAGAAACTGCGATAAGGATTTTGGTACATACTCAGTTTCTTTCATTCTGGTTTTTTATTTGCTATCAGCTGTATTTTGGGTGGGTGGGATTCCCGTTCCTACAGAAATAAGGCGTGCAAGTACATCAAAGAGGTGGGTGAATCGCTTGGCTTTGCTTTGTTGTTCCCAGATGCCTTTTTTAATTGCCAGCCTCACAGATTGACTTTGGGACCTGAAATTCTAGATAAATCTTTGTTCGTAATAGCTTTTCTGCAGGCCAAATGATGCTTTCATTGACACCTGTGCAACTGCTGCCAGCTGGCAGCTGGGGCAGAGCGAGCTGGAACAGGCTGTTTATGGACAGAGCGTGTTTGATAATGAATCAGTGAGGAGCAATAAACCCAGACCCTTTGTGGTGTTCTGTAGTTCCTTCCAGAGCACAGCTCAGTGGTTCAGCTGCTCCTGGCTCTCTCCTCATCTTGTTTGACACCAGTGGGGTCCTGTGCAGATCGTGGTCCTAAAACCACGAGTGGGGACAGAAGGACCAAGTGTGAAACTGGGAGATGTGTGAGGAGGACAGGGCTGGGTTCAAGTCCCCCTGGTCACTTCTTGCTGCCCTCCCCTTCGTGTCTGAATTCATTGGAACAGCGAGTGCCACCGGGAGAAGAGTCATGTGGAGTTTGAGAGGTGCAAAGGAGATGTGTCAGCTGGATCTGGTGGGCTGGACAGGACAGGAAGAAGTCATGAGTGGTATTCTGCTGCAGGCCCAGTTCTCAAAATATATCAAGCAGTGTTGTGAGGAGTAGATGGATGGATGGATGGACGGATGGATGGAGAATGGCAGCAGGTTCCATCACAACTGCCACCCCCGCTTTCAGCTGGTCTGGCCAGAGAAGACAGCTCAGAGAAGGCTCCTGCTGTCCATGTATCCAGTAGCACCAGGTACAGAAAAGTTTTGCTGCCCTAGAGGTGAAGAAATTCAGTGTGAGCAAAACTCACACTGATAGTTAGCGATCAGATTGTAGGAATTCTGTGTGAAATTCGGGGGTGGTTTTGTGAGTTTTAGTGTTTGTCCTCACGTTGTATCCCCCCTACCCCCATATGCCTGGGAACAAGAAAAGTCACTTCAGTGGGCAAACCACTCTATAGCCCACCCACCCCTCACCTCTCCTGTCCCACCCGGGGGGTTTATGCTGGTGCTTGGGAGGCTTGGGGTGTGGTAACACATCTTACGCAGTGGCTGTAGAGTGCATAGTATGGAAATCCTCTTTCCACGCTCTTCTTTCTCACAAAATGAGTTTGTAAGATGACGTGGCAGGAGTGCTGGTTGTAGGTGGTGGCACAAGGGTGTGACATTTCAGACAGAGCTTTGCCAGAATTGAAAGATGGTAACAGAGCTTGTGATTGAGAAGAGCTGAGCAGCGGTGAGTGGAGGCAGCCCTGTGTGCTCCACCTCTGCTATGAGAGTGCATTTGTGTTCAAACTGAATGCTTCAGAAATGTGTTCAGAGAGCATCAATTGTGTTTGCATGCCAGGAACAATGATGAATCCTAAATGCAGTATGAAAATAATTCAGATTATCTCCAGTACCCATTTTCTGCTGGTGAAAATTATAGTACTTAAGAAAAAAATCACTTTCAAGAAGTCCAGAATATAAATGGTACTAAACTAATGGGATCAAATTCATTATATTGAGCTTAATTGCAGCTTCATGGCTCCAGATTTATTCCAATGTAATTCTGTTAATATCAAAACTAGAATAACAAAGTGATGAGTCAGGTCTTATTGTTTGTGAATCTCCACTACAGATCATTAGCTTGTATACAACTGCATTAAAATTTAAATGACATGCTGCTGTCATTTTTTCGCTTGGTTTGAGAAAATCTGCATATGTTGGAGCCTCTGGGTAATTTAAATTGAAGCAGTTGAGAAAATGTCGTGTAACGATGATATGAGGAATGTAGTCAAATATTAATTGTCTTAAACAGCTCAGCACAATTTATATTAATTTAAGTAGGAGAGTCATCCGTTCTGTTACCCTGTCAATATGCTGAAACTTTGAAGAAAGCTGTAGTGTGGTGCAGAAGATGTTTTGAATCAATTCAATTGCTAACTAGGATAAATAACTTTGCTATAAAACTAAACAGCCATACAGAAAACTATTGTGAGAGGTTCCAGCTGAGAGTCAGAGTTGCAAGCAGTGGAAATCTTGAATGAGGGCGTGTTATTTCACCATGGTAGTATGGAGAAATTCTGGTGGGGCTCCAGCATGCTGGGCACAGTGCAAGAATAGATAACAGGGTGTGACAATGAATATGTCACACAAAATGCAACAGGCCGGTACAAGAGGCCAGTGGGAGGAGGGCAGAGGGGGCAGTCAGGCAACCGGGGACCCCACCCAGTTCAGCGCATGGTGCCAGCATTTTGATTCTTTGCATGTTTCTATTCATTCTCTTCCCTTTTCCTTCTCCCTCCCTTGTCCTTGATTAGCTAACCCAAAATAAAATGTGTGTTTAAGAACAGCTGTGAAAACTTACAGGTTTGATTTTTAGAATATTTTAATCAGTGTGATTAGGTTTCCCACCAAGAAATCTCTTCATCTCCTGTCATACTATTAAGGCAGGAATGTGTCAGTGAATTAAAGGAATTGGTGGATTTGCCAAAAATACCTTTGATTTCCTGCCCTGCTTTCCTGAGCAATAAGGACTTGTTCACAGCCATAAAGGTGGTTATAGGTGTGTACCTATGCATGGTATTTTATGTGCCCATTTATGAAGCACATCCTGTGAAGAGAGAAAATGCAAGGAATTGTTTCAGCGTGTTTCAGTTATCATCTTGCTCACCGTGTGCTGGTGCCTGTTGCAATAATTGACTGCAGTAGTTTGTCCTTGAATCCTGAACTTTCCTTCAACTTTTTCTGTTATTACTTTGTCTATAAATCTGTCCATAACCCCTGAACAACATTGTCTTTGAACTCCAGTGCATCTACTCAGTGAAATTCTCATCTAAGCTTTAATCTTCTCTCACCTTAATATATTTTAACTTCCCTCTTTAAGGCCTGGCACACAAGCTGAATTTAATGGTGATAAATGTGTTTCTTAGATTAAAAGCTATAAAGTTTACATTACAGATTAATCTGAGCCAAATCTTCATTCCCAGTATGGTAAACTTGGGGAAGTTTGAGCAGGGAGGAGCTAAGGAGCCAGTGGTTGTAGCTTAGGCTCAATTCTGCTGTCAAGCACTTGGTTTTGTTTGTTGGTTTTAAAGAGTGTGTATTAATTTTGGGTGTCTTTGCCACTACAGAACATTTAAATCATCACTGAGGTATCTGTCTCAATTTACCTTCACATTGTGTTCACGAGCAAAGCAAAGAGCTGTTTTGTGGAACTGTCTGAGGGGAAGAGAAGAACAAACAAATCAAGGCCAGCAAGTAAATCTCTCCAGCCCATCCTCCTTGTTTGCATTTTCCTGATGCACATAGGGAATGAAACCATACGTGCCCTTCCTCTTTCAGAAGGGAAGTGTCCACCATTCTTGCTTATGCTCTTTGTCAGCAAGCAAATTTATCAGGATATAGCAAAACCAGCTTATTACACAGCTTTGCTTCTTTTTAAAAAAACCACTTGGTTGCTTCTAAAATTCATCATTATCTGATTCTATTTTGCAGTTTCTGAATCAGGTAGAAGAGTACAATTTAATAATCTGTAAATTGCAGAAATAATGTGTTAAAATGTTTAAAAATATGAGTCATATCTGTGATGATTTTGTTGTTGTTGCTGGAAATGGAATTATGATGATGCATATGTACATTTAAATTAGCATTTGTAATTCAAAAGATTTTCAGGTGAGCTTCCGCAGTGAAGTGTGCTTGTAGATTTGGCCTGGGCCAGACTTTGTATTGTGCCTGTTCTTCACGTTAAATGTGGTGGATCCAGGGCCCTTTCTGGGTGGATCATAAACCTGCGTAGAGGGTAAGAACTGCAGACCACATGGAGCCTCTCGGAGGAGGGTGGCTGCAGGCGTAGATGTGTGCGGCTCTATAAATACAGCCTTCTGACAAAGGCATGCAGACAAATGACTTTTCTAAGAACACTCCAGTAACTTATATGATAAAAAATTGTTTAGGCCTATGCTTAAACCTACTAAATTGAAATCCTTAGGAATAACTTCTAAACCTGTGTTGAATTCATTGAATGTGGGCTCTGGTGCTTGTGAGTCAGGACCAGTTGTCTGAGTCTTGCATCTTCCTCGCAGGAGATTGCAAACTCTGAACTGCAAAAAAGACATTGCATAGGGCTGTGTATTTGTGCTCAAAGGACAGATTCTTTATTGAACCCATAGCAAGAGGCCACTGGCTTTGGGGCTTGGTTTTGGTTTGTTTTCATTCTGTTCTGCTTTTCAACCATTTTCCTCTCAAGAAAGCACAGCTGGAGAGCATTAACTGAAAACAAATGATGCTGCAGAATATCTGCTTGTTCATTGCTGCTTTTTCAGCTTAATTCTGCTAAATGATGCTTGGTTGAAGTTTTAAACTGCCCTTAACTGCATTTAACACTTAAAAGCCAAAGGTATCTGTAAACCAATCCTCCCTCCTCAAGACATGCAGAGGAGGAGGAGGGGACAGTTGCCCCTGAGCCCTTCCCTCTGTTGGAGCTTTCTTGCGTTCCTTTCTGCCTTTAACATATTTAATTTCAAGTACCGAATTTTTGTGGGATGTGGGTGAGCTCAACAACAGGGCGGTGTTGGTGTTGTTTTTATGTTTCACCTTCCCCACGCTGCCTGCCAAAAGCAAGGTGCCGGTGTGGACGGCACAAAGCTTTTATCTGTCCTGGCAGACAACTGCTGGAGACAGTGGCTCTGTGTCAGCCGTGCCTGATAACGCCACATGTCCCCATCTGCCACCCGGGGCGAGTGCGAAAGCTCCCGGCTGCCTGGGAAGGGGCGGCAGGCGGTGGTGGAGGGATAAACGTGGGAGTCAGGGAAACGTGGCAGTGCTCTCCTGAATAACCATGCTATGCCCTTCCGAATTGCAGAATTCTTGAGAGAGGTGATAGCTCTGGATCGCCTGAACCGTGATTAAAATGTGGTATCCTAAGGTGCTTCACTGGGTTCGGCTGCAGAGCTTAAAGACATCTGTGGGAAAAAGAGATAAGTGTTATCCTTTGTCTGGGTTTTCATTGCTGTTAGGAGATTTATTAGCATTTTTTATGGCTGGTCATAGCCTGTGTTCTTTAATATATTATTTGCAATTTCCTTTCTCTAGATTGTGCCATTTGAGGAACACAACTCAAACTTTCCATCAGTTGCATCAGGGAAGCCATAAATATGTCACAGGGGGTGTATTTATGTACCCTATTATGCGTTGGAAAGAATTTGGCCTGTACTGCGTAAAATTAAAACAATAATTAAGCTTTGACAGAAAGGTTGGAAGGAAAACTCCTGGCTTACATATATTTGTATGCTTATTGTGTGTGATAATTAAATGGTAGTTACAAGTTTCTGTATACTCTAAATCACCCTAATGGAAACGCTTAGGCCACGTTACCTCTTAGCAGGTGTCTTAATGCCTGGAGGAAGGGTGAACATTCAGGGAAAAGGATTTAACAAAAGTGTGCTGCAGTCTGTAGTACAGTGGGGGATGTCCATGGGATTGTCCATGGGATCAGGTAGACGTCAGGTAGCTGAGTGGTGACAAGCCATGGATGGAGAACCTTTCTGGATATGGGGGGCCCACCAGAATAAGGACAAAGGTAGGACCGTTGTCTCCTATCCATATTGGAGGCTTTTCCATGGCAAAGGATCAGTCTTTTGGGGACATCATCCCTCTGAAGATGATGCTCACTGATGTTGGCAAAGTATGAGATAAAACTGGAGTGATGAAAGGCAGTGGGGGGCAGGAACTGGAGTGCTGCTGACCTGCTGAGGTAAAGAGGGCAGGAAGGGGAACTGGGCAATAACCACAAAGTACAGAAAATTCAGAAAACCTCCTGTAGGAGACAAACAGTGGCATCAGGATATGAACAGTGCCATCGTGCTTTTTCCTCCTTTCCAGGGTCCTCTCTGAGCACCAGGCATGCAGCACTTCTGCCAGAGGTTGCTTTGTTTCCCCTTCTTGAGGTGTTGTGGCTTCAGCTCATTAATGAGCTGGCTCATCCCTGGTGGGGAAAGCAGAGTTAGGACTGGAGGGATGTCCTCCACTTACTTAATGATGTGCAGTCACATCTCTGTCTCTGAACACTGTATTTTTTCTTTCTTTTATAATCTGACTTTAAAGCTGCCTTACAGCAGTTGGAAACATTAACATGGATCACTGAATATAAGTGCTTTTTAATAAGTTTAAGGCCAAAATCATTAAAGTATAAGGCAGCATGGTGTCTTGGGTACGCCTATAAAATAACTAAAAAAAAGATTTCCTAATTTTTGGTGACATCGATTCTTACAAAAACTTCATTTGTGTTTCACCCAGCTTTAATTTTGCTCTGATTGTGGTTCCCCCTCCCCCAGTAATCTCTGCCTTTCTAACATGAGATAAAAATGCCTTTTTCATAGATTAATGAAAGCCATGAACATGATGTGCTGTTAGAACTTTACAAATTTATTTTAAAAAATAGTACTGTCATTTGGCAAATAAGCTGTGTGCTAGGAGCTGCTCTTTTGTGTGAACCTTATGTAACATTGCAGTTAATAACATTTAGTGTTATCCGATGCTGGATGACTTTATCTCAACTACAAAAGCCTGTTTACAGAGAGGAGGCAGCCTTGCTGGAGTGCCAGATTGTTAAATAACTACAGGTTGCCAAAACCAAATGAACTTTTCAGCTGGTAATGATGTGCAAATTGCTCGCAAAAATGTATGTGCATTGGAGAAATGCTCACAAGCACAGGGTTGTGTCTGGTTACAAACCAGGTGTCTTTGCCTTTGTCCTTAAACCAGCAGTGACACCATTAGAATGACTATATCTAGATATATAATAACACAGCTATTTTGTGTTATTCATAGCTGAATAGTTACTAAATAGCTGTTTTAATTAATTTAATTAACCAGTACACATTTGAGCTATTTTTAAGTTATTAGCTATTATGTTAAAGAGCTGTTGAAGCTCTATCATAACCCACTTGGTGAAATGCAGCTCTGGGTGAGAGGAGTGGCTGAGGTTGTGCTCCAGGTGTCCCCCTGGGAGTGACTGTATTTTAGGGAAGGGAAGGTTTGCAATGGAGTGCCCAGACCTGTGACCCCGGTGGGCCTGTGCCGATCCGCTGCTGAGAAGGAGGGCAGGCAAAGGCCTTTCAGTAGCTGGATTGTTTGGGTTTTTTTGTAAATGGGCCTTTTTTTAAACTACTGGTACAAAATTGGGAGACACAGGAATTTCTGACATGTCAATTAAGCAGTAGTTTTAAAAATTTTTTCTCTTGATAAATAATTTTCTGTAATGTGGCAGATGTGAGGAGCTACCTTTTAGTGAAGAGATCTGAGAGTAAACTTTAAATGAGAAGGTGATTCCTGAAAAGTACGTTCAGGAAGGTGGCTGGAGTTGGCCCAGGCTTGGAGCTGTGGTACCCAAAAGCTGCACTTTTCTCTCCAAGTGCTGCTGGAGCCGAGAGGAAGCACTGGGTTTCCTGTGCAAAGCTTGCTCCCTTGCCCTGGAGTGTCTGGCCTTGGATTTCTTAGCCTGGTTGGGAATTTAGTACAAAGAGCCATTCTTGTGAATGATGTTTTCTTTGCAATTTTGCATTCCAGCTCAGCAATTCATTCCTTCTTTTTCTAATGGCAAGAACATTACTGGAGTTCACATAACTTCGGAAAAATGGTTAGTTCAGGTTCTTCTGGGGGCCTTGAATGCTCCAGTCCCATTCCGTTGGGGATTATTCTAAAAATATAACTCCTAGCATACCTAATATGCATTTTAAGTAGTGAGATGTTCTGACAAACAGTTAATATCCCTGAATTTAAAAGTTTTTCAAAGGTAAATATTTAATGTTGTGTTTTTCAGTAGCCAAGTTAAAGCTAACGTTGTGTCTTCAGAGTATTCATTGTCACATCTCTTGCATTATTAGACTCTTCTCAGCATTATTTGTATGATCTCAAATGAAAACAGCATTTTGGAAATACTATTTTGAACGTCTGACTGTGCTGTAGAGTGTTTGGATACATCAAGTGTGTGTGTGTGTGGCATGTAGCCACATACTCAGGTGGGGCATATAGCAACATACTCAGGTGGAACCAGTCCTTTCCTCTCTGAAAGGACTGAGTTACTTGTGGTGCTTCTATTCCTGCCTTGTAAAATATGTAATAAAAATGTGAGATGTGATGAAAGGGGAGTGCTCACCTTAAGGTACCTACCAAATGTTTAATAATGGTTTTGTTCAGTTAGGCTACTTGAAAGTTGTCAGTCTTTAGAGTTTTGCCTTTGTCCCATAAATTATTTTGAAACTAAGATTATTTCTTTTTCTGAATTTAATTTTTGTTCATTTAAGACTATGCGCAGTTACATACATTTTTAACTTAAAATGCTTTTATTACAATTTTTTCTCAAGTTCTTACAGCCAGCGCCCCAGAAAACATAATTTTTATTTAGTATTGTAGGAGTAACCTGTTCTGATTTTATTGTCGGCTTGAACTGCTGTTGGGTAGAATAAAAAGAATATAGTTCAATTTTCAAGTTGCAAAAACACATTTAGTATGTGCAATTTAGCAGCTGTTGCAAACACTTGAGGGCATTTTCTTCAGCATTTGAAAATTCCCTGTAGGAGTGAGACAGGAGACATTCATTTAGCATTTCAAGCTTAAAAAATAATTTAACCTTTTCTTAAATTGTGTTTTGAAGTTTGGGATTAACTCTGTGCCTGGCTGCACAGATGGCTACATTTTACATATTCCTTTGTCTAGGAAAAAAAAAGAGACCACATGGTCAGTTAATGGCTTTAAACACTCCTAGTCCTCATTTTACATCTTCTTAATGGGACCTCAGAGACTCTGGGAAGATATTCAGAAAATTGTTGTTTATGATGTAAGACTTGTAAGATGTGTTGTATTCTGTGTCCCGGAACTCATGAGCTATTTTTGCTCCTGCTTATTAATCCTGGTTAATGAATTTTACAGCTTCATTCCTTAAGATTTAACATTCATAATTCTGGTATGGAAAAAATGAAAACTAAGATCACCGATGTATAGAAAATCTTGCTTTATTACTGGAATGTGAGGCTCTTACTTTGTAATCTTTTAATAGGTAAAATTATCAATAAGGTGTATTTTGAAGAAGTAGACTCCATATCGAATCTCTGAAGTGGTTATAAGCTAAAAAAGCTTTTTAGTCTCTCAGAATGCTTTCTAAGCTTTTTTCCTAGCCACTTTGGGGAAATATCATAGTGAACCATGGACTACACAAATCAAATGTGATGCTGGGATAAATGATGGAAAATCCATTAAGTCAGTGGTGTGTCACCAGAGCAGACAATTATGGCATATAAACCCAGCTCTTAATTGGGTATTTTGAGCTTTTTAATGATTTTTTTAAAGTAGGTTTGAAAATAATATCAGCTAACGGATTGATAGATTAACGTAGAATCATAGAATAGAGTCATAGAATGAGTTGGGTTGGAAGGGACCTTGAAGATTATCTGGTTGCATCCCCCTGCCCTGGGGGGCACCTTCAAACATAATTTGTGTAAATCCGCATGTGGCGCAGAAAAGAAGTCTTGGTAACACCACTGGGTGCTGTACAATGTTGAGCACTTGTAAGAAATGCGTCAAGTTTATGAAAGGTAATCACTACAATGCAGGCACAATACTTTTTTTTCTTTTTCCTCCTGCATTTGAAAGTACTGGGAAGATTTGTAAGGCTACTACTGTTTTGTCATGTAAAGAGGAAGAGTTTCTTGTAGTCTTTTAAGATCTTACCCTTTTAAACCAGCATATGCAACAAAATCCACCTGGTTGAAATTCTTAAAGATAGCGATAACTGGTACAAGACTTCACAGCTTTATTCCAGTTCCTGTGGCAAAAAAATTCCATTGTAAATGCTGCAATCACAGACATCATTCTTGCTGCTATTAGATGGTAGTTTTATGATGTTCTTGCAATTCTGTGTGAGCTTTGTGGGCCAGCATGGGATATAGGGGTGAGATGGTTTGAGATGCTGTGGATCAGTGTTTGGGTCTCTGGTCTTAAGTGCTATCAGCCAGGCATTTCTGACAGATACTTAATTCACTTCTATTAAATTAAGCTTAAGAACATCTGCAGATGTTGTTTATATATCTTGGGGGTGTTTGGGGATATACATATTGAGAACATACACCCTGCCTTCCAGTCAGCCAAATCCTCCTCCCCTAATTTATTCATGGAGGAAAAGGTTATGTTTCCTCTAGATTTTTGAGGGTGTTTTGTTTAGTTTTTTCTTCCAATGAACTTCCTAGAAAGAAAGGCTAAGAGGGTGTTGCAGGAAAAGCCCTGTTGGCTGACAAGTTTGGTTACCCCTAAGTACCATTTCCAGTTCCTGAGACACAGAAGGAGCTGAGATGTAAAGGTCAGAAGTTGCCAGGGTAGTTCAGATTAACACAACCTGACAAATGTTGTGTTATAAACACAGTAGAAACTCTTTGTCTTGTTTAAATCTGGCAGTGTAGTAACTTCTGCTGCAACATGGTGAGCCTAAAGAGTGGTTTGACATTATTATTTTAAACCTCACAGATAAGGAAGCTCATTGTGAAACTTTGCAGCCCTTTATTAGGGTGAAATGTAGAGAATTCTGCCTTGGCTTCTATTGATTATCTCAACTGCCTCAAGATACCAGGGTTTTCCCAGTACCACTGCAGTCTTTATGACTGTTCAATAGAATTCAGAATCTGTGTTAATAAATAAAACATTGTCTGTAAATGGAGATGCTGAAAAATTAACTCTTTCTTTTCTTTCTCCTGTTTTCCAGCGGAACCCCTGCCTTTAATGGACTTGTGCCGAAGATCAATTCGTTTTGCTCTTGGCAGAGACCGCCTGCATGACATAGAAATTCTACCTTTGCCTCTGTCGCTGAAAAATTATTTACAGTACCAATAAGACATCTAGAATCCTCTGGCCTCACATTGGACTTCATCAATGCAAGTGGCAGAAAATTGTTTACAGCAAAATATAAATCTTTGTGATGGACACTTAAGTGTTATTTAATTTTTAATATATATTTTTTTCTGAACCAGTGAAAGCAGATCACTGTGGGGGACTACTTAAGAATGTGAAAACATTGATTTGATTGAGGTTCATGTATTATCTGTTGCCTGTTGTGTTTACAGTTCTGAAGGCTATAATTCTCATCTCTCATACATTGGTTTATCTTTGTTGCCTCTGGTAAATGCCAGCAGAAAGTCTGACCTGCAAGATTCCCTGTCCTGCAGGACAGAGCATTCTGTCAATATCAATATTATGATTTTTCTTTTCTTTCTCTCTCCTACACTTTACGCAAATAAATAAAAATAAATTAGCAAAGAAAAAGTCTTGACAGTAACTTCTGAAAAATATTTAAACCTTATCTTTGATATACAGACTTGTTGAGAGTTCTGAGTGTTCAGCCCTCAACATAATTAGGCCTATAATATCTAAATGCTCCAATGTTTAAAAAAAGCAGATTATTGTCTGGAAGAAGAGTATGTGGTTTAAAAACATGAGAGGAAAAAACCCAGTATGTGTCAAATCAGTTTTTGGACTTGATAACAGTAAGGTGCAGTTCGTTGTTTTCAAGACCAAATTTAGTCCCTCCAAAGTTCTGCAGTTCATAACAAAGTGTTCACTGTCCCAAGAATTTAGGATATTCATATTTTAGAAAGCTTGTCACTTTTTTTTTTATTTGAACAAATTTATAATTTTTATGTGGTATGAACTCTAAGTACTTTGTTTTCTTTTAAATGTATGTGTGGTTATAATGTTTATTTATCTGTTTAGCGTCTGTGGAGTTCTCATTTATCTGTTTCCCATCTTGGGGTGACTGATTTTGTTTTTTTCCCCAGCTCCATCTGAAATGTATCGATTTTTCAGGCTCACCCCTTTTTTTAAGATGCTGCTTTCTATTTGCGTTTCTTACATGTTTCAAGTTATCTGCCTGAATCACTTATCTAGTTTTTAAACTGGAAGTTGTTGTTATGGCAGAATGTCAAATGTTTAGACTGAGCTGCCTTCAGCATATTTTAATGTGAATTTACTGATGAATGAGGAGAAAATTTCTAATAAAGTCTACTGTCCAAAGTAAAACTCCTTTCTCCTTTGATGAGGTGTTAAACCCCAGTACTGCTCATAGCACAAAGCTGAAGTTTGGTTCCTTGTGGGGCTTTGCAAATGTTTGTGTTCCGTTCTTCTTTGGGGTGGCTCCTCTGGGTTCATGTGTCAGAGGCATGGCAAGCAGTGTCCTGTCCCGTTCCTGATTTATCCCACTCACCCTGAGTATAGCTGTGCTTTTGCTTTTAGCACCATTCTGGTCAGATTCCTCTGAACAAAACCTCAAGTTTGTGCCAAGCTGCACTTTGGGACTCGATGCTTTGGAGTTTGCTGTGTGCTGATGGTGCGGGCAAAACCACTGACCCACAGATGGTTGCCCTGCTCTCAGTCACCCCTGGGAAGGAATTACAGTTCCAGCTGGAGAAGAGAAATATGAGATAAAAGGGATACAACAACACAAGCAAGAGTGGAAGCAACAAGGGCAAGGTAACACAGAGATGTCAAAAATTAAATAACTATTATTTGCTTGTCTGGGCTTAACTGTGTAAGTTGATGCCTGCTTCAGCATCAAATTACTTTTGGACTTGCCTTCACTTAAGGTGAGAGGCACATACTGCATTCTTTCCCTTAATCTTGCAAAGGGGAAGGAACTATAGCTGTGATCTGCATTTCTTACTTTTCCCGCTTACTTTATTTCATTTAAACCTTTTGTCCCAGTAGCTGCATAGGAAGAAGGAGCTATAAAACTAAAATAGCTGACATAAAAGGCAAAACGAAGCTGTGTCAAGTGTTCTGTCATAAGCAAGGTAAGCAGCTGTTCAGGAATGGCAGAACAATCCTGGTAGGCCTTATTTTTGCACCACTGAAGTCAATTTTAGGTAAAAATTCCCTAAAATTAGTGTTTTACTGGGTGTAACTAGAGACTTCATGTTCCTGTGAATAGCTGCAGTGACACAACTGTTCTTTCACTAGACCCAGGCCAACAGCTTTTTAATGTTATGGTAAAGTGGGAATTGATATTGTAAGACAAATTAATGGTGCTGCTATATGTTAATTGACCTAATTATTTTACAGTTGCCTTGGAATTTTAGTTGATGCCCCTTTTGTGACGATTCCTCTAAACCAAACATCCTTATTTTAACTTTGCAAGATTTTTTTTTAACACTTAGTGTCTTCAAGGAGTGCCAGTTTTAGAGGAACGATAATTTTATTCTTTTACTGTTTCCTAATTGTGTGTTGTGATTCTGTTGATGGTAGATACACTCCTTTGTATGGGATTATGGCCCTGTTTTTGAGGATCAAAGTCTTTTTTATGCCTTTTTCTTGGTCCTCAGAAACTTTGTAATGAGAATGCACCATGGAGAATAGTCATGATACTTCAGTGTTCTTCCTAACCGTGCCTATGCAAATAGATTTTCTTCCAAGAGGGTGTAGAGGGAAAACAGAGTCCATGTATACAGGTAAGGATGAGTGAAGCACTGGGGCTAAGCCAGTGGTCAGAGTACCTCCTCACACAGTGTACCAGGCAGAGCCTCTGCCCTGCTGGTGAGCTCCAGCCCGGTGGTGTGTCCCTCACATGGATTCTCCAGGCTCACTTTACTGGAATGCAAACCTTGTTTACTGTCTGCTTTGGGAGTGAATTGAGCAATAATTTATAAAGTGGTGATGCATTGGCTTTTGCCCAAATCAGAGGTCAAACATTAAGTTGTTACCTTCCTTCAACCAAAGCAGTTGAAACTTCTCAGTATCTCTATCCTGGCTGCCTAAATGCAGGAAGATTCCTACCCAGAGCTCCACTCTGGGGAATATCTAACAGAGAGGATGATTACTTACTACAGAGCTGTACTACTCTGAGATTTGGAGTGAGATCTTCCTTGCCTCTGTATTTTTATTTTGCAGCCACTTTTGCCTTTCATCACATGAAAAAACAAGACGATAGATGTGGTGGTTTTCAGCTTTCACAGTGTCCTGTGCCTGAGCAAAAGGAGTGCAGCCTTTCTTGACATGATCCGGAAGTGAGTTTCAGAATCACAGAATATTCTGGGTTGGAAGGGCCCCACAAGAATCATTGAGTCTGACTCTTAAGTGAATGGCCCAAAACGGGATTGAACCCCCAACCTTTTATTAGCACCCTGCTCTGACTAATGGAACTAATCTCACACCCAGTGTTCCCATGGCTGGTAAACTAAGGGGAACAGAAGCTCTGTAATGCAAAACACAGGAGTCTTTATTGTAGTATTTGAAGGAAAAGGGCACATGCCTGGGAGCTGCAGCCAAATTGCAACCTTTGTGATGAGTGCGTGCTAATTAGTGGGTTGCAATAGGAAATATTTCACCTACTCTTCAGCATTTGGTTCTCTAATGTGGCCCCTTCCTAGGAAGTATTGAAGGTTCTGAATCTCTTTTGCTAAAACTGTGGTTAAGACTTTTGGAAACATGCGTCATAGTTTCTCCTCTTCACTTTCTCAGTATTGCCATTCTTCACCCTTCTGCAGCTCAGAGGGGAATTGATTTATCCACCTGGACGTGCTGCTTTGGTGCATAATCACAGGTGCTATAACCTCAGTGGCACACTTAGCTTTTAGACTTACTAAAGCTGTAATTTCATAACACCTAAATTTGGAGTCAAATTGGAGAAGCCACTGTCCTTTGGTGTAGCAGCTGTCACACACTTAACTCTAGTACTAGGCTGACAAAGTCTGTGCTATGAAGGCTTTATTTCTGCTTCAGGTTGAACCATTGGGGATCTATTGAAATGTGTGCCCTCTCATCCACAGACAACGTAGTACAATCTGTAGAGAAATCGTGAAGTTTTATTTTAGACTTCACATGCAGTCTTTCTGGTGTTCACGTTTTTACATCAACAGATCAACTCTTGCTGTCGAGGTAGGACCTAACGTTGCAGCAGTTTCTCGGTGTTCACTTGAAGCTGGGAAAAGCTGTTACAGAGCAGACATGTACAAATCATTTGAGTGCTTTTGATAGTTACAAAAGAGCAGCAAGCCAGAAACGCTATAAAATTTTCCTCTCATCTCCATTCCAGTTGGTATTGTTAAACTATAACCATATGTTCCGCTGTCAGTCAGCGGCAGGCGCTGCACAGCGAGCTCTGTGTCGGCTCCAACAGAGCTCATTCAGGTGCAATTCCCACTGACATCAGCGGGAGATCTGCCTGAGTCAGCACTGCTGCTTTTGGTTCCCATGTAAAGATCCCCAAACATTTCCAATACATTGTATCGAGCCATACTTTATTATATGTAAGCAATGTCAAGCAGATGGTTTCTGCAGCAGTTTTTGTAATTTGGCAAAACATGCTGGCAAGTGTAGTTAGGTGAACGTTGTGAGAAAGTTGAACGAAAAAATGCGTCTTGTGGAGGCTGAGAGCAGTATTCAAAGGGGAAGCTAGACTTCTTGGCTCCTTGGTGATGGTTTTTCATTTATAAACCTTTAGAATCTCACAGTGGTTTTTATTCTGTATGCTTAAAGGAATGTAGGATCTTTATCCATTCCTGTTTATCTCAGAAGAATGTCTGGTGATCATGAAGTGGAAATCCTTTGCTTGATTCAAAAAGACACCAAAAATCATCCTTCCTCCTTGGGAAATGTTCTCTGTAGACACAGCCATGGGAAATATGCAACACACATCAGCTTGGATGCCCCCCCACCTCCCTTTTTTTCTTCTTGAGGGAGCAACTGTTCCTTCAGAGAAGGTCTCTGTGTGTTCTGCAGGCATTGTCTAAAATAGAAATGTTTTGAAACATCTGCAACAAAGCAGAACACCCTGCTGAAGGTATGTTGAAGCAAATTTGGATGGGGGTAGAGAACAGAGGATCAGAGCTAAGGAGAATAGTGTTTGCCTTGTTTTCTTTTTTTAGCCCCACTACAGAGCACAAGTAAATTCAGAGGGGAAAGAAAGAAAGAAAGTTGTTCATCCTTCCACCACCATCAGGTGTTTGTGTTGATGTTTAAAGCTTAAGTATCTTTCTTCCCCACTAAACCTTTGTTGCACTGCCTTAACATGCCAAAACTCTACCACTGACTGCACGTGCTTCAGAAGCCTCTGAAGGTCTCTGGGCTTTACAGTCCAGTAGGACTGTATTTCATACAGTACACGTATGAAATAGCACCCAATTCCTCATCTTGTCCTGTTAGAACTTCATTTATTAACTTCCAGGCAAAGAGC
Source organism: Ptilonorhynchus violaceus (assembly GCA_013397565.1). Classification (NCBI taxonomy): domain Eukaryota; kingdom Metazoa; phylum Chordata; class Aves; order Passeriformes; family Ptilonorhynchidae; genus Ptilonorhynchus; species Ptilonorhynchus violaceus. Next base: position 4,696,773 of record VZRJ01008268.1, read on the forward strand.
ACAGCTGCTCTGTCATCATTGCTGTGCTGCAGGAACATATGGGGGTTCCCAAACCAGCTCCCATCCTCGCCAAGGAGAGCCCAGCCCTTGGCAGAGCATAGCTCAGTGTGGGGCAGTTCCTGTGCCAGGCACCAGCACGAACACATCTGCAGCCAGTAATGAATGGCTGAGCTGAAACGAGGCTGCATTTCAATTGGGAGGCATCCTTGCAAATCCTGTTTAAAATAGGTGTCAGGATCTGCTACTTCCAGTTTCATTTCTGTAGCTGTGAAAATTTGTAAGGCATACAGCCTCTGATCTCTCCAGGTGACAGTAGGTGTAAAAGCAGAGCTCATGTTTTTAATAACTTTAATGTATTAGGGGGTGCTAACAGTGGAGACAGCTATGTTGGATTTTCATGTACTGCTTCGCTGGCTTTGAAAGCTACAGCACAAAAGGCAGGTGTTTCCAGACTTGTAAGGAAAAGCAAACCAAACATAGAGATGAGCTGATATTTCTGCCAGTCCTCATGTACGACAAGTGCTACTGCCAGTTTTGAATCCCAGTCATAAACCAGCATCACGGAGGCACTTAGCTGAAATCAGAATCTGGTTGCTGTTGCCTGGATCTGCTTCCAACATATTTGTCTATTACTTAAGAAGAAAAAGGTATGAAATAAGGTTATTCAAATTGCAAGCTTAACTTTAAAATGCAGTCTTCTAATGATTGAAATGTTTATATCACGCTTAAGACTTTACTAGCAGAGACACAACTGCTGCACACATACCTGGGAAGCTACAGCATGTTTTTAATGGCAAAACGGTTCAGCCTTTTCTCATTTTAGTGAGAAAGTCAGTTTGGCAAGTGCATTGCTTCTCATGTAGCAAAATGAACAGCTCTAAGGCATGGGGCCAGAATTTCAATATATGTGTTTGGAAGTGACTTCTCAAGCACAGTAAAGCTACATGTGGTGTTATTTTGGGGACTGGAGTTTTACCTTATTTGTAGACAACTTTTAACTTATGGGAATTAATAATGTATGGGTCCTTCTGAGCTGAGTATTCTATCAGGGCTTGTCTAGAGATGAATCAAGCCAAAACCAAGTTCCTCCCCACCCCCAAAATTAAGCTACCTGGGTAAACTTGGCCTGGCATCAGGTGCTGCTGCTATTAAAATGTTTCCCAAGTCCTACTGTCTAATTGCATAAATAAACCTCCATTGGAAAAAGCTGTCTAGAAAAGGAAAGGACGCTTTGAGTATTAAATTGGCCTCCAGAAGTTCTAAGATGAAATCCAAGTTGTGCCAGAAACTCTTATGTCCTTGTATGTCCTTGATGACTTGCTGATTCTCGCTCCACCTCTGCTTTTATCATTTCCTGTGTACGTCTGAGGCAGCAGTCCAATTTTTCCTTGACCCTAAGTTTTCATGATACAAATAAAACCACACAATTCATTTATTCATCATTTTTAATCTTGCTGTGTCTTTTACCTCACTGATATTTGAGACTCAGACTGCGTTTCCCAAGCTAAGCTTCATGAAAATCCACCTTGTAATTTCATTCTTTTCCTCACCATCAGCATTGGGGAAAGCATCTTTACTATTGAACTGTTCATGACTCCAAGAGCCTGCTCAAAAGGATGTTGAGACATGTCACATTAGTGGCTTTCTGTTGGACTGACCAAATTTGTTTTTAATTTAGTAACTGTCCAGTTATGAACTCCAGTGCTCCTGAATGGCCTCATTCTGCACATCTACACAAGAGACCTCTGCTAACTTGCAGCTTGCAGCTCATACGCCTTTTGTCTTGTGTATTTGCCTTTTATATGGAGTTTGTCTTGACTATTCTGCTGGCGCCTCACTCTAGGAAAACCACAGTGGGTGCTTCAGCCTTCTGTGAGCCTCTTTTAATTTGCTTTCTCAGAAGGATCAGCAGTATTTAAAGTAATAATTTGTTTTAGATCAAAGTTCTTTGAGCTGTCACAAGAGCATTGCAGAGGATTGGAATAAATATGAATTTTAATAATAGAGCTGCTTAATGTTGAGGTTTAAAACGTCACTCTTCAGTTCCTCTCACATCATTAACTCTCCCCCACGAAGGAATGTTATACACAACTTTACTATCAGTGATTACTCCAACATAAAAATAAAAAAATTTGTAGTTTTAAAAATAAAAAAGTTCTGTAGTAATACAGAAACTTCCTCCTCTCTGAGATCCGTGACCTCCAGCTTCCTGTTGAATCTGAGCTGGAAAAAAGATATCTGGAGAGTCTGGTTTCTTCCATTGCTTGGTATTCCCATCCCCCACAGATGTGGGAACAAATGTTTTTAATTGTCAAATAACAGATGATAAATGGACAGCTGTGATAGAAACCTCTCCTAGGATGTTGTGTCTTCTACACTGAAAGGTGAAATGACTGATTTTTTTTTTTTTAAACTTTATCTCTCCAGAAAGATCTCCTAAACTTTTGTCTTGTCAACATGTGCATCCCATTGGGCATAAGGAGATACTCCCAACCTTTTGAATCAGAGAACTTTGTGACTTGGAAAAAGGAAGGACACTTTAGATCATGCCCTCTTTTTATTTCTTTTATCTTTAGTTAAGGCTTTAAAGTTTTCTTTGATTTCTGGTTTTGGAATTTATTTGTAGAAATATAAAAATACTCTTTTTTTTGTGAGATTCCTTACTGAATCAACAAGTTTTTGTGGTCTTGCTATAATTAAAGAAATTGGAGGGTCGAGTGATGTCTATATGAGACCAACTGATTGAAATTCGAAAGAAGAGACAGTTTCAGGCACAGAAATTCTTCACTGAAATACAAACACCAGTTTTCAAAATTAAATTCAGATTAAGAACTGTTTAGACTTGATTTTGCTCCACAGAAATCTGAGAGTTGATAAATATACTGGTTCTGTGTCCTGTTATAATTTTTCAGATTCCTGAACCACCAGCAGTTCCTCCGTGTTCTGATGTACCCACCTTTCCTCTCTCCGGTGAGTTACTGGGTCTTCCGTCTCTGTGTTGCAGGTACAAACCTCTTTGATGATATAGTTGATTAACTTGTGCAAGTTAAACTTGTAACACGAGTTTCAAGCTGTGTTTTGCCTTGAGGATCAAAGCTTCAGCCTGCATATCCCGAAACCTGGTCTGGCTTTTAGAGTATAGCATTAGTCACATTAAAGATATTATCTTTGTAAATTCAATTCTGTTCATATCCTGCAGTAATGGTGTGCACATTCACACCATCACCTCTACAGAGAAGGTAACTAAAAAGAGCAGATGTCACATATTTAATCAAGATCTTTCCCTTTCATGATTTTCCTGTTTAAAGAAAACAAAGATGAGTGAGTTCTGAGAATTTAAGTTCTCTGCTGTTTGCACAGAGCTCCTTTTTGAATGTTTTCCTAGGCTTACACATGCCCTGCTCTCATGCAGAAACATGGTAGGAATTTACTATGAATTTCTGTAATGGAGTAAAAAACCTTCCAAAGCTCTCTTTTAAATACAGTAGAGAGAAGGAAAAAGCAGACAAAGCAAAATTGCTCCTTTTTTGTTTTGTTTTGTTTTGTTTTTTACTAGTTAGAAGGCTAACAGTGAATTAACAATGTGAATGCAATAGTTTTACTTTCTATTCTCCCAGCCATGCCTTCCAAACACTTCCACTTCTCTTTGACACAGCTTCCTGGTTTGCCCACAGATTTAAAACCAGTCAGCTAAAAGCACTTTTCTCCATAGCAGTCAGGCTTGCTCCTGATAAAGCACAGGCTGAAGTCTTGCTTCCCTTGGCCTGTGTAGGGCCACCCCATCACCCTGTGGGCCCCTCTTCTTAGCCTAAAGCTCTCTCTGTTGGCCTGTGATGGAAATGGGAGCCCTCTGCCTACAGGTCCTGGTGACTGGAGGTCATTTCTAAACAGGCAGTCCTGACTTTGAGTAACACAAAAGTAGTATAAAAACAGACAAAACAAATGAAAAACTTAGGTGTATTTCCAGGCCTTACTTTCCTTCCCACTGTCAACTATGAATGGAGGGGTTAAAATGAATTTAGGCTGGAGTGTTTAGGATCCCCTGATATTTGCATATCAAAGTTTTTATTTTAAAATGCAGATTTTTTTTCCACTTTTCAACATCTTAGCTTTTGGCCAGAAACTGTGTCTCTTGGCACAGAATATGCCCTCTGTGTTCCTCTCTTTTGCTGTCAGTTCCTGGAATTTAGAAGTTATTTCACAATGATCTGTGTTCCTTTGTTCTGGAGAAACTCCTCCTCTCCAACGCTTTTCTGCAAGAAAGCAGCACAAAACTGTTGCCTCCAGTCTTGTCTGGAAGAGCAGCTACTCTTGCTCTATGAGCAGAAGGAGTGTGAAATGGTAAGGAGGCAAATAAGCTAGAATTTAGAAATTATAGAGATGGGTTCTTCACGGAACAGACATGTCTTGGGAAGCTAAGCTGGATCAAAAGTCTAATTTCACTCTTACTAGAACTTTCTAAGCAGCGCATGGGAAACACAGCTCCAGCCACATCTCTGAGTTCTCCTGTCAACCTTAAAGCAGATTTTCAGCTGTCAGTGGTTCCTAACTCAAGAAATTCCAGGCAAGCAAAGCTGCTCTTGGCTATCTGTTGCTCTCCCAAGATCCCCATGCCAGATGTTTGCTCTCTCTGCAGCACAAGCACGACAAGGACATCCCAAAACATCGTTATCTGCAATTCACATTAAGCAATGTAAAAAAAAAAAAATCTGTGTTTCAGTGGCAAGCTGTGCTGCTTGCCCTTGCTGGTGAAGGGAGGGAGAATGATGAAGGTTTTCTCAAATAGTTTTTTTCCATTGCACCCACATGGGAATAGAAGGGGGAAAGAAAACACATGTTTTCACAGATTTTTAGGTTAGTAGAAATTGTTAGTTCATTTAGTAATTTTAGAGAGAAGGTCATAGCAAGCCAAAACCCTTCTACTGGACTATGATGAAACCCTTCTGTTGGACTATGATGCTTAGCTAGAGAACAATGAATGTGTTTTTCATTCACTTTTTCTTGTTATAGCTTGTTCCAGTTCTGGATAACAACCACAATTAATGCTGAGAATTAGGTTCTTTCCCCCGCCTAAAATGATCTACTGGAGCTGCTAGCCACTGGTGCTGGTTCTTGTGTGAAATTTAAGAATCGTGTAGCATTCAGTATTGTCTTACCAAGCTGATACATGTGCATTGTAAATCAGTCACAACTTGATTGTCTTTTGATGATCTAACCATGCAGTGAAATCTTAAATTCTAAGGAAACATCTCTAACTTTTAATAAAGGACATATCTCTCTGTGCCAGATTCTGTCTCTTAAAAATGGTTTTATGAGTCAATGATCTACAGCCAGGTAAAAAAATTTCTCTCTCTGGCTGTCCCCTACTTCATTTTTGATGTGAGGAACAGATTATCCTTTCTTTCCTTCACTTTCATTCCTTCTTTGTTTCATTTGCCATGGAATTGCTTTGAAAACTCATATTCTTAGCTGCATGTCTGTTGTGAGCCACATGTTTTTTAGCTTCTACTTTCATAATTAAAACCTGATATCTTGTTCTTTGATATATAACTGTTTTTTTCATCAGCATTTGAATGGGTCAAATTCTTCAAGTGGTCTCCATTTTTTTTCTGTAAAACTGCCCTGTTCTCCCTCATTATCTCTCGCCCCCTCAGTCCTTTTTTAGTCTGTAAATTTGATAACCTATGATCTGACAGTTGCAACCAAATCACCATGGAAACTTCAAACAGCAGCAAACTCAACTGGAAGTACTTTTCAGCAATGACAACCTGTGGATAACCTCTTCGGTGGTTACCAGCAGTCAGTGCTGATCCACAAACTGTGCACTTTGCTCAGGGTGCTGTCATTTTCTAAACTAAGGCATCAGCTACTAGGTCAAACTGTTCAGCAAAGTTAGAATAGTGCTTTCTTTTTTGCAACTTAAAATGAAGTTCGAAAGAAGTATGTGAAGTATGTGAAGTAGAGGTGGAAAAGACTGGTGAACAAAACTGGAGTTCAGGAAGGGAATCAAAAGAGAAAAGGCAATGGGGAAAAAAAGAGGATCTTTGTTACAAGTAGAAGTATAGTAAAGTCTCCTGCTCACCCAATGATTTAATGCTGTCATTGTGGCACTGTCTGAAAAACTTTGAACAGATTCTTCAAGGCTAAATGACTAAATTTTTTTTTTAAAAGCAGTTTAGAGGTTTTTAAATTTTCTTTATATTTCAGTTGCACTCATGCTGTGCACTCTTCAGATGTTGATTACATTGTTTTATTCATTTATTTATTTATATTTAGTGTGTGTATGTGTGTTTTTTGACTAAATCATGGAGGCATTGTCAGTTCACGTCCACGTGACTATATTTCATGAACACCTTTACAAGCACTACATCGAAAAGTTAATATCAGTGATCTGATTTTTTCCCATCTTCCTCAGGTCTTGTATTATCCAGTCTGTAGGGAGTGTTGGAGGTCAGAAGGATGTAAAGAGTTACTGCTGTGCAAGGGGGTTGCCTCAAAAGAGAGTGGTGAACTGAAAAGCAGTTCCTGCAATGCACTTTGCAGAGAAAACATGATCAGTTGCTAAACACAGTGATAAAAATTCACTTTCTAGTTTTGAGACAGAGTTTTTGTATGTGGCTCAAGCTTGTGCCTTGGCCTCTCCTTCATTTAGAGGTGTTTAAATGCAGTCCTTATTTCCAAGGAGTTAATAGGTGAAAATAGTTTTTCTAAATTGTATCAATCTCCGGTGCTCCAGAAGTACTTTGAAAGATAAAAGGACGATGGACATGATAATGAGGTACTTAAGGTTACAGAAGCACTGCTGGGGTAGTCTCCATTAAGCATCAGTTTCTTGTTCCTACAGAGACTGATCCAACCATGCTAATGGATTTATAGGAATGACACTCTATCAAGATACGACGTGGGTTTTATAGGTAAGATGCTGTGACTGACATGTCACCAGGTTCTCAGAGATGCCAAGTCCTTACAGCTTGGCAGCCTCACGTGTACCTGTTCAGGAAGGCCAGTTACATGGTTTAGCACCTTGGCAGGGTTACCTGCTGCTTTGTTAGCAGCACAAACTGAAAATACGCTTGCCCAGGTGACGTTTGGCTCATCCCAGGCCGTGAGGGAGGGCTCGGGAGCAGCAGAGCACCAGGAGCCCGAGGAGGGGTTCTGGCTGTACGCCTCTCACAGCAGCTACAACCAAGGCTGCCTCTGAAAGGTCCTGCTTGCTTCCTGCCCTTCTGTATTAGCACTCACATGTTATTATGTTCTTTATTTCCAGCTGGATAGAATCACTGTCTAAAATAGATCAGGAAGTGCAAACCCAAAGCTGTCATTGCTTTTACCTTCTCCTAAAGAGACTGTTCTTCAACTTGCCAGGCATAAGCTAAGAAAGTACATCTGTCTTTTCTGTGTTCAAGTTTCTGCTTAGTTCTGCAATCTTATGTTTTGTTTTATTCACTTGATGACTCCAAAAACCATCATCTCCTGGCCCCGCCGGCACCCACAGGGTGAACGCGTTTGAGGGGATGGTGGGTTGGGCCCAAACAGGTCAAGCCCAAATGTGTTTTTTCCTTGCTTGAGGGTGTTTTTTCCATAGAGAAAGGAAAACTGGTGAGGTGGAAGGGCAGGATTGGCCTCAGTCATGTCTGTGTGTGGGGACTGGGGGAGGCAGCCTGGATGGTGGGAAAGGAGTCTTGGAAAGCACAATCCCTGGCTGGGAGGATCCCCTGAAGCAAGTGGCACCAGAGGAGTAGTGTGAGTGTAACGCTCGTGCCAGGGAGGGAAACGCAGCTTTTAATGTGAAGAAGGCAAATACGTGCTTTCGCAGCCAAGAGTAACATGGCGGGTGCTCCTGAGGGCTGGCGATGGTCGTGGTGCCAGTGCCATGAGGGGCACCCTGCAAACCCCAAAGCCGGAGCTGGGGGGCTGCAGCTGTCTCTGTAATAGGCTTGGTGATGTTTGGTTTGCCCAGGTAACGCATGGTAGGTTTGATGGTCTGTCCTGAGTGACAGGAAGGGTTTGGCTGGCCAATGGCTCAGGCAGCATAAACTGCTTTAAGTTTTGGGTTTAATTTGTCCCTTCAGCTTGGTCACCCTTCTCAGGTAAAAGTAAAAATTGAAGGCAAAATGCAAAAGTAATTCTTTGCCCCTCACCTTAGGCCTGGCACAGTTTTCATCTGTCCTTTTCCACAGCTGTGTTTTGCTTCTCATCTTCTTCTGGCCTTAACTGCATTGTAAAGTAGTGGGAAATGAGGTAAATATTTTGGTACACTTCGTGTTATTGATGTATTCTTCTGTAGACACATATGTAAAATGAGAAATCCAGCTTGGGTTGTGGTTTGTGGCATTGTATTCAGAATTTTTTTCCTAAGTGAAGTCATGATTTGCTGTTAAATAATTCAAACTCTATTCAAATTGATCCATTTTACTAAGACCTGTAGAGATCATATGATATGGCAAGAGGCCATGAGCTTATCAGTTAGTACAGAGGGGAGATACCTGGTGTTGGCACACAGCTGTCAGCAACTCCAATAACCCAGCAGCACCCACCCAGGCAGACTGACAAATATTTCTGGGTTTCTTCTTTTTATTTTTTTCTTATTCTGTCCTTTTCTGATTTCACTTAGGAGGTTATGCTATGATAATTGTGCATTACTAACTTTGGCCTAATTGCATCAATATTCTGAATTTGACTTTCTGTTTTACAGCACCCTATTCATGAATTATTGCATGATGATTCATGTCCTGTTGTGTTGGTTGCTAAATTAACTCCAAAGAGTGAAGTATAGCATGTGTTCAGCACTTTTTGTGCAGAAAAATTTGTGAGTGCACTGAGCTGCCTGTCTTGGAAGACTGATGCCAAATGGCTTGTGATGTGCTTTATTGCAGCTCTTCTAGCTGGGTGTTTCAGGTTTCTCGTAATTCAAAGTAGTAGAAAAGATTAGAAAATTTTGGTTATTCTATGATCTTACTTTCCCAGGTTTGCTGCCGTAAATCACCCTAAGAGCCTGTAGCTGCTGATGAAAAGGGTAATCCAATCTTTCCCTCTAATCCACAGCAGCGACTGTGCACTGCCTTCCCCATGTCGGTGGGAGCAGTTGTGTGGCCATGCAGGCAGCAGAAGAGGAAGAAAACAAATAAACTTTTAGCTGTTTCAGCATGTTTTCTGACTTGCCACATACCAGTGTTTGCTGGTGGTGACACAAAAAAGGGCAGGAACACACAGACATGTGTGGGCTCCAATGGGCTTAAGTTGATAATGAAATCACATCTGAAGAAGCAGCACAAAGGGAAGAATAATTCATATTTTGTGCAGATAGGCTGTGTTTTCGAAAAAGACTTCTGTGTTACTTTCATCTCTAGCCCATGGACTGTTGCATGCAGCCATGTGCACTCAGTGCGATGCAATGCAGCAGCTCTTCCTCACTTCCCAATTTTACATCTTTTTTTTTCTTTTTTTCCCCCAAATTAGCTATTTGCAAATAAGAAACGTTCTCAATTTTCATCTGCAATCTTTAAAACTTCCTCTTGCGCTGCTCATCCCATATTCCTCAAAACAGCGGGATATTTACTGAGCAGAGGGAAGTACATTAGCTGAGGACACATGAGATTGTGTATGAAATTCTTTTGGTAGCACTAGTATTTCATACCAGCGTGTTTTTATTTTCTTTCTGACTTCTCTTGGTCTTAAAACTGAATTGTGCCCACTATGTCTTTTTTAGGCTTTCAAATCAATCTTACTGCAAGTACTTAACTGTTACCCTGGTAGAAGTTTACTTTGGACTTCTTTTTTTTCACTTGAGGTTTGCTCTGTGATTCAGGTATTTATAGAGTTCTCTGTTTCAGAAAGCTGGTTGGGTTTTTTTGGTTTGTTTTTCTTTCTTTTTTTTTTTTTTTTTCCCCCCAGAGTGTTACTGGAAAGCAACTCAAGGTTACTGTTTTAGGCAATTATTCTTATGAGAGCTGTGTAGGTTATAGGTCATAATACATTTTATAGGTTTTCTTTAATTCCCGACCCTTCCTGAGGAAGGTTTTATTTTCCTTATTTTCTGAAGGTTCACTTGATATTGAATGCAGTGGGGTTTCATGTTTGTTTGTTTTGTTTTAACAATATCCATCTTGCTGACAAAGTTATTTATAGTCCTTCTGCTTTTAGGGCAAAGTTCTGTATAAAAATTGTGGTTTTCTCCGAATTTTGTTAAAGAAATGTAAGGATTTTCTAATCCTCTCTTAAACCTGGTACATATATGAGATATAGCTGCAGAATCCTTACTAAATGCTTTATCTCTGAAATACTGTAAACAGGTAACCTGGCCAGGACACAGGATGGTACATCAGCAAGGGAGCTCTGGTAAAATGTCTCCTTCCTGATGGGGATATTTTGTTTGAATGTTGAGGTGGTTTCTGGGATGCTGTGGATTGCATGAAAGCCCACGTGGATTGTCACTGTTTAGTTTTGAGTTTGTTTTCCTTACACTGCCACTCAGCGGTCAGTAATGTGCCATCAGGAGATGCTGGTTTCTGGGAGCTGGGAAATGACTATCCCAAATGGTCAGCTCTTTGTTTTGGGAGCTCTTATTTCACGGTGGGATCTCACTAGAACTGCCTCAGGGTTGAGAGGAAGCCTTGCTGCATCGTCAGAGGAAATCTTGTTTAAACAACTACGAAGTTTTCAAGCAATGCAGTTGAATCCCGTGCCAAGAACATACTGCTCTGCTGTAGAGAATTAAGATTGCACTTCCATTTAGAGAGAAGAGAATCAAATAAGAGGAAAAAATGTTTGCTTTGTTTTTTTTTTTATTATTCTTTTCCTATTGCTGCTGTGTATGTGTCTTGAGATTTGTCTCACTTAGATGACTCATCTCTCCAAAGGCCAGTATAAAAATGGGAACATCTCGAGGGCAACTCATCCTAACCTGAAGCCATTCCAGTAAAATGAAAGGTGTTTAGGAGAAGAAAGGAAACATTTTTCATGTCCAAAAATATAGACATGTCATTTAGGATACTTGTAATATTTTAAAATTTAAAAGTATTCTGATTACATTTGGATAATTGAATACATTTAAATGGAAAGTATTGGTTTACAGAAAATTGTTTCAATTGTAATGCTTAATTTTTTAATAGTTTGATTAAATAAATTGCAAGATGGTGAATGTTTTTGATCAGGTAAGAATCTGGAAAATTTTGCTCTTTGTTTCCCAGAACCATTTCATCTTCAGTGTGCATTTGGTGTGTAGTGGACTCTTTCACAGGATGCTGTAAAACAGATGTAGCAATCCAGTTTTAAATGAAAAATAACAAATGCGGCACTTTCATCCTTTTCTGTGAGTGAGGAAATCAGTGTGACCTATCTGTGATCAGTTTTTGAGCTGGACATAACTGTGTGTTCTCTAATACTTTTCTATGATTATTTTTCAAGCTCTAAGTTATTGAGACAGCTGCATCTTGTCATTTGAATTCCTGTTCTTTGGTTATCTACATCTCATGGAATGATTTTTCAGTCTCTGATTACGTAATAGTGGCATCTTGCAGGATATAAATTAGGTTGGTAACTTGGATATCAAACTTAAGTAACTACAGAATGTTGCTGCAATTAAGGGTGCTTGTGAAAATTAGCACTTGTAAGTGCAGGAGGTTCATCAAACTGGCACAGGAGTAGGGCAAGTAGTGTGTGTAGTCACCAGTGAATTGTGCCAGGCAGGACCGAAATGTTGCTGGTATTTTTTGATTAGGAAAGTTTACAGATGCTTGGAGATAAGAAAGTTTAATTTATGGTGAAAGGTGCAGGAATGTCAGAGCTCAAGGGGCAGTTGGAGTGCTTCCTTCTCTTTTGACTGGCTGCATTTCACTATGGACTTTGCAGAGTGGAGATGGGAAAGGCTCAATCTCAGATATTTGGGGTCAGATCAGAAGAGAGCTTTCTGCCTGTGTCTTGACAGCTTAGAAGCATCAGAGGCGAGGAAAACAGCACAAAATGATGGCAAATTTCTCACCTTTCTTAAAGGAGAGACATGTTTGGGGAAGTACGGTACATGTGATGGATGTGAAGAACAACAACCATTGACTCTAAGGTGGAAGAGAACACAGCTTATTGTAGAAAAATGTAATGTTCTTAACCTTATTTACAGGGTCATCATTAGAGAGGGGGATAAAAGGAAGAAGGAAGTACGGCACGTTGAATGATGCAGAGAAGCAGAGGAGGCAGCACGTCTCAATGGTGTGCACTGCTTGGAACTGCTCTGGGCTGCTGCCATGCAGTGCTGGCTGTTAGAAACAGGAGGGATATCATCACTGAGAGGCTGGGATGCTCAGCAGTTAGGATGAAACCCAGTCCCATAACATCAAGGTAAAAGATTGTTTAAAAGAAGTGCTGCTTTTTTTATTGCTTGCTAGACAATATTCTTCAGGGATAACTGAAAGTTTATGTTTTGGAAGGAGAGGACAAAGCAGGTGGCTTGTGGTGGTTACCAACAGAAATGTGAGATGGAATTAAACAAAAAGCTTGGACTACATATTTCTGTGCTGAAATAAAGAAATAAGCCTTGCAATTCAGCAAAAGCTTTTCAAAACCATCTCCAAATCCAGCCTTATTCAGCAATGGCATAGTTTTTCAAAAATGCCAACCTGCAAGTGAACAACACTTAGTTTGCTGAATTACTTGAGTGCTCTTGAAAATGTCACAGCATAACATGGAAGTAGTGATTTAGGAAGATATCCCTAGTAAGCAAAGAGTTTAAACAAGTGTTTATGTCCATTTCGGAATTAGGACTGTTAGTGTTGCTTCCATGACAAATTGATTTTCATAAAGCTTAAGAACATGTTTAAATTTAAAGACAATTAAATAATCTCTTGAATTAGGCGCTAGCTTAGCAGAAGGAAACAGCTGAGGTAAGTATGATAAATTGATTGAAAACATCTAGAAATTGTTTTGGGAGGAACATGACTGAAAATGAAGAAAATGGTTTTAAACTAAGCTGAAAAGTATTGTGATGTCAAGAAAATGTGTTAATTCAACCTTTTTACTTTACCTTCTCTTGTGTTGTGAACAGCTTAAAGAAAGCCCAGTTTTGTACCTATGAGATAGGGCAGGTTCTGAGGACAATTAACAGTATGCAACAGTCTTTGGCAGGAATAACTAACAGAGGAGTGAGTAAGAGTAATGGAGTTTAGTGTCTGGTAATGCTGCTGGGGCTCTCTATTTAAAACTTTCTTGCCTATTATTCATCCAAATCAGTACAAGTTATCTTCTATCAAGTTTTAGGCTTTCACAGTTCATTAAAATGTGAAGTTAGTCAAGCAAAATAATTCTGTCACTGCTCTGTAACAAATCTTTAAGGTTTGTTGAACATAGTTGAAAATAGTCCAGGAGAACAGCTGCTTAGGATTAATCATTCTCAGGGCAAAACCTGGTTTTTCCAGACTTTTGCATACCTTCAGAGTCTCTGTTTCTCAAATGAAAAGCCTATTCCTATTAAGAAGGTGAAACAAACAAATCAACAATTACTTTTGACAAATTTGTCTTCTTGACCGAACAATCAGCTGATAAAAATCTCTGGCAACAAGCAACTAAATGATGACCCTTCTGGGTCTGGGCTTTCATTAAATTCCAGCTCCATCACTGCCTTCTGATTGCTGTTCCATCCTCATGTGGAATTAGGCAGCTGGCATCTCCAGGCCTACATCACTGGTTCTTTCTGTCAGACTTGGTGGGAACCCCAGATCTGAAGTCTGTCAGGACTGAAAGGATTCTTGAAAAGGTCTGGAGCATCATTTCATGGGGTTGTGCAAGAAGCACATGTCACTGCTTACCTTATATCAACTGCAGGAATTTAGCAGACGTCTGCTGTCTGTCTCCTGGGTTACCAATTGAGTGTTTCGAACTTCGTACACGTGCCAAAAATAACAGAAGTTACAATTTATTTTTATTTTGTCTGGTTTTGTTTTCTTTAAGTAAAGGGAGCAAATAAAAAGTTTATTTGACAGAAGGAAATAATATTTTTGCAAAAATTCCGTATTCCAAATAGCCTTGTGTCCAAATGACTTTGTGACATCCACTCTGGGATGAGAGTTTTCTGTCAGCTCTTCCCCTGGCTGTAGCTCTATCAATATTAGTCAATGGGAACACTGAAGTCTGTGGAGCAAGATCTGCCGTGTAAAGAAAGGTCTCTTTAATGAAACAGCACTTGGTCTGGAGCAATTTATACTTTTGGAAAGAGCTGATCTCTGAATGCACAAGAGGTCCCCTCTTGGCAAGCTAGTGTGCTGAATTTTACGTAATTAAAGATGAGCAGCTTATTTTTGTGTGAGGAACTGGTGATGGGCATGGTACACCCATAAGTAGAGATGGCAGAGGTACATCAAACTTGTTTGACATTTGAACATTTTGCCTACATGAATTCTAATGTTTATTTCATGTGAAACATATTCCTTCTGGAACATATTCATAAAGGCTATCTGAGGTCCACTGAATTTTCAACAGGTGTCAGCTGGAGGTTTGATGATGGACAGAATGAACAAGGATTCAGTAGGACATATTTTCTTTAGAAAGCTGAATTCTAAGTACCTGATGAACCTGAAAGCACAGTGGCTCCAATTAAGAACTGGTTGGCTCTTTAGCTAGACAAAAAAATTTTGGTGTTTAATGTAAATAAATAGCTACAGTGCTGGAGAAATAAAAAGAAAGAAGCACCATGATCACCTGGCAGCGGTGTAGGGTTTTATTTTATACTGTAATTAATTTTAAAGGTATTCAATCTAGAAATACAGATATATATATATATGTATATATATATGTATGTATGTATTTCTTACAGGCCATAACCCTGCAGTTCCTGGCTATATTCTTAATTGTTAATAGTTGGATGTGATGGATTTTTCCAGTTTATTTCAAGTCCCAAGAAAAAGAAAGTTGTTCAAGTAAGAAAGCAATGTGTGAGCATTGCTCAAGCAAGCCTGCTAGTCTTTTCCAGTGGAAACAGCAAGAGATCCCATTAGAATAATTGAAGGTCCGACTTGCCACCCCAGTGATTCTGGGATTCAGCAACCGCAGTGCACCTGGCGCCAGACAGTGTCTGTATTTGCAGAGTGTTTCTCTGGATAACAATGATCCAGCTGTCAGACACTGAGTCTGGAGAACTAAAAGATGAGCACAGTACGGATGGACAAAACTGTCTTGTCAGATTATGTTTCTGAAAGACCAAAGTTTAAAAGAATTTGTCAAAAATAACCACTCTATTTTTTCAGGACAAAAATAGACATCATTTTGGGAATTAGTCAAATACTAAACAGGAAACAACTGCTTATTTTTAGGAGTAAGGAGCTGAGATAAAACAGAGTTGCATGAAGCCACTTGCAAACACATAAATTATTAAAATGTGTTGCAGCTATTACTCAGATGCTCAAAAGGATGAATTAAAACTTGCCTGTAAGGAACAAGGTAAGAATCTTTTAACCCTACGACTGCTATTTAGAAGCTGGGCTCATTGCTCAGGCCTTGTATGCCTGGGAGAGGGATGGAGTGTTTTGTTGGAGCTGTTAGACGACATTTGCCAAAACAGGAAGTTGCTTAAATGAATAAAAGCAAATTATCCCACTATAATCGTCATTTTGTAAAAAGTATTTAACGCTTAATCTAGAAAAGTGTTCTGTTATCAAGCATCATGCACTTTTGTAGCCTAAATCCTGAGTATTTTTATACCATTATTATATCCTCTGCAGCCAACCGTAAAAATGTCGCCAGTAAAGATGCAGAATCTTTGACAGGTGTACAGATGTGGAATCTGCTATAGGGTGTGTCTTGGAGTCCAAGGCCAGCAAGAGACCTGGTCGCTGCCAGCATTCATCTGGGAGAAATCCCGTGGCATTCGGAAATTTGGGAGGCTGAAGCCCACTTGCGTCCGGGGTGCCTGCAGGCCAACGAAGGCCCTTTTCCACAGGAAGGAAATATCAGCACCCTTGCGTTGCAAGGTTGGTTTGGAGGGCACGTCTGGGACTGCAAGGCCAGGCAGAGCCTCAGTCCCTGGAAGCTTTGATCTGGGAGAATTTCTGCAGTGTTCGGAGTTTTCCATGAGACTTAGCCTACACTGCGACTGAGACCAAATGGAACACGGAGGATTTCCAGGTGAGACGGGTGTGGGAACAGAGATGTGTGGGCCTTGATGAGATGGCCTTGGCAGGATCTTTGCAGTGCCAGTGTTGCTGTGGCTGTAGGCCCTCTGGGTCCCTTCCCCTAAGCGTAACCCTAGCCTGTGCCCTAAGTCCAACACAAGACTGGAGGATTGCAGGTCAGAATGGTGCAGGAGCAGAGATGTTAGGGCCTTCGCGAGATGGCCTTGGCAGGCCCTTTGCAACTGCAGTGTTGGCGGCTCTCTAGGTATGGGAGAATTTGTACCTGAAGAGGGATGGCTTGACAACTTTGTTGAACCTGCAGATGAAGTGATTAAAGTGTATCCATGAAAGTTATAGAAAAATGCAAGGATGTTGTAACGCAAAAGGCTTTTCGCTGTTTTAAGGTTTGAGGAAGTTTAAAAACCAGACATAACGCTTGCAGCTTTTTAACCGCAACAGATGTGNAGGGCCTTCGCGAGATGGCCTTGGCAGGCCCTTTGCAACTGCAGTGTTGGCGGCTCTCTAGGTATGGGAGAATTTGTACCTGA
>VZRJ01008270.1:0-20323 GCA_013397565.1 Ptilonorhynchus violaceus
ATATATATATACATATATACATAGTTATATCTGTATATATATTGGGTATGTTTTAAGAATTTTTTCGCATGAGCGCAGCTGTTGTGATCAATTGTCTGGGAGGTAGAAGCACTGAATGAAAATAAAGGCATTTTTCAGCACACACCCCCACACTTTCCATATGTCTTCACACGGGTTTATTTCACTCTTAGTTGAACTTTGGCCCTTTTATTGCCAAGAGTAGTTTGAAGCTTGCTTTTTTCTAACCCCTCTAAACTTTCGGCAAATAATCATCTTTGCACTGAAACAGCTTCATCTCCCCTTGCCCTCATCCATCTGTATCTCTTACTTGAGGCCAAGCATTCCAGCCACTCCCCTTGGAGCTGAGTAGAACTGGGGTGATGCAGTTGGGAGTCCATCAGAGATCTGTTCCTCCCTTCTCTGCTCAGGGCATGAGGAGGATGAAGATGTTTCCCTGGCCACCTGCTCCCAAGTCACCTGATGGTGGCCCCCAGGCCCTCTCCTCCCATCCTTCAGTGCAGAGTACCCCCCTCAGGTCAGCCTTCTCCTTGATTTTAATTAGTTTGCTCCTTCCTGCTAGGTCTTTATTAACACAGGGAGCTCATTTTAGTCGAGATAATTAGTGCAATATTCTAATCTAGGAGGACAAGCCCAGAATGTTCCTTTTTTGACTGTAGTAATTGTGGATATAAAATTAATTTTCAAAGACGGTTATGATAGGTTAAACCCTACAGATTCATTTGTAACACTAGGAAGAAAATCTGGAGGGGCAAAAACCTCTTTACCTTTTATTTGCTAGTTCCCTTGCCAGGTTAGGGATTATTCTTTTCTTCAGTAAGAGCTCTTCAGATTGCTGGCATACATATGATGAATGCTTCCAAAATCTGTGGATTAGAAGGGAGATCTTACTGTTGTGGATTTTTTCTCCTTCATCCAGCTCTCCGTGCTGTACTTTGTGCATAATGTCCTTGTCGTGATCAATGTGTCCAGGTGAATGCCCTGTTTGCCCAGAATTATAGTTTGGCTTGTTAAATAGTTTGTTTAATATCTACTAACAGTATTGATTTTCAACTTTGTTTCATCCCGTCCTCCTCTTATCCTTTTTCTGCTTTTTTTGCAGAAGTTTAGTTGATTAAAGAAGTCAAACAGCAGAATGCAGTGCATGCTTTTAAGTTTTTTTGGAAACTGCACCTGAAATGTTCCGGTTTTGTGGAGAAACAGGGAGAACTCAGAGGACAGATAGCTCTACATGTAGTGGCAGCATTGATGGTTACATCTATCAAGCATAAAAATGTCTGGAGGGACTCTGTATCTTGCTACACTCATTTCTGTAGCCCATCATTGTCCCAGTTGTACAGGAATTCTGGCCACCTCAATGAAATCAGTCTCGGCTACAAAGTGGTTTAGTTCCTTCTACTGGGCAAGAAGCAGCAGTATTACCATGCTGTCAGGGCACTGCTGCATCCTTTGGTAGGTTGGTAAATTTTCTACTGCCCCAGACAACTCTGAACCCTCATTGATATCTGGGTTTCAGCCAAATGGACAGCAGGGACAAACCTTCAGAATAGGAAGCTTCAAGTGGTAGGTTAAGCTTCAGTGTGTCAGTGATTCAGTCAGTATATAAATGATGTCTGTTTATTCTGTGATGTTATTTCTCTCCTTCTGTCGACATCTTTCTGTCCCATGACCTAGTTATTTTTTAATAGCAGAAGTTTAAACTTTTTCTTCTGCTCCTCTTGCGTGCTTTCCCATTTCGGAGTAAGTTTTTTTTTTCTGTAGATCAGAGCACCTTTCAAGCTTGCAGCACTGTTATCCCCATTCTTCTCAAGTTCTTCTCTGTGTAGTTTCTTCTGAGCCTTCTCTCCCCTTTTTGCGTCCTTTCCTCCTGTGGCTTGCCCATCCACCCTCCCTGATTGTGTAACAGTGACAGCTTGCTGCCTCAAAACAGAGCATTCAAATGAATTCGCTTAGCCAATAACTTCTGTGAAGTTGCCTTTTCTAATGGTGTTATTACTCAGTGATGCACAAATGTGATATTGCCCCTACTGGTAGGCAAACGAGGGATCTGTATAAACATGGTAAACTGCTGTTTTTCTTTAAAGGAGAGCCAAAGACTTGTGCTTTACACTTTTTTTCCCCCTGATGTAGCCATTTTGACTGTCGAGACATTTGTGTAGGGTATTGTCAGTTGACTGTATTATCCTAATAATAATTTCCAGAAGTTAATGATTGTCAAGCCTTGCCTATGCATTGAATTGTGGGAAATCATTCCATTTAGTCATACGATTTGCAGTGTACAGTGTGATGTGTTTTCAGTCTCTCATGCACTCAGCTGATGGAATGGCTCATGTAGAGAGGGAGAAGGGACATAGAAATGTTATAATCCAAGAAGCCTTGTCTTTAAGTGTTTAAATCTAAATTGAATACTGATTGAAATTTTCTTCAGTTACAGTAAAAGATAAATCTGTGTTACAAATGTGACTGAGTTTTAAGCCCACTGGGACTGAAAAGACTTGTGGAACTCTAGCATTGCATTAAATTAGATGTGGAAGAACCAAACTTGTATGATGATATTGTCTCTTGACAGCATGGAGTGAGTGAGGTGGGGCAAATTTTGAATTAGAAAGGGCCAGGAGTGAGGCTTTTATTGATAATACAAGAAAGCTGCTTGCATTTCCCTTCCATGACCTACTCAAACTCTTGCAGACTTGTTGCTAAGGTTTTTAGGTTCAGAGAGAAGTCTCTTAAGTCCGAGTAGCATAAACCCTCATTTCCATTGCCATTTATAATTTTGGACTATAACAAAGCAGACTAAGAGGACAGTCATCTGAAGGACCCCCAATATAAAGTATCTTTGCTGGACTGGCTATTTCAGACCTGCTTTTATGATCCAAGAAATTCAGTGCCAGTGTTCAGGAAGCTCAATGGCACAGGTGCCAGCCACCTTCTCTGCTCTAAAATGGAGGAAAAGACCCAAACATAGGAGCAGTGTGCAAGCTTTGTGCTTGTCTGTGTGTGTGTATGGAGAAGTGTTTGTGGTCCTAGGGTAGATAGAAGGAACACGGAGCAATGCTGGGGGATGTTGTTAACTTCATAATCAAATTTTGTCATTCACTTTACAAAACACAGCCTTACATTCCTGCCTCCTAATGTTGCTGATTTAAAAACAACCAAAACCAAGTTAGTGTGTCAGCAACTCAATTTCTTGTATCACAATAAATCAATTCCCCTGGGTGGAAAAAAAAAGGAGCAAAAGTTCTTGAGTTGTCTACTTGGTAACGGAGTTATGAACTGGAAAAACATCTGCCTTGCTTGAGTTAGTGTAAACTGAATTTCTGAGGAAAGTGAAGCAGCTCTTCTAAACCACCTTTTGCATACAGACATGGTACCAAGAGCTGGGTGGTTGTTACTTGTGGTAAATCAACATACAGATTATTATGTAGCACAAATTGATTTGCTCTCCGATCAAATACACTCTTGAAATATCAAAAACTTCATTGGAGTTTCTCTTTTCTATAGTCAACTGTTACCAACTGCATTATTTTCTGTTGGAATGTCAGGGGCTGATAGAGACTAGAGTAAGTTAGTTCTAGTTATATAACATAAGAGGGATTTGGGGAAATGTTATCCCAGCACGGTGTCCTACAGTTAACATGTGGTCTTTATTCTTCTGTAGGAAGAAGAATGTAACTGCTTAGTGTTGTCACAGTTCTCAAGGCTCTTCTTGTGATGCAGGTAGAGCCCTAATTAGCAGAGAAAGGAGAACAAACTTGATGTTTATTTTCTTTGTAATTTTATTTCCTAATGGCATAAGTGTAATATCATGCCGTGGGAA
Source organism: Ptilonorhynchus violaceus (assembly GCA_013397565.1). Classification (NCBI taxonomy): domain Eukaryota; kingdom Metazoa; phylum Chordata; class Aves; order Passeriformes; family Ptilonorhynchidae; genus Ptilonorhynchus; species Ptilonorhynchus violaceus. Next base: position 3,836 of record VZRJ01008270.1, read on the forward strand.
GTATGGTAAGCAAAGAGGCTGCAGCTTTTTCTGAAATTTCCCAATAAAAAGAGCGCATGGCGATGTGGATTTGTCTGCATCAGGAATATCACAGTCATTTGAAGCTTAAAATAATGTGGCCATAATAATCAAAATTGGATGCCTGTAGCTTAGTAACATGAATAATTAACTGACCTTTCCCAGGCAATCTTTGCAATTCCAGTGAGTCTGTGTATGATTTTTAGTGCTAATTGCCAGGCGTTTGGCAGTTGGGAAGGTTTAGGTGCCTAACTTCATCCAGCAAGGCAGCTTTCCTTGGATATGCTGGTTGGATGTTTTCATATGCCAGGAAACAACTGTTTTGAAGATCTGAAAGATTTAGGAAAACACACTTGTCCACTTCAATTTGAAAAATACAGTCTTAGGAGAGATGGAAGCAACTGATAGTGCAGTCTCCAGAAATCAAAAACATTAGACATGATGGAATTACATGTGAAATGTATATGGGATAAACATATCTGTAAGTGGGGAAAAAAAAATATTGTGGAGTATTTGATGTTTAAGAAATTATTTGCTTCTTTGTAATGTTAAGAAGATTTTATTAATAGTTCTGTGGCAGACAATACTCACAAGTCTTTGGCATCCAAACCAGATTGTATATCAGATGGATCCCACAACTGGATGTGTGCACTGACCTCTTTATTGGTAGCTTTTTAAAAAGAAATTCGGCAGCAGCCTTTTATAAATGCATGAAGCAACCTGAGGGAAAGAAGAAACCCCGTTCACATCACAGCTGCTGCACAGCTCACAATTGGTACTGTTCATCTGCAGCCTCTTGTAAGTGAAGCTGCTCAACATGGGCAAATTAAATTACTTTTAGAGTTTTTCATAATTTTAAGGGGTTCCCATTCCCCCTTTGGCCTCTGCTTGCTGTGTAAGCAGCCTCCATGCTAAAAGGATCTTTCCTTGAAGTCGGCTTAGCAACTGTGCTGTAGCTTGGCTATTTTCCCCTATTTTCTGTAACTGGTAGTGTCGTGTGGAGCTCTTCCTCCCCTTGTATTTGTTGCTATGGGGAGGAAGAGGTGAAGCAAGGCACATGTGAGAGGAGGGAGGAAGAATTGTGGTATCTGTATGACAGCTCCCACCTCTTTTTTGAAATCATCTACTTCCAGTTGTGGGATTTCTCTATATATGATTTTTTTTCCTGGTTTTTGTAAGCCTAATTTTCTTTGATCTTGTTAGCTCCGTACAAGTCTCCCCGAGACATTCTGCAGTCATTATCACCTTTTTGGGTGGAGTTTATTTTATTTTTTGGTTTGTTTGGTTTTTTAAATAACTTTTTAACATTGGTGCATATATGCTTGGGATAGAGCTCATGTAATTTTCCAATCGTATTGATTGTATGTGATTGTGCCCTGCAGAGGTATATTTAACAAAAAATAAAGGATAGTCTAGGTAATAAAGGAGACCATGAGGTTCGTTGAGTCAGGTTATGAACTATTTCTTAAATTTATTTAGGATCCTAGATAAGTGAAATTCCATCTGCTGTTCTCATGAATCAGTGCTAAACAAAATGTCATTCATTCTCTCTGTTTGAACTGGTTTTTCCTTGCTTTTCTTCTCCTTCTGCTCTTTTCTTCCTTTTCTGTTTCTCTTTCCCATCAACAAAAATTCTTTGTCCTTCATGGGAATGGCTGACTCTGGGTTGATATTGTGGATATTTATTGTTTGTAACTATCAAAACATTCATGATAGGAGTAGAGATGAAGTAGAATGTATGAGAAGAATTCCATAAATTGAATTCTTTGTAAGTTCAGGGGAATTATGAAGTCTTGTACATACAGGCCTGGTCACGGGGGAGACATTCAGAGGGAATTGCTATGTCTTTTCCAGGAAAAGTTAGATGCTTTGCTACCTTTTGGGAAAACTGAGATGACAAAAGGAGTAGAAGAAAGTTCTCTATATTCAACTCCCTGTGTCTTTACTCCTACAATATACATTTTAGGCTTGAAAGAAAAACCTTCTAGATACTGTGCTGAAGTGGGACAGAGTGGATGGAAGGAGGCAAAAGGCAAGAGGATCCAGAGATCTGAAAGTCAGTATTTGTCTCCTTTATTTAATTCTCAGACCTATAGAGCCAACAGTGCCACTTTTGTATGAAAGAACAAGGGAGTGGAGACCTATTGTACATGCATGGCAGTTATATAGAAAAAGCCATATGTTGAAATGCTATTTCTTCTTCCCTCTTCACCTTGCTTTTCGTCCTCTTAAAGCTGACTCAACCTCACCTTGCTCTCACATAGTGTCTAAGGGTCCTTTGAGTTGCAGATTGAACAACAAAAAAAAAAGAGTGGAAAGGTGATTCACTATCTGGTTTGTAAATAGATGGAAGTGTCTACAAGGTCTTACCTGCTTTTCTGTTGGCATTTATATTAAATGATAAATTAATGGAGAACACTTTGAAATATCTCTCGTTTTCTGTCTGGGATGAATGTGCATTCTTCTAAATTTTGTGTGAGGTGTAAGACTGTCAGACTGTCTGCGTAAGACTCTCCGGGTCAAGGTGTGTGTGTTCTCTCCCAGGCTGGAGCATAAGAGATGCCAAAGAACAGAGAAGCCACATGTCTCCTTGGTCTGGTCTGCTCTCTTCTGACTCCTCCTGTAAACAAAGGGGCTCCTTCATTTGTTCACCAGAGGTGAACAAGAAAAGATACTCAATCAGTTTTGTTAATTGCTCAGAGTCTATGTATTTAAAAAGCAAACCAAACCCTTCAGAGCAAGGAGTGAGCGGCATTCATCTAATGTTGAGCCTGGTTTGGAACTTGCCTTAAAGTGAGAATAAGGTTTGCTCCATAATCTGCTTTGTGGTTTTTAGTCTTCTCCTTTCACTCCTTTTTGTGGCCTTTAACAAGTCATTATCTGGTTGTAAATCTGAAACTGGCCGAACTGAAGCTGCTACTTCACTGGAAAACTGTTCCTTCTACTACTCCAGGGCAAGCACAGCCTTCTGCCCTCGGAGTCTGTGCATAATGTTCATTACTGTTGTCTTTATTCTTGAGCCTGGGCACCATGGATCCAGCTGAGGTGTGTTTTGCTGGGCTGAAGCGCAGCACTGCTCATTATTAAGCCCCCTCACATTTTCACACTTTCTTGCTGGATGACTTGAAGCATTCAGTTCCTATAAAAGAATTTTATTCAGTGGGAAATCCAGCAGAAAAGTCTATGTTTCAATTGGTGATGGTTTTCTTACCCTTTCTCCCTCTAGTCTGAGGATACAGGATCCTCAGGTAGTGACTCACTTTAGAAAGAAAAACAAAAAAGAGCTGAATTCCTACAGTGGCTGGCTTTTAAAAGGAAGATCTGAAGTGCTGTGGAGAGTCAGATCTCTTTGGAAGGGAGTGGTGGATGCTCTGCATTAAGAGAGATTGGGGGAAACTAGCTGGATTTTTTATGTGGAAAAGAGGGGAGACTGTGTTCAAGTGGGTGATACCCGCTGAAAATTTTTTTCCTTTTGGGTATGGATACCAGGATAGAAATACTCTTGAAAAGGCTAGCCCAGAACATGAGATTCCTTGATCCCATCTTGTTCTGTGAGTGCATGAGTCGTCTTCCCTGTGCATAACCGTGAAACTCAACAGTGAGCACCCAAAGCGCAAAACAAAATTAAGGGAATTTATGTTCCTCCTCATCAATGAGGTATATTTAAGAGCTGTTTCTTTCCAGCTTGAATGTCTTCAGTTGTTTCTGTAACCTCCTTCTTCCTAACTGTGAACTCCAACTCCCTGTCTCCAGGACTACAAGTGTGAGAGAGAGACTAAAACCAAAGCATGGTGCTTCATCTGTCTTGCCCCAGGCTGCCAGGCTTTTGTGCTTGATGGTTTCGAGCCTCTGATCCTTGCTTTGGGTTTGGGAGCAGCAGCTTTGGGAGAAAAACAGCCCCTATATTAGAGCAAACAAGACATGTAACAGTTTGTATTAAGACACTGGCCATCTTGGATGCTTCCTTAGGGATAGCTCTGCTCAGGTGTGAGTGCTGGGTTGTTGCTTGGAGCTGAACCAGCAATAAATTACCATTTATGTGCTGCACTCAAAAGATAACTTTACCCAGCTACCCTAGAAGGGATGGCTTGGGAGCTCTGTGGGATGTGCAAAACAATAGGTGTTTGCTTTTGGTTTTACTGCTTTAAATTACCTCTGAGCCCACCAGGGTTGGAAACCTGTGCTTGGATGTCTGCCTGGACGTGGAGCATCCTTAATTCACCCCGAGAACCCCGGGATCTGCGAGCGTGTGAGTTACCTCGAAAAATTAAACCAGCAACCACCTGAAGCAACAAGGTACAGTGCATGAGTCTTTCCTTTCTCATGGAGGACATTTTATGTTGTCCTTCAATTTATTTCCACAATCTCTGTCCCATTTAACTATATCCCATTCTGGTATAGTAAGGTCTTTTACTTCCCCCAAACGTGTTTGCGACTGCATTTTCCATTAAGACCTGGGCTGTTACTGGAGGGCAGGAGCAGGACAGCTCCAGCACCTGCTGAGTCAGCGTGCTCCTGAGATTTGAAGTTCAGGAGGCAATGTTGCTGAATTTCTAGAGCAGCTGCATCCTAGATCAGAAATGGTGGTGTTCAGTCCTGCTCCCTACACTGCCTTGGGAATCTGGGCAGGAGTTGGGGAAGCTGCTGTTAATTCCAGCTGTGCAAGTGAAAGGTCACAGAATCACAAAATACCCTGAGCTGGAAGGGACCCACCAGGGTTATCGAGTCCAGCTCCTGGCTGGACACCCCAACAATCCCACCCTGTGCCTGAAAGCATTGTCTAAATGCTCCTGGAACTCTGGCAGCCTTGGGGCCGTGATCTTTCCCTTGGGAGCCTGTTCCAGGTGAGTGTGTTTAAGATGGGATGTATTTGAAACTGCAGACTGTGAAGTGGGGCAGCTACTCCTCCCCAGTTGTGCCTGTTCAGGAAATGGGGGATGGGTGACAGCACTTGGGACAGATGGGGGAAACATTTTGCTTAGCTACAAGATACCAAAATTAGATTTACAAATAACTTATTTTTATTTGAACTCTTGAAAATTTTGGGGTTTTTCTTATGGGATAAGCAGTTAATTTTCTGTTGGGAAAAACTGAGGGCATCTGGCACTCCTGTGGGGTAGGTGGTCAAACTTTCCCTTGTCAGATTGAACTTTAAAACCTCTTTCAAACTAAACATTGCCTTTTTTTTTCCCTACTCTTTGCTTAACCTTCAGCAGCTGGTCATCAGCCTTTGGCCTCAGCATCCTACTCCCCTCCCACCATCCCCTGCTCCTGTCTCAGCTCTGCTTGAGCACAGAAATCCAGTGGGGAAACTGCTTTGGGCTCAAGCAAGACTGTCCTCTTAAAAACTTGCGTTTACCTCCTAAAAGCTGAAGGCTGGAGGTACAGGGGCAGGTAAGAGAAAGAGATTCCACTAATCTTTCATTGTTAATTAATTCCCTGAAACAGGTTCTTTTCCCTTAGTAGGAGCCTATGAATTTTAGCTGCTGCCAGAGTGGTTTTTTGCTCTATTAAAGAGCATCTTCCCACCCCGGCTCTCACCAAGGCTGGCTTTCTAAAGTGTCATGCTTGACTGTTATCCCCTACCTGTAGCAGTGCTTTGCGGTGTGGAGAGCAGTTCATGAAGTCAGGATGTCCTGAGTAATTGCTGGCTGTGAAAGAGCACGTGCTGGTTTGCTTTGCACTCTGGTTTTGGGGTGTGAGGCAGTGGGGAAGGTTTCTCAAGAGCCTAAATTAATCTCAAATTTGGTTTAAGCTATTTCACATTAGCTGGGATGTGTAGCACAGTGCGTGGGTGCTGTGGGACATGCACACCACCACCAGTAGCCCCAGTAGGTTCAGTAGGATTGGTGCTGGGAGTCTGCAAGCCTCGTTAGTCATCCTGTCCTGCAGCCATGAGAACAGTGGGGTGGAAATGGCATGTGCTGGCCAGAGCCCAGCTGTGTTGCGCAGCAGCTGAGGGCTGGGGGAGTTTCTCGATGCTTCCCCAGAGCCTTCTGATTTTGAGCTGAATCAGCAACTTGTTTCTTGGCTTTCTGCACTCTTCTCTTTGTTACTTCACCCTTACCAGAGCCGTTTCTAATTTCCATATTCGCCCTTGCCAGTAACCCCTTTCAGGCGGTGCTGTTGTGGGAATACTTTTGGGATCCTTCCAGGTTGACACATGGAGTGCGTGGCAGTGCTGCAGAGGAAAAGGGAATGTTGAAGAGCTGTGGGAGGAGGAGGAGTGAGTTTTGGCCAAATGCTACAACAAAGAGCTTGTCTAAGAAATGACAGGGGCTCTTGCTTATAAGAGACAAGATTGGATGTGTCAGAGGCCAGGTCAGCCTTAGGGGATGGTAAAGTTAATTTAAGGTATTAGCATAAAGTCCTGTATCTTCTCTGAATTGATGGAGTCAGGACTTTACCGCAGCACTTGGGAAACAGGGAGTCTTTCTTATTTAATGAGCACAGGGTGAAGATGAGGTGCTCTCCCCACTCGTGCTCTGGCCTTTAAATGTGAGATTAGATTAGCAGCACTTTGTGTGATGGCAGACACCACGAGCTGCTTCTGACTTGATAGAAGCAGGCATTTGTCCTTGCACAGGCAGGTCAGGACATGCGTTTCCCTGGAGGTGAGCGGTGTGACAGGGCAGGGACCATGGTGAGGTTGTGCTTTCCACGGTGGGATCGACCACAAGTGCGTCAGTGCTGCTGGAGTCACAGGACCGAGTGTGGGTCGGGGGGAGCTGCAGGCAGTGAAGGGCTCTGCTCCCGGCCCCAGGGCTGCGGAACTCTGAAGTGTGCCTGGCCTGTTGCTGGCTGATTTTTCATGTGGGAGTAAAGGATTCGGAAGAGCAGCACTTCCTGGAGTACTTTTAATTGTCTTAATAGTTTTCCTTTCTCTTGCCCTCTTGCCCTGGGTGTTGTTTTTTGTTTCTGTATTTGGTTGACTTCACTCCCTTTTTAGATTTTTTTTGCCCTTTGTGGTGTCACATCTGTCCTAAGCCTTTCTCAAGATAATCTGTGTGCCATTACCAGCGAGAGCTGTGGCCGTGGCCTGAGTGAGTCCCTCTTGTTTTGCTGTGCTATGGGTGGATAGAGGGGCCTGTGGGGCTCTGCACGGTCTTGGTGCCAGATCAGGTTAGTTTCTGCTTTTGCAGAGGAACTGGAGCACAGATGAAGAAGTCATTGGCCAAGAGTCCAGGTAGGGGGTTGTGGAAGAACCCAAAGGTCTCTCATCCCAGATCAGCCTTTGAGCTGCTCGCATTTCCCTCCAGCAGGTGCTGGCCCACCAGCACTGCAAGATCACAGACATGGAGGTCACCAGTGCTAAATGCAGGTGATTTTTAATTCGTTTCTCAGAAGGCAATGCTTGGTAGCCATGGCAGTATGTAGGGGCAGGGAGAGACTTACTCGAGTAAGACACATGTTTGAAAAAGTGTCCTGTGGCAGGCAAGACCTGGGCAGGCTGCCAGCCCCTCCCAGTTGTTTCCCAAGCTGTTGTGGCTGTGGTGCTTGAGCTTCCTCCCATGGGGTACATGAACAAACCGCTCATGCAAAGGGCGTCTCAGAACCACAGCGCACAGGACGCGCTCTGTCAGCCCTGGGATGGCTCATGAGGCCGTCCTGCCAGAGCTATGGTTGATGGGATTTACAAGGAAATTCTTCCCTGTGAGGGTGGTGAGGCCCTGGCACAGGTTGCCCAGAGAAGCTGTGGCTGCCCCATCCCTGGAAGTGTCCAAGGCCAGGTTGGATGGGGCTTGGAGCAACCTGGGATAGTGGAAGGTGTCCCTGGCCATGGCAGGGTGGTACAACTGGGTGATATTTAAAGTCCCTTTCAACTGAAACCATTCTGAGGTTCAGTGTGCTTTAAAAAAGGGGAAAATATAAATTATCTCTCTCTTGCTGGGAGATTTTTTCAGAGACCTACTTTTGTTGGAATACAGTGATTAACATTAGCCTGCACTCCTCAGGCACCAGGGACAACCAGTTTGCATTGACGTGGTATGACCTTTGGACAGGAATTGGTGTGATGCACCAGCTGCACTACACATGCTTATAAAATACGGGGTTTGGGGATTAAACATGCTCAGTGCATGGAAGGACCAACTTCCCTGGAGACCTCTCCCTTATCATCTTTCTTCTCTGCCATAGCATCTCCTACATCAGTAACTGAAGTACTGTAAAGCTGAGGTAAGCCTGGCAGGGTGCTTATACTGTAGCCACCTCACTGGCCAATGGGGAGGATTCAAAAGTTCAAATCATCCATTTTGGTACAAACTTGTCAGGGCTGAGCCTGCTGCTTAAAAATGAGGGCACCCAGAGCACTGGGAAATCACTGGTTTCAGCGTATTGCTTCTAAAAGCATTATGTGCTGACAGGCAGGCTTGTCCTCCCGGTGTCTGCCTGTCCTCCTGGTTTATCCTGCAGGTCCAGGGCAGAACGATGGCTGGAGAGGACCGTGGGACTCCTGTTGCTGTGACGTTGGCCGGAACAGGCCAGCGGGCTGTTGGGGCAGGGTGGGGCTCACGGGCAGGCAGCGTGTCTGAGCTACTCTCTCTGGTTCCAGGACAATGCGTCTCTTTGTGGTGTGTCTGCTCAGTGTCTGGGCGCTGGCTGCCCCTGAGCACTACGCCGTGGAAGACATCTGCACCGCAAAGCCACGCGACATCCCCGTGAATCCCATCTGCATCTATCGCAACCCCGAGAAGAAGCCCCAGGAGGGCGAGGGGCAAGAGCCAGAGAAGGACAAACTCCCGGAGGCCACCAACCCCCGGGTCTGGGAGCTGTCAAAAGCCAACTCTCGGTTTGCTGTCATCTTCTACAAGTACCTGGCTGACTCCAAGGACAATGGGGAAAACATCTTCATGTCACCTCTTAGCATTTCCACAGCCTTCGCCATGACCAAGCTTGGAGCCTGTGGCAGCACCCTCCAGCAGCTCATGGAGGTTGGTGGAGATTCCTCAGCCTTTTCCTGTAGCAGGTCTGAAAGACAGGAAAGGTGATCATGGCTGATGGCTGCTCTCAGGGTCAGGACAGCTCCTTGCCTTGGGAAGGAAATCCCAAGTTGGAAGGACCTTAAAGCTGATCTTGTTCCATCCCCTACCATGGGCAGGGACACTTTCCACTAGACCAGGTTGCTCCAAGCCCCATCTATGGATTGGTTGAGATCCCAGCTCTTTCCCCTTACTTCCTATTTGGATCCAGCATTCCTGGATTTGAGAGGCTAGTTTTCATCTGGAGGAAAGGAAGCCAGTTTGAAAGGTGAGGGAAGGGAATGGGAACAGTTTGTTTCTTGCAGATTGAGCTAAGCCTTTCCTTATGTAAAAAGCAGGAAAAGCCATCGTATCAAGTCCCATTGGGAGAGGGACTTTTTCACATTCCCTCTCTCTCTCCCTTGGGACAAAAATCAAACACATGGGAGATCCTGCAGTCCACCTGACTTCCAGGCAGGGGAGCCTGTACTCAGGGAGCCTCTCCCTCCACCTGTGGCCCCTAAACTCAGGGGATAGTTCTGGTCCCAGACTGAGAGGTAATTCTGAGTTCTGGCCCTTCCATGGGACCAATTTAACTCTCTGCCTGTCCCAGCACCCTTCTCACTGTCAGACCCACTCACCTGACAAGTCACCTGCTCTGTGGGGTTTGATGCTGCCCATACCTTCTCCAAAGGGAGACCTCAGCCCAGAGGAGCCTGTCTCCCTGCAATGAGGAGGTGTGAATCAAACTGCTCTGCTTGTCCCCTCTGCTGCTGTCCTTACAGATCCTAACTCTGGACAAATAATGTTGGGGTCTCCTGCCATTAGCCACACAGCCTGAGCAGAGCAGCTATAACCATATCTCCCAAATCTTCACTCGTGCCTTCCCCTCTGGGCAGCCCTTCCCACTAGAAAGGGACCCTTCTCCCAGTGAGCCACTCAGACCTGCCCTCCCAATCTCCTTTTTTCCTATGAAAGGGCTGCTAAGACCACCTTTGCCTCGTAGGAAACAGTGCTGCAGACCCTGGATGTTCATGAAGAGCAATGTGCTGTGGGATTTTCTGTGCCTTAAGACCCTGAGGTTGGATAGCACTAGACAAATCATAATTGTCCTTCCAGCTGGCAGCTGGGAGCAGATAAAAAAATTTCCTGTGCTGCAAAAATCTACCCTCAGAATGATTGCTATATATTCCCATTCGCTGTAAAAATAGATAAGATGTACCAGAATTACTCAGCAGGCCATGAGAATTCCTCCTGCAGAGGAGCAGCCTTTAGCATTGTCACAGGAGGGTTTAGCCCAAACTTTTGTGAGTCATCCTGTGACCTGGTATGACCCAAGAGCTGCTTCCAGGCCCTGTTGGTGCAATGCTCATCTCCGGGGTGTAGTAGGGGGTTACAAACACCATGTTAATTTTAACAGCACTTAAAGGAGAAGCTGGGGCCAGTCAAAGGCAGGATATGGTGAGCAAGAAAGCTGGTGTTGGAAGGAGGAGCAGCACCTCCACATCTGAGCAGGATTTAATCCTGCATTTGGACTCTCCAAAGGAGATCTTGGGATGGTGAGGTGTTGATTTTCCATAGATTTGGTTTCTCAATTACACATGGAGGGTGAAGCTCTGAGGGCCTGCAGAAGCTGTTGAAGGCAAAGGCTGCACCACCGCTTGGTCTGGGGCCCAGAGCCTGCTCATGGATTCCTTCTCACTGTTTGGCTCCTCCAGGTCTTTCGATTTGACACCATTTCAGAGAAGACATCGGATCAGATCCACTTCTTCTTTGCCAAGCTGAACTGCCGCCTTTATAAAAAAGCCAACAAATCCTCAGAGCTGGTGTCAGCCAACCGCCTCTTCGGGGAGAAATCTTTGGTCTTTAATGAGACTTACCAGAACATCAGTGAAATCGTTTATGGAGCGAAACTCTGGCCCTTGAACTTCAAAGTGAGTTTGAACTATTCGGGATTTTGCCTTTTTGTTCCCCCCCCCCCCTTTAGCTGCATCCCTGTCTTTTGCCCAGAGGAAGTGCTCTGCTCTGAGTGTGTGGGACATGAGTGAAGGCAGGAGGGAATCTGGGATGCAGCTCCTCCGGTTTCAGCTCACCTTAACCACAGTCACGTGCCCACTCCTCATTCCTAAACCTCGTTGTCCTTACCCAGCACATACCCTGTGAACCTGTCTCCTGCAGAAGGGGTACAAAGAGGTGTTTAAAACCCTTGGTTTAACCTTTTTTTGGTCTCTTCCTTCAGGATAAGCCAGAACTTTCCAGGCAGATCATTAATGAGTGGGTGGCTAACAAGACAGAGAAGCGCATTACAGAAGTGATCCCAGAAGGTGGTATTGATGATCTCACTGTCTTGGTCCTGGTCAACACCATTTATTTCAAGGTATGGCTAACAAAACTGGGGGAGCAGCACACTTCCCTGGGGCAGACATGGTGCTCATGTTTGTCTCCCCCCTCTCCTTTTTAGGGGCACTGGAAATCGCAGTTCCCAGCTCCAAACACAAAACTGGATGTATTTCATAAAGCCAATGGTGAGACCTGCAAAGTCCCAACTATGTACCAGCAGTCCGGATTCCACTACACATTCATCCCCCAGGACAAAGTCCAGGTGCTGGAGCTGCCTTACAAAGGGGATGATATCACGATGGTGCTGGTCCTGCCCAGCGCTGGGACGCCGTTGGAGGAGGTGGAGCGAGACCTGACGTCGGAGAAGCTGCAGGGCTGGATAGACTCCATGAAGGAGGTGTCTCTCTTCGTCTACCTCCCTCGCTTCCGCGTCGAGGACAGCTTCAGTGTCAAGGACAAGCTGAGGAAAATGGGGCTGGAAGATCTCTTCAATCCTGAAAATGCCAGACTCCCAGGTGAGATGTGGAGACAGGGTGGTGCAGGGTGGAGGTGAGGAGCAGCCATTCCTCCCTAGATGCCAGGGCAGTAGGTGCAGCAGCATGTGAGGAACAAGAACACGAAAGTATTTAGATGTTCCTGCAGTCAGTGATGGACTCTGGTAAAGTCCCACATGGACACTCAGCCCTGCTCTGCACTGAGGACATGGCAGTTTAGCAGTCAGTTGCACATGGGGGAGGATGTTTTTGTTTTAGGGCAGCCATGCCTTCTGCCTGATCCCAGGCCATGTTCTCTCTTGAGCTGTCTCTAAACTCACAGTTTTACCTTTCTCCATTTTGTTTTTCAGGCATCATCGCAGAGGGCCGCACAGACCTGTACGTGTCTGAGGCTTTCCACAAAGCCTTCCTTGAGGTGAGCCTTGTTTTGTGCCAGTGTGTCTTCCTCTTGGTTTTTAAAATGAAATGTTAAAGGGAAAAAAGTAGCTCTGAACCTACAGTGTTCACTTCCTCAGCAGTCTGGGGCTTTGGAGGGCGGTTGGCCCCTGCTTTCCGTGGAGGAGGAGGGTGAGCCCTCTCCATGCTGTGTAATGCCTGTATTTTAATCCCATCTTCTCCCTTGGCTGGCAGGTGAATGAAGAAGGCAGTGAGGCATCAGCTACTACAGCTGTCACCATCTCCGGACGTTCCTTCCCTATGAACAGAAAAATCTTCAACGCCAACAGGCCCTTCCTGCTTTTCATCCGGGAAGCTGCCCTCAACACCATCATCTTCATGGGCAGGATAGCTGATCCTTGCTCCTAAAGGAGCTGGTAGGGCCTCACTTCTCCCTCTTCTGCCTCGGGAAAAAGGGCGGTGGGGTATTGCCACAAAGCCTGGGCTGCTCCTGGGGTGGTTGGTCTTGCTGTTTGGTGCCAGCTGCAGGGAGGGACCGCATCCAGCTGGGCTGTCCCTGCTCCTCCATGCCATGTTGGGTGAGGGGTCTCGTGGGTCACCTGACCTGTCCCATTCTCCATGGCAAGGGAAGCTGAATTTAATCTGGCACCAGTATTTTTGCAGCACCCAAGTCCAGCATTGTTGTCCTTCCTGTGTCCAACCCTCCACCCCTTCAGGCCTCAAACTGTAACTCTGATCCCTTGGTTCATTAAAACCTATAGATCTGTATGTAACAGACTGATCTCTGAATGCACAGTTTTGCACTAAGCCACTTCCTGGACTTATTTAAATTTTTCTTTTCCATCAAATGGGGCCCCACACCAGAGAGGTCAGTGGAACAGCAGCAGCCACAGGGGGGCTTGTGCTGGCTGGGCCAGGAACACTCTTCAGCAGCTCTGTGTGGGACAGCTGGTGGGTGGAAGAGCTGCCAAACAGCTGTGCCCTGCTTGCCAGCAGCTCTGGTGTGTCCCATGTGCTCAGGTGCTGAGACTCACCAGTGACAGTCTTGCACAGCCAAAGCTTCAAAACTCTTTTATAATACTAAGACTTCAACTAACAGTTACTGTACCAGCAGTGTCCATGAACTGTGACAGTGCCCAGATAAGGTAACCAGTACCTGTATCTTTGTTAAAAATATATTATATTCATCTCCAAGTTTACTCCAGGAGCTGAGGTGTCCTGGCCTGTTGCTGGGCCACATGTGTGATCAGACCTCTGGTCCTCTCAGGGTGGTTGTACAGCTGTAGGACCTTTGGCAGGGCTGTCCTCAAGATGCAGAACACGACGAGCTTTCCTCTAAGATTTCTGCATTTTAGGCAGCTGTTTCAAACCAAAAGGCCAGTGAGAGCACAGTTCCCGTTCTCAGTAGGTGGCGGAAGTGGTGTGTGCAGACAGTGGGTTGCACTCCCCAGTGGACCATTTACTCTGGATTTTGTAGGACCGGCAAAATATCCACCTTTGTAAAGGCTTCTCTTGGCAGGAATTGCCAGAGCAGCCAAGCAGTGAGGGAGTTAAGTTGGATAGAGCTGGTATGTCAGATCTTCAGTCACTGTATCTAGTTTTGGAAGCTATCAGGGGTTTCTCCTGTTCCTGGTAGGAAAGTCTGAGCATCTGTACAAGTGGTGTGTGGTTTGGACACGGAGAGCCACCTCTTCCACTGTCCCATGGGCTATGGCAAATCCTACACACCTGAGAAGTGCCCCCTTTAGGGGCTGACATGCTCCCCTAGAGCAGTAGGTTGGAAAGAAGCTGTGAATGTTAACACAAGGCTGGGGCCCTTGAAGAAAACGGGGAGCATTTTGGAAATAACTGGGAGTTCAGAAAGCAGCTCTTCCTCTCCCTGCCCTCCTCTGGCAGCTACCACTGTAGCTTTTCCTGCTGGATCCCAGCTTCGGCCTGCTGACCTCATTGAGAGACACAAAACCTCCTGCAATCTCAGCCTTTTTCAGTTGTGCTCCAGGCTGTGGAGGTGGAGGCTGGTGAAAGAAGAGGGCTGAGGCAGTGCCTGGGTCTCACTAGCATGTACTGACCCAAAATGCTTCCCCTGCTATAGGCAGCTGGGAAAACATCCAAAACTTGGCCTGCAGCAAGAGCACCGGGCTTGTTCCTCCTGGCAGACTGAAAAGGGCTGAATCTGCTCATCCAAAAAGGACAGAAGCCGTCTGAGGTGCCAGGAACAGCAGCCTGGCACTGTGCAACCTCTTCCAAGCTGCTCAGCTTAGGACAGCATGGAGCTGCCCACAGCAGGGACCAGGATCTCCCCCCGTGGCACAGAAAATCCATGTTGGGTCAGGACAGTCAGCTATAAGACACAGACAAGGATCTGAGTATTAAACCATTTAATTCTCAAACCACTCACATGCATAATGTTCTTTTACACAGTGTTAAAAGAAAGAAGAAAATGCGATTTCTTTTTTTTAATACAAACAGAATTTCAAGTATACATTTATAGAATTTTCCAAGATTCCTACCCAAGTTGCTAAGTTTTCATTCACATTGTTCTTAAAGCTGTCCGACGAGAGCGCTTTTTGCTAAACTGCTTTCAATGCAATTGTACAGTCCCCTCTACCTCGGTTTTATTTCCCCCCTTCCCAACTCTGGTTCCTCTGCCACCCCAGCCCCTCCCCCTCAAGCAGTGCTGGCTGTCCCTGTACACAATGGCCATGGAGCTTCTGTCCGCCAGCGCCCACTGGAAGAGGAAAAGGGAAGTGGACATGGAGGACCAGTTTGGGAACAGCTTGGAAAATCACTGAAGAACAGTCTGATATCCACAAGTTACAGCAGGCTTATTCTTCAACCTACTGCAGACTAGTCTGAACACTGACTTTTTTTTCTTGAAATAAGGACTGCAACCAAAAATAAAATAAAATAATAAAAAAAAGAATAATTAGTACAGCAGGAAATTTCTTAACTGTGAAAGTAAGTCTTGAGTGTTAGGACACCTGTCCTAAAAAAGTTTGATTTATAGGTCACTAGTCGAAGGTGACAGCACAATTTCTGTTACAAATGGTTACTTGGCAAACCAGCTCAGAGCAGAATCAATGTGGGACACA
This sequence comes from Ptilonorhynchus violaceus, assembly GCA_013397565.1. NCBI lineage: Eukaryota > Metazoa > Chordata > Aves > Passeriformes > Ptilonorhynchidae > Ptilonorhynchus > Ptilonorhynchus violaceus. The sequence goes on from VZRJ01008270.1 coordinate 19,133, forward strand.
CAAACTTGGATTTAAAAAAAAAAAAGAAAACACAAAACAAAAAACCAAAAAAACTGAACTGACAAGGGCTCCATATCCACGTTATGGAAAAACCCCAAAACCCCAGTAACAACTTTCTTCTGGCTTTGCTGTCCAGCTTTAGCTCAGCCCTGGGCTGCCAGATGGGTTGTAACTGGGTGCAACTTCTGACCTGTTAAAAAACGGGGCTTAAATCATCTTGACAGGCAAGGGTGGGTTTTTCTCGACAGATTACAAAGTCTCCTAACAGCCACCAGCCCTGTCAGTGCTCGGGCATGACGGGGCTGCTCCAGGAGCCATGGGGGCCGTGCCAGCCCGGGGAGCTGCCGGAGGTAGAGCTGCCATGCCCGAGGGTCTGGCAACGTCGCTCCCCCCGGGCTGTGGCTGCCCANCGTGTCCCAAGCCAGCCACAGCCGTACTCATCTGACCAGTTAAAGTGCATTGCTGCAGAAAAGGGTTTGCTTTTTTTTTTCCTTTTTTTTTTTATTTTTTTTTAAGAGGAACCTATTTAAAGTGCTGTTCTAGTTTGGAAAGGGACTCTGTTTAGAAAAAAAAATGGCACCTTTTCACACAAGAGATCTGCTCTCTGTACGTGTGTGTGTATATATATATATACATAGAAATTTGCAGAGTCAGATCTGCTGACTAATGAACAACATATAAAAGTGTTTGTATTTTATCTTATTGCTTTTCTTTTTTTACTGCTGCCTGCTCCCTTGGAGGCAGGAGGGAGATGGATTTGCCTTTTACCTTCCCCACCATTAACTGACTTCCCAGTGCAGGAATGTGGTCTCACAGCTCTGGCCCAGGGGACAGTTCACTGCTACACAGCACGCGGGAGGTGACGAAGCCCCCCAGAACTGTCACAGCCCCACGGCCAGCCTGCAAAGAGTCACAGTGAGGAACTGGAGGCCAAGAAGGACTCTGGACCCTGAGGGGCTCCCGTTGCTCCTGCCAGATGCCATTTTCATAGAGTCACTTTACAGAGCAGACCTGCATTTCTGAAACACAGAGGTAAGGAAAACAAATCTCTAAAATGAAAGCTTTGCTGCTAGAGTGTGTAGTGTGGTAACCTCAGCACTCCAAGAGAGAGAGGTAGTTACTGTCCTGTGAATCTGCTGCTGCTTAATGCAATTCCATTTCTGGAGTGATTGCTAAAAAAAAAAAAAAAAA
>VZRJ01008270.1:20343-69984 GCA_013397565.1 Ptilonorhynchus violaceus
GAAAAGGGAAAAAATTCTGTGCTCTTTATTAAGTTATCCCAGTTAAATCTTTCTGGTGAAGACAAAATTGACTATTCCCTCTAAGAGGCTTTTATAGTTTAGAAATTGATTGTCAGTTAAGTTTGTTACAAGATGAAATTTGATTAGCAAATTGCTATACGAAGCCACTTCCCTTGTTAACTCTTACAATTCTCTCCCACTGCTCTGCAGGGAAGGGCTCAACTATCTGTGCCCTGTTTGGGGGTCACATGCTGTCTGCTCCTGCAGTAGGACAGCATTTGCTGCTCTGAGCAGTTTCAGTGGAAAAAAACCAAAGTTTCAAAAAGAGCTACTGATATCATATTCACAGTGTTGTACAGGAAAGGTGGGGTGACACCAGGGAAAGGAGGGGAGCTCTGGGGACAATGGGGCCACAGCTCGTGGGAGCTCCAGCTAGTGTTTAACACACTATAGGCTTGGGAAAACTGCATTCATTCCCTTCCCTTTTCAGACTAAAGCAGTGCTTTGAATACCTTGCTTGCGTTTCCATGAATTAACATCTGATCCAGTCTTCTCATCCTTCACTAATCCTCCCTGCAAGTGTGGAGCACGAGGTGAGGAATATGTTACTGCAAAAACAACTGCAAGAACATACAGGTGCATGTTATTCTCCTCCTAATTCAGCTTCTAAAAGACCTTATTCAGCAAAGTCTGTTTTGCCACCCAGGATTGGTCTTGCCTGTCCTAACTGTCAGCCATGTTAAAGACACGAACACAAAAGAACCATGCCTTATTTGAACCACAACACTCCTCTCTCCCTTCCCAATATTCCTCACAGGCACTTGCCCTGGGACCACATAGCCCTGGAAGCTGTCTGGGGTCAGCTTTCTGCCCAGGCCAGAGCCTTAGGGGAGCCCAAGGAATTAGTCTTAAGCAAGCGGTATGATAAACTTCTGCTCTCCATCCCACCTGGGGTGCTTCCCTCAACAGCACAACCCTGGCTTAGGAGACCTTCTAACACGTGAGAAAAGTGCCTGCATGCCACCTACACCATCCTTCCCTGCATCTCCGGCAGAGATCCAGGCTGCCCTGTAAACAGCCTCCGCAAACAAACATCGACTGAAAGAACCCCCTGGGCTGGGGACAGCCACAGTGGGGCTGGAGCTTCATGCCCCTTCCCAAAATCCAATCTGTCAGCAGGAGAATTGCACTGTCCACCTCTTGTTAGTGTCACCCGCAGCTGCCACCCTGCTCCCAGCGGCCTCTTGCAGCCCAGAGCTGTGTTCAGTTACCCATGCACGGGCAAGGAGGGACTCAAGAAAAGTTTCACAGTAATCCAGAGAGTTTCCTTAGACATGTAAACTCTCAGAAAATATTATCGGGGGCACAAACCCTCATCTCAAACCAATGCCCAAGACATGTAGATGAACGAGCGGACCCCAGGGAAACCTCCTGGTCTCAAGAAACAGCTTTTAAAACTTGACCAAATGGGGAACCATTGGCATCATCAAGTTAAAATCTGTTTCTCTCAGGCTAGTTTTGTGACTCCTCCCCCTGCCCCAGACTCAGTAATTTCTATTGGGATTCTAGTGGAAAGCATCCCTCCCCATGGCGGGGGGGCTGGAATGAGAGGAGCTTTAAGATTATTTCTAACCCAAACCATTCTGTGATTCTGTGATTTGAGTAACTAATTTCAATTGTATTTTATCCTTTTATATTGCCACTTTCTATATTTTATGACCAGCAGTAAATTAATCAATCCAACTTCTTTTTTCATTTCTCATTAGTTTCACAGTTTCATAGCCAATGGTATTGGGTCTGACTGCTAAGATAATGGGAAGGTTTAAATAAATACACCTCAATGCAGTATAAAAATAACGCAGCCATTTCACCATAGATCTGAGGGGAAGGGTGTTAAGTACATTAATAAAAACTAAGCTGAAGGCTTAACATAGCTGACAGTCTGCAAAAAAATTAATGCACCAATTTTTTTAAGTACTGCCTTAGGTAACTGCAGTAAAATAATAAATCAGAATATGTCAAATTAAACAGGAAACTTACACAGCAGTATTTAAAGATACCTGAATATGTTTCAAAAGCTTAACTGATATGAACTAGGAAGCCCAGTAAAGCTGCCCATTTTACATGATAATATTAAAAAAAAAAAGGTAATAAAAATACAGCTTGGCGCAGTCTAATGGAAACAGGAACTTGGAGGCTGCACTTTCCCAGGATGGAGATTTCCTAGCCTCTCTGGACAACCTGATCCAATGCTGTTTGGCTGTACTCATGGTGAGATAATGTCTTATCATACCTAACCTGATTTTCCCTTGTATAAACTGCTGCCTACTGCTGCTCCTCCTTCCACCGTGTGCCTCCAGGAAGGGTCTGGCTCCATCTTCTCTGCACCCTCCCCTGAGCTGTGGAGTTTAAATAGGAGAAATGATATAGGTAAAGGAGAAAGCACGAAAACAAACTTCAGTCTTCAACACTTGCTAGAAAACCTAACACTCAGAAAATGGCACTTTGAAGTCTGGTACTGCCCTTTCCACCCTTCACTTCCCACCCTTCAGTTCCTTCCAATGGAGTTCCTGAAATGCTCACAGCAAATCTGTCCCCCCAGGGGACTTATCCCTTTTCCTTCTTTACTATTCACAGCTCCAGCATGGAAAACAGTGGTGCTGCTTAGCTCTCATGTGCGAGGATACGCACCTTTGGACACCTGTCTTGCAAGGCAGCAACATTTCCTGCATGCTCCTGCCCCCATGCAGATTCCAAACCCAGCATTTCCCTGCCCACAGCACCCATGGCATGCCAGGCGCATGCATGCCTCTTCCCAGTGATGCTTTGCTGCTGTCCCACCTTTCTACCAACCCCCTGTGTGGCTCCAGTGGCACCAGCCCCACCAGGGCTGAAAACAGATGAGCTCTCATTTCAGCTGTCTTCCTCCTCCCTAGAGGAAGCAGAGCTGCTGCCAAGTCTGTGGGACACGTTGGAGGTGAATTTGTTCTTAGCACTTGCTAATTCCTTGGAAAGGTAATTACTCCCTGGCACAGAAAAATCAGCAAGATCTTATCTTTGAACCCATTATTTCTTCCCACTGGTGACAGCAGAACATGTACCTTCACAGAAGTTACTAAAAACACTCTTCTAGACATCAGTAAACAGCAACAGCTCATTTCCAAAAACCTTAAATTAGACACTAAATACATCAGTGGCTGGTTTTGTGGCTTCCTCCCCAGCCACCAGCTGTGCCAGACCACAGTCTGATTTGCTGCCTTCTCCCCTTTTATTTCTAGCTTTGCCAGAACATCCTTGTTTTCCTACAAAACTGTTAAGGACCATGAAAAACACCTTGAGAAGGCCTCACCATCGAACTTTACCCAGGAAGTTTCAAATCCTTTCAAGGCTGCAACTCCCCAGCAGCACAAGTTCTTGAGTCTTATTTGTATCCGTGTTTATGTCATCAAAGACCTTTCAGAATTCCCACCTAAAAAAGGTTCCTCCTATTTCTGAGACACATCATTTCACAAGCTGTAATACTTTGGTTTACAACTGGATTAAAATATAAATTAAATAAGAATAATGCTAAATGAGTTTATATTGAAACACTTTATATTTGTTTATATATATGTATATACAGGTATGTGTGTGTGCACTCCCTAATGACAGCTAGAGGAAGCAAAAGTCATTCTCCAAAGGCTTCTACTCTTCCAACTAGCATGGTCAACTTATCCATTGCAACAATTCCCTGTGCATAAAAGCTAATGAAGCACTGGAAGGTGGTGCTGGTGACCAGCTGGATCACACAGACGTTCAGGAACAGAAAGACAATAAATTATAAGAAGCAGTAGTAACTTGTTCACAGTTGGGATGAGGATAATGTTATGGGAAACCTGAATTGTCTACAGTCCCAGGAATAAAAAGCCAAAGGTCACTGGAGGTTACAGACATATTGCAGGTAATCCTAAAAGCAAAGATGGGATCTGACACAAAGAAATGGCAGAAATCACGTGGAATTTCTCCCAGCAGCCTAAACTCTGGTACCATCAGATTCAGCAGGAAGCTTTCCAATACCTCCATCAAAACCAGAATTCATCCTGGGGATGCCCTGATCACTGCCTCCATCTCAGCAATGGGCATTTTCCCAGGGAGGAAGATTCCTTGAACCCAGCTCAATCCTACATCCAAAAGAAAATGCTCCCAGTCCTTTCTTGATTCTATCAGCCCAAACATCACATTCAGTCTCTCCTAATTCCCAGCCTCTCTGTTTTCCTTTGTTTGCCAAGCCAAAGCCTTTCAGCAGATGGAAATATTTTAGAGATGGGAGGACTCTTCAGATAATTTTATAACCCACTTGAGTGGGTCCCAGGTTAGGAATAACCTATATTTTTAGTAAGACTAACTGCAGCAAAACTTTGGTCTGCTGCATTTTATTTATAAACAAAACAAAAAAACCCTACAGCAAGTCTAGTCCAAATCTACTCTTATTCCAAAATGTTCTGGTAGACTTTAGTTTCAAGAAGCAGCCAGTATTGTTTGCATAGTTTTAACTTCTATTTGGTTACAAATATTTTTATATATATATATATATAAATGTACATACATGCGTATGTATGTATTTTATATTAAAATATCCTTTTAACGACAATGATTAAAATAAGGATTCTGAGCTCCTCTTTAGGCCCTTTCACTGCAGATGTCAAAACTCAGTGGATGGCTCTCACCTTGTGACAGGACTAATGCTCACCACATTATTTTGCTATGCCAGTGGATCCCAGACTTTTCAACTGCAGTCCTGGCCACAGGCTCAGGGAAAACTCAGAGCCCAAACCTTGGCAAAAAGTCTCCTTGAATTGCAGCTTCTTGACTTATAGAATGGTATGGGTTGGAAGGGACCTTTAGAGGTCATCTAGTCCAACCCTTCTGCTATGAGCAGGAACTTTCCCCATCCCCAAAATATTTCCAGCAGAGCAAGAACAGCATTTGATGTCACTAATCTGCAGAAACACTTGGATGCTGGCATGGCTAAATTGGCAGGCATGTAACAGATCAAAGAGGAGAGTTTGGTAAAGTTTAAATAATTTTAAGTGCTATTTTTTGTTGGTTTTCAAGATGCATGATCCTGTCTACTTCCCAAGCCACCTTCCACTCAAATCAACAGCACCTTTGCAGCTGTCTTCCTATTTATACATTGGATTCTGCAGGAGATGAAGTCAGCAGCAAATAAAAATTACAACTCTACTCTCACAAAGGCCTCGTTAGGGCTGAATCACCCAAAAGTGCCAAGGACTCTCCTCCAAAACCAGACTGCTTGGAATCACTTCCTGAAATGGGCACCTCACTGTTCAGTGATATTCCTACTGCAGAGGTGTGGGACGGAAAAACAGCCACAGTGCTGTCACAAAATGAGAGCAGGACAAGCAGGGAGAGCTGTCCTGCCCATTTATTTAAACCTTGAGCTCACAGAGGGCTGAAATCCTGGCTCCGTGCCCTCCCCGCCGAACCAGCCCTGTGATGCTTTTCAGCAGGGCTACAGCTTGTTCCCAATGCTATTCCAGCTCCGGATAGCTGTCAGATGGGAATGGGATCAGTCACTACTGACCTTGCTGGGTTTAAAACAGCAGGAGAGACACAACAATCTTTCTGTTCTTCCTGCCTTTCAGGCACCCAAACTAAAGTTAAATTATACAGATCACAGCTTGAGTATATTGTAGAGAAGATGTAGAAAAGTCCAAGGACTGAACCTGATGGTGGACAATGCTGGGAGGGACTGCCCATCTGCACCGGCTGCTCTGGCTCTAACCAGGCTATCCCTGGATCTTACTAAGGGCTCTAAACATGTTCTCAGCCTCCTGTTACAAATTCACATTCCATAAAGCCTCTCATTCATCCCTCTCTAGCTGCTGGAAATACAAAGCACAATTTGTTTTCCTGTACTCCCACCGCATTTTGACCTTTTCCTTTTTCCTTTTCCCAGATTCACAACGGTCATCCTCCTGAGACGACGAGGTTTAGCTTTTCTCCAAAGCAGCAACACAGTATTAACACACTTCTTGTTATTTTCACAGCTATTCACAGGGAACCTGGCAGCAGCAGGGAACAGCCACGGCAACCATCACGTCACTTGGCTGAGACTTGGCACCGGGGCTTGCTGCAGGCTTAAGGAGATAACCACAACTCTTCACATTTGGGAGGTGAGTTCTTTGACAGCAAAGAACTAAGACATGTGTTCACCTCCAAGAAAGCAAACTGTAAAACCAGAGTGTTTTCTCCCTGTTGCCTGAGGCAAGCAAACAAATGGGTTAGAAAGCCCTAACTCTAAAGCAGACAGAAATGTTACGTACAGAGGTATTAAAACACAAGAGTTCTCTTCACATCCTCCTTAAATCACAGTTGAAATCACAGTTTTGGCAGAAAAAGATGCAGCTAGACGTGGGAATGCAAAGCTGTGCCTCAACCCATCACAGAAGCATTCGCACTTGGAAAGTTGGCATCTGATTCTCCACAGCTTTGGTGCAACCGTAAAGAGACACACCAACGCAGAGGCAACAGAACACAGTATCATTCTGTTAGGGAAAGCACCTCTAAGTAGCTACACCACTGCCAGGAAATTCACATGAGGTTTTTCCATACAACCTCCAACCCCTTTTTCTCAAACCTTGGTCTCATCTGCACTGAGGAAGTCAACTATTGAAAGAAATGTTTCATAACAATTCCTTTGGAACTGGTTCCACTGTCCAGTGCAGATGGGCCTGAACTGCTCTCAGCACTGTTCAAGAAATATTAGACACCATGATTCCCACACATACATACACATACACATCCACTAAATGTACAGAAATAATATCAAAATGATTCCCACTACCATACCTTATACTGACTCTAGCTACAAGCTATAAACTTCACCTCAGCGAGGCCCGGGCAAGAATATTGGCTCTTTTGCATGCAATCAGAAATGATCATTTATACAGTGGCAACCTCTGCACAAAAAAACCCAAAAACAAAAACAAAACCAAAACCAAAAGCAAACATAAAGGAGGAAAAAATAAAAATCTTTCACAAGCTTTGTTTTCAGCCTAGTAAGGTATGAAGGACCAATTTCATGGTTTTCACCAGGCCACTTAAAGTAGTGAATCAGCAAACAGGATGCACTGTTGGCATCCTGGACTGTTTGGATGCTCCTCCGTTCACAGTATCAATACAGTAAAACAAAAACCTGCTCAAGAAACTCACAGCTATGCCATGGGAACAAAGGCATTCACCATTTTATGTCAGCCCTTCTTCACTACAGTTGCCATCTGTCTCAGAAAAATGTTGCTTGGGTAGCAGTTACTGCACCTTCACCCTTCTCTTCACAGCAAGCTTAGCAGGGAAACTTTCCCACTATATTTTTATATAATATATGTATATAAATAATTTTATGCTTTTATAGTTTGGTAGTATTCTTTTAAAGTTTCTATTTTAAAACACTTAAAAATCTTTTAAGCAACTAAAAGTAACTTTTGATGCTCTCTAGTGTGAACAGAATAGGATTTCAAAGTTTTTAACTTTTTTTTTTTTCATTTTTGGTAACTTCAAAAGCTATGACTAAAGCAGCACATCTCCACTCCTCTCCACACCTCGATTGCAACAAAACCTACCTTGGCCGCCCTCTCACCTCATCCTCTGCCACTGCTCTCTGGCAACCTCACTGTTTTGGTACCATTGTGTTTGACCCTCGCCAGGAAACCTGACGGAGGTGGTCCTCTGGGTGGCCAAGTCACTTCCTGTGTGATGATGCACTTGACAGGAGAGGAGAAAAGGGACAGAAGGAAAACGTAGGTGAAGTATCAGTTTTCCTGTTTGAAATGGTCAATGAAATGGTACTTTGCAGGTGCCCAGCTCAGAACACCTGCAAAGGTTCCTCTCATAGGAGCACATCCCTGTTACACATGATCCTGGCACCAAGCCCTTCCCCACACACAAAAACACATTAGAGCCATGTCTCTTTTTTGAGAGAGAGATAGGAGGAACAGTGAGACCCCTCACATATAAAAAAATCTGTAAAGCAAGGCAAGAATACATCACCATTCTCCAAATTATTCCCTCTAAAGGGGCAGGAAACTGATCCTGAGTCCCAGTTTGCAGATGGCAAAAGCAAGGGCTGGAGACATTTCCATGTGCTCAAAACTGCAGTCAGACTGCAAGTCAAGCTTTACTGTCACTTTGTCAGTCTTCTGCCTGCTAAGCCCTTGCTCTGATCACTCACCCAGCTTCCTTGCTGAAGCAAGATGAAGTGTATTTCTTTTCCAAAGTCTCCTTGTTCCTCCCATCACCTTAAGGATCAGAACTTCACCCTTCCTTATCATACACATTATACATCCTCAAGAGAACTCCTTCACCAAACCCGATACGCGCAACCTGTCGTTCATTCCCCCCTCCATCATGAACAACTTGGCATCAGAACCAGAGAAAACTCTTAAAATATTGCATATTTTTTTAAAAAAAGATGTCAGGATATTTGCACTTATCTACCTGTCCCATGCTTTTCTGGTTATGAACCACGTAAGCCCGTGCAAACACCTACAATACACACGCAGGCATGTCTCTCCAGGTTTGCTAAACTTGCTCTAAACATCAGAGCTACTCAGAATACAAAAATCTTAAGTCCATGCAAGGGGACAGAGTTGTGATTGCTCTAGGAACCGTTCACTTTTAAGTCTCCTGAACTGCTATAAGGAAATAGAGTAGGGTTTTCTTTTCTTTTTGCATTTCATTGATAAAAAAGTTATCAAACTAGTTTGTAGAAACAGGTTTAAAAGCAACCACCCACGATTGCTCAGCTGGGACGACAGCATTGCAGTATTTCCATATCCCATATTGCTGTTCTAAAAGATCAAGTGCATGTCGAGGGGGGAGCAAGGGTGAAGGAGGACTTTGGTAGCCAGCCTCTAACTCCGCAATTCAGCCAGTCCAGAAAATCTCTTCCTAACCCTCGGCAACACCCGAAGCATGGCAGCGCTCCGGCCAGGACGTCAGAGTGCTCTGAGCTCTCCAGATCAGCACCTCCAGCAGAGGACAACCTCCTCCCAAAGACCCCTCCAGCCCTTCTCCCAGTGCATCAGAGTCTGACACAAACCTCACAGCTGCTAAATTCCACTCTCAGTAGCTGAAGTGCTTCCTTCACATTTTGCTGACCTCTGGAATACCGCTTTCTAGCTGTGCCCGCTTTAACAAGCGGCACCGAGGCTGCACGCCCAGAACGGGCAAGCCCAAAGCCCTAAAAAACCATTTTAAATAAAAATGTAAAGAGACACACCAAAAATAAGACAGGGATAAATACACTTGGGCAAGGCAGGTTCCACCAGGACAGTCTTTTTGTTTTCTTTACCGTGGCAACTACCTGGGGAAGGGAGAAAGGCAACGGCCCCTTGCCCCTGCTCTCCCCTCGAGCGGGAGCAGTGGATATGGCTCTGTGGGGCCGCGTGGCTGAAACCGGCACCGCCGGCAGGACGCCCTGCTGGGCCACAGCGCTGTCCAGAAATACAAATGACTGCTCGTCCCAGATCACTACGGAACAGTAAAAAAATTTAAAATCCTGTCGATCCCTGAATAAGAAGTTGATTGACACAGTTGTTCTGTTTTTCTCCGAGAGGAGGAGGAATAAGGGAGAAAAACATTTAACACTCTACGTGTGTGTGTGTGGGTGTGTGAGAGGAAGAGAGAGAAAGAGAGAGAGAAAGATTTTTCTATTTTGGCAACATCTTGGGAGCTTCTTTCTGTTCAGTGGTGGCATTGCACTAATTACAGTACCAGCCTGCCAGGTTGGTGCTGACTCTTTAGAGCCAAGAACGGGAAGACGGTCCATTCTCCCAGGACTCCACAGCTGCATTTCAATCCGGCCCGGTTGTGGACACAGATCCCTGTGCCGTCTCCCCCACAGCCACAGCCTCCTCCTGCGGAGGGGACTCCTCCTCCGCCTGCCCCCGGGACGTGACCGTGGTCTCAGGGGAGATGCTGTGGGGCCCCTCCAGGGGCAAACAGCCGGGGTGGTTCTTGCGAAAGTGCTGGTTGAGGATGGCCTGGAAAGGGAAGCTTTTGCCGCACACGTGGCAGTGGAAGGGCTTGTTGCCTGTGTGCTTGCGGATGTGATATTCCAGCTGATCCTTGCGGGTGTACTTCTTCCCACACATGCGGCAGACAAAAGGTGTGATGCCCATGTGGAGCCGCATGTGCCGGTCCAGGCTGCCCTTTTGGTTGAAGGATTTAGCGCAGTAAATACACGTGAGCCGTGGGTTGTACCGGAACCAGCGCTCTGAAACCTCCTGCTCCCGCAGATATTCCACGTAACCACTCACTCCAAGCATGGCCGATTCCTCCCCCTGCCAAGGAAACAGCATAGATTTAAATAACAAACAGCCTAAAACAAATTGCAGAGAAGATCAGGCTGTGGTCCAGCCAGTAAAGCATGTGCCAAACCTCGAAATCAGCAGCACTAATGTCTGCAACCTCAAGCACACATTTAAGTGCTTAACTGGGGCCTTGGGGCTGAAGACAAGCAATCAATTAGAAACCACCGCTACAGAGGCCCCTTCTGCCAAGTCATTCCCTGGATCTGGGGAAGAAAAGACAGCCCTTGTCACAAGGGCACTTGGCCACCAATGCAGTTGTGGACCACGTGTCAATACTTGTTACTTTTTTTAAAATTTGTGGTAGTTTTATTAAAATACTTTAATGTACCACCTTCTGTTTTCCTTACTAAAAGTTGAAAAAAAAGGAGCCGATTGATGAGCTTGCAGTCAAACAAAGCAGGAACAAACCACAAATCATATCTGAAAGTCTACAGGTGTCATTTTACAGAGGTATTTATTCAGGTGTCACTCAGGGTTCATTTCATAATGAGTCACATTTGCCTGCCTGGCTGTGTAACCCATCCCAGCCCCGTGGCACTGCGGAGGAGCATGTGCCTGACCCATGTCACACAGCAAGGACTCCTCCGTGTTTTATGAAGCAACACAGAGAAACAGCCAAGGGCAACCCTGAACCACAAGCCTGGTCTCAGAACAGACACTTCAGGTTATTGTATTCAGACTGAGCAGAAACAGACCAACTCCAGAATGCTTCTGTGCTGGGGATGCGCTGTTTACTCTCCCAACACAGCTTCCTAAAAGTGCCAAACATGGAGAAGCACCAATCTAACAGCAGGAGGGCATCTCCTGCACCAGCCAGGGCTGTGCAGGCATGAGCAGCAGTGTGCCTGTGCCAGGTGCTGCTGAATTCAGCTGTATAGGCACAGTGACGCTGCTCAGGACTAAAGGAGATACACAAAGTTCTGGTACTTCCATTCCACTCTACCACTGCCATTGGGCAGGGATCATGGGCAGGCTATTTTAGTATGAATATGGCAATGCCAGGAGAGTGGAAGGCGATGATACTTCCCCATGGTGTGTAAAGCCTAAGGTTTCATGTTTGAGGCCATCTCACAATGGAGAAATAAGAGTAGCTTTTCTGCAGGCAGAGCTAAAATTGCTTAGTATGTCACATTTCCCCTAGAGGGCTGGTTTGACCTGGAATTTTCTCAATGTCTTCTGAGGACACAAAAAAAAGCTTTGCAAAACAGGAACAAAAAGGTATCTGTTGTTTAATGGAAGTGTCTAACAAAGTCACCAGAGAGCAATCCCAAATTTTTCCCCCTTGCTTCACTTGGTCTTCACTTTAGGACAAAGCAGCCTAATACCTCCTCACCTGCCTCCAGCCAAGTCCTTTGCTTACACACTGACACATTCCCTACCTGCCAGGCTCACAAGAATCCTTCTGCACTGTGTTGGCTGACACACTTGAACTACAGTGGCACTGTGACACTGACTGTATGCAACAAAATAAAACCAAAATGATTAGGCACAGGTATTACTGCCGTGTCCCAGTTTGCTGCACTCTACAGCACACTGCCCTCCCATTTCTGTGTATCTCTCCCTCCTACCCCAAAACTGTGCCCAAGAAAGTAGAGAACTCAGAGCTCCTTTATGTTGCAAATTCTGCTGTGCAACACAGTCACTTGGAGAGAAGACCGAGACCTTTGTGCCAACCCACAGCTCCACCCTGAAAGGTTTACTGGTGTAGTGCCTGGAGGGCTTTTGGGAATGGTTTTGGTACTAGCACGGAAAGGTTCAGCTGTTGTCACCCCTGTCTTCCAAAGAAGCCAAGCCACACCTCCTCCCTCAGCTCAGGCATTTGCTGCCAGTGTTCGAGGGCAGATCCAGTTCTGCAGGCAAATGGGGTTTCTCCTCAGGAGTTGGTGGCCTGCCCAGAATGAGGGTGGATATTTGTGCCCTCAAACAACAAGAGAAACTCCTCGTGTTTTCCAGGTATCTGGCCAAAATCCCAAACAACACCCAGAATCAGTTTTAAATCACACACGGCCAGCACATGTTCTCCTGTGAGCGAGTAAACCCTTTGCCACAGGAAGAGGTCCTTGTTTCACACACAGTATTGCTTGCAAATGTAAAACATGACACACTTCATGACAACACAGTCCCCTTCACCTTCAAGCCAACATTTACTTGCAAACTTCTTGATCTGCCTACCTGGGAACTGGGCTGCTTGGGCTCATCCATCCGCCCGGGAGACTCGCTTTTTGATCTGTACCGCTCAGTCACAGCAACCATGCTGCCAGAAGGGCTAAATCTGCGGGGTGGGGGAAGAGTGTAAATGGAATTTTTAATGGGCATCAGGTCACTACGGTATTTAGAACAACGGGTGAGCAATAGAGGCACCTGTATAGCATCTCTTCATCCTCACCAGCTAACACACAGAAGGTGGAACAGTGCAAGTATAAAGGAAAAACCAAATCATACCAGTCTCTGGTTTCAGTCTAAACATCTGAAAAATAAAACTGAGTCACTCGGCTTTCACTTCAGTGACAGAGAGGGGTTGCTATCACAAATACACCAATACGGGCCTGGTGACTCATGAACTGTACAGCAGGACAGAAACCATTTCTCTGAGGACACCACTCCTCCAGCACCCACACCCTCCACCCCCATTCCCAGTGTGAAACACAAGGGATGTGATGGACTGCAGGTGGGAAACTGCATACGGAGTGCAGTGCCAAAAGAGATGCTTGAGACTAGCTGATCCAAGGAAAAGAGCTAAGGAAGTAGGAAAGCATCGCACTGCCAAGGGCCAGCTCAAGATTGTTCCCACTGACTGATTTACTAAGCGACAAGTGACAGAATATCCACTGCTTCCAGGTAACTGTTCCCCCATGGGATTGAGCTAGAAGAGAGGCAGATGTGAAGGGAAACTCTGGAATTACAATTCCCCAAATACAACAGACCTGCCCTTTATCAAATCAGTTCACTGGCCTGAGCCTACAGCAAGAAAGCAGATGCTGGAGCGGAGGGGAAGCAGATGGATGGAGAATCCAAACACAGCAGATTTCACCACTCATTTACAACAAAGGATTTCTGCTCTCTCATATAAATCAAAACAACAGCGGAGGCCACTGGGTTCCCCCACTCCAACTGCCTCAGAAGATGTAAACCCAGGGCCCACTGCTGTCGTGGACCACCGGGAAGAAAACTTCCTCTTGACCTACAGTTGGTGCCTGGCTTGTTTCTCAGCCAGAACCATCCCCAGATTTTCAGGCCAGAAGGCATCAGTGCAATGACACTTTGTGTAACACATAGTGCATACGACCTCATTAATCCCAATGCTGAGCCCGATATCTACTGAGGCTGAACCGAACATCTTCCTTAAAAAAAAAAATCTCACCTCAGCTGAAAAACTGAGAGGTAGAGATCCCAACCTCTAAGAGCTAATAAGTAATTTCCCAAGATAGCCTGTACCTGGAAATCCTGGTCTGATCACTACCCAGCCAAACTACTGTTACCCAAACCGGATACACTTCCTAACACCAGCTAAAACACCTCCTCCGGCGCTTATGCTTAAAATGGCCACAGGAAACAGAAAATGTTCCAAAGACACTGACCCAGCCAAGTCAGAATCTTGCATAACCTGCTCTTACAGCCAAGGTGAGTAATTAAGTTAAAGAAAACCCACCTGTCGATCTCACTGCTGGTTGGCCTGACCACTTTGGCTCCGGAGGAGCCCAAGGCAAAAGCCTCCTGGCCCAGCGATCCGTGGCCTGTGGTGTCGATCACCATGGCCGTGACCTCCTCAGCGCTGCTCCCATCTTCTCCTGACGGCTGGTGCTCTGTGCCCAGCCACTCCTCCAGGTTCTCCGTCTTAATGCGCACTCCTCCCAGCACCCGCACGTCCTCGTCGTTCCGTGCCCCGCGCTCTCCCATTCCTGTCTCAACGTACCACTGTCCCGCTCTGTTAATCCGCAGGATGGGCTCCCTGCCTTCCACATCTGAACTCTGCTCGATTATCTGGGGGCTGGTGGACTCCTCGGGCGGGCTGAGCTCCCGGATATCCAGCACTGTGCTAACCTGGCCCAGGCGACTCCCCTTCGGGGTGTTGTGACGTGGGCTCAGGGAACGGTTTAGATTCGGCGTCACCCGGTGAGACTCGGGTGGTCTCTCCTGATGCTTCGTCCTGGTCTGGCTCAATTCCGCTTCCACCTCTGCCACGTTAATTTTGAAATGGATTCCCTCGAGGATCTGCGTGCATTTGTCTATGATGTGCTGCATCTGCAAGAAACTGGCGGCTGTCAGGTAACTGATGATGTCAGCCAGCTGCAGACATATCCTGCCAGTGTAGCAGAAGGAGAGGAGCTGCTCGAAAACAGAAGGGTTCTTGATGACAGAGATGGACACGGTGCTCATCTCGTTCAGGGACATGTGGTCACGGAAGTAGGGCGAGCTGGCAGCCAGCACCACCTTGTGCGCACGGAAAGCCTGGCCCTGCACGTTGACCACAATGTCACACAGCCGACCCTGCATGCGCAGCTGGTTCAGGTGGCTCAGGACAGAGTTACTGAAGTCAGGAATCTCCAGCTGAATGTTCCCGCTCTTCTCCATGGCTGTCTGTGGTGGTGCACTACTCTACTGGAAAAGGGGGAAAAATCCCATCGTTAGCAAAGCCAATCATTTGAATTTAGAACATTTTTCACCTGCTTCCACACAGTTTGAAACACTGGGGGTTTTAGAGACCTTCCTCACCATTGCATTGCCACACACCTGGCAGTAGCTCTCTGATTTCTTCATGCTGTGCATCCCCCTGCACAAGAGTTCCGCTAAACCAGTCCCCGACAGACCCCCATTCCCCGTGGATTCAGCTTGCGAAACACTTCGTTCTGCCAGCCTCAATAAAAGCACATCTGCATGTAAAAAGAACATTAAAAATGGCTCAGGTACTAAAAATAGGCACATGATTGCATAATGGATTAAAATACTCAGCGCTTGTACCTTCTAAGCACTTTGAAAAGGGAAAGTAATAGGGAAAGCTCCTTTGTAAAACAGGAAACGGGAAGGAGACACCAGGACCTAAATCCTCCTGAGACCTGAAAAGCTGGCCAGCACACATCTGACCTCAAGGCATCCTAAGTGCCTTGTTAAACCTGAGATATCCATCATATGTGGCACTTCTGATGCATGCCAGAAAGTATATAACAGGAGGATGAAAAAAAAAGCCCAGGAGAGCTGAGAAGGCCTCACTTCGGATCGCTTTTGTAGGATTCCAAGAGGATTGACTTTGTTCATCACTAAGTTCACATCCTGGCCATATCCCAAGTCAGTAACTCCTGGACTCTTTCCCAAAGTGCAGTAACAATGGGACTGTTCCACTCAGGCTAGAATTCACGACAGTGCCACTCTGTTCGGGCTGTGATCCAGGTAACTGGTTTGCCAAGGCTACAAATGGCTCATCCCTTGTTTCCCACCTTGGTTGGGATGTTCCTGGTTGTTTCCACCTCTACCACACAAGAGCTCCTGGTAGGCTCAGGGAACACCTCACGGCCCAGCTGGTGCAGTCAGTGGACCCTCCACTGCTCAGCCGGGCCCGTCAAGGCTTATCAGGAGACTCCGAGATCTGAGAGCAGGGCCAGGGATGGAGGGTGGGGGATGCACCATCACATCATCACATCTCATTTTGGCAAAGTTTGAAAAGAAGCCCTGACCATATATGGTAAAAATTTGCAAAGAACCACAGTTAGATGTAAACTCACCCAAAAAGAAAAAAAAAAAAAAGGAAAGTAAATAAGCTCGTTAAAGCCCACTCATGGCATGAGCAGCTTCCAATCTGGATGGCATCTGAAGTGTGGACTGAGCAGAGTCCTGCACATGTCAAAACCATTTCAGGCAGGCTGGGAATACCAAGGCTCATAGTGCCCACTCTGAGGGCACTTCAATTCTCCGAATTGAAGGGATTGGCCACAGAAGAGTATGTGTGCCTTTGGAGGACTTTTTATTTGAATTTATGAACATTGCAGCATAGCACATGTCCATATGCCCAAGGAGGCTTTGTGCAAACTTGGCAAACCCTGTTACTAAACCTGAAGCTGCAGGACAGCCTGTCAATCTTGTGGAGTTGTGCCAAAGGACTACTGAGTGACGGGATGGCTGCTGTCCCTGGGGAAGTGAGATCAGAATGCACAAAGCTTCACAAGGTGCAGCTGAACAGTGCCAGATCTTAAGGCTTCTTCTCTCCTTCCCCTATTACAGAATCCCAGAATGGTTTGGGTTGAAAGGGACCTTAAAGCCAATCCCATTCCACCCCCTGCCATGGATGGGGACGCCTCCCACTATCCCAGGTTAGTCCAACTTGGCCTTAGACACTTCCAAGGATGGGGCAGCCACAGCGTCTCTGGGCAAACTGTGCCAGGGCTTCACCACCCTCACAGGGAAGAATTTCTTCCCAATATCCAACCTAAACCTTCTCCCTGTCACTGTGAAGCCATTCCCCCTTATCAAGTGACTCCATCCCTTGTAAATAGTCTCTCTCCATCTTTCCTGTAGGCTCCCTTCAGGCACTGGAAGGCCACAATTAGGTCACCCTAAAGCTTCTCTTCTCCAGCTGAACAACCCCAGTCTCTCAGCCTTTCCTCACAGCAGAGCTGCTCCATCCCTCTGATCATCTTGGTGCTTCCTCTGAACTTTCTTTAACAGCTCCATGTCCTTCCCCACCCTTAGGAGAAAGCAATAAACTCCACAAAAATCAGGGAAGCACAGTGCACAGGTCCATGTCAACGCAACGCTGGGACCAGAACATCAACTGCACAGAACAAGGGGAAACAGAAAACCCAAGACCTTACCTGGAGTGCTCTGAGTTACATGCAAGGCAGAGGAAATGGGGGAGCTGCCTTCTTGTTTTCCTTTTTTTCTTCTGATGTAGTAAGAAGGTCTGAAAACTTGTTGCCCCCTTCCCCTTTAGGAGGTAAAAAGAAAGAACAAATGAAGTGCAGAGGAACTGGGTTCTCCCAAGCACGGTTGTGAACATCAAGCTTTGTCATTCTTGGTTTTGCTGGGGGATCTAGCAGCAGGATTAGCTCATCATCTTTCCAAAACACCTATTCCTAAAGCAATAAGCCTCAGAGCACTCTCTCAGGGAAGGCAGGGGTGAAACACCCCTGCCAAGGCCATGAGCAGCCAGGGAGGCAAGAGGGAGGCAGAGGCTGATCTCGCGACATACAGAAAGAGAAGGGAAAAAACCAATCATCAGACCTCAACTGCTGAGCATGGCTGGGTATCGCCCTGGTCAGAAGGCAGCTGCTCCCCAGGGCACCCAACAAATTATCTTGAGCTGCCGCTCCAAAGGCAGGGAAAATCCATCTACCCTTTATGACCCACAGAGCTCTGTTCACCTCAGTATCAGGGAACCTGCATGTTATGATCCACTCAGAGGCTGGCGAGAGCGAATCCGTCTTTTTGGTTCAAACTACCCTGTCAGAGGCTGATTTCTGTCCCCCTCCATAAGTGACCTCTCATCAGCTTCTGCACCTCAGCCACAGGGCAATGACATCCTGATTTCCCTCTTCCCTGGGAAGTCCATCACCTCCACCTTTACCTGCAGGCTGAGCTGAGTCTCAACACAGGGCGCACATTGAGACACTGCTGTTTTTAATGCAATTTGAAGTGTCACCAGCTGAGACTTGGGACATTACTTATCTCAGCAAACACCTTCCAGCCTGTAAGGCAGCTACTGAGAACAGGAGGAATTCCTGATCCACCAAGTAAAAAGCAGGGACAGACCACAAAGCAGATAATGTCACCCTGGGAGCTGCACTGAAAACTCTCAGCTTTCGAGCTGAGATTTACCATGACTGGGCAACTTCACAGAATATCCTGAGCTGGAAGGGACCCACAAGGACCACTGAGTCAAACTCCTGGCCCTGCACAGACACCCCAACAATCCTGCCCTGTGCCTGACAGCACTGTCCAGACGCTCCTGGAGCTCTGGCAGCCTTGGGGCTGTGACTATTCCCTGGGAATTCTGTTCAGTGCCCGATCACCCTCTGGGGAAAGAACCTTTCCTGATACCCAACCTAAACCTGCTCAGACACAGCTCCAGCCGTTCCCTGGGTCCTGTCCCTGGTCACAGAGAGAGCTATTTAGAATCACAGAATGGTTTGGGTTGGGAGAGACCTTAAAGCCCATCCCGTTCCCCCCGCTGCCACGGGCAGGGACATTTCGACTATCCCAGGTTGCTCCAAGCCTCGTCCAACCTGGCCTCCGACACTTCCCGGGATAGGGCAGCCACAGCTTCTCTGGGCAACCTGTGTCAGAGCCTCACCACCCTCATAGGGAGGAATTTCTTCCCAAAATCCAGTCTAAACCTACTTGGCTACTTACATATTCCAACGGGACTCCAACAACGGTAAAACCAAATATAACTCTAAACTGAGAGGAGCGGCGGTGGCTTCTCGCCCGTCCCCGCCCCGCCCGCAGGACCCGGTTCACAGAGCCCGGTGTTTCCCCGCCCCATGGCTCCCAGACCCTCCTCCCGCGGGGCCCNGCCTCACCTGCCGGGGGTGGGAAGGGCCCGCAGCGCCGGCCCGGAACCGAAACGCGCCAGCGCGGGCCGCGCCCCGGAAGGAAACGCCGTGCGGACCGTGCGCCCTCGCCCCGCCCCTGCCCGTGGGACACACCCCGGTGGGGGTGGCTCCATCTGCATCACGTGGCCTGTCCTATATAAAGGACGGGCAGAGGGGTATTTGTCCTTTCTGGTCCCGCGGCGCAGAGGGGTGTTGATGTGAGGTGCAGCCCCGCCGGTAAGTGGGGGCCGGTTCCCCGCTCGGAGTGCGATGGTGCCGGTCCGGAGGACGGCGTGGGGGTCCCGCGGGTGCGGATCGGTCGCGATGGACGCTGGCGGGGGAGGATTGAGATGGATTGCGCCGCCGGGCCTGGTCCGCGGCCTAGGCCGCCGGAGGCGATGCCTCATGGCGGCCCTGGGGATGTGTGAGGGAGGTCCCATGGGAACGGGGGTCCAACTCCCACACGAGTTTGGGGCAGTAACAGCTCCGAATAACACCTGGCATTCAGGCGTCGAGTTACGGGGTCTTCCCTGTACCCCTTACAGGGTAGCCTGTTACACATAAGATGTGCTCCTGGATTACATGTGCCCGCTGTAAACAGAAGTGTTAGGTCTCTTGGTTTTGTGGGTTTGGGTTTTTTAGCTCTACACTGGGCTTTAAGGAGGTTGTTTTTGCGGATTAATTGGAAATGTTGTGCAAAATGCAGCAGTAGTCTTGGGAAGGATTAAGGATTCCCTGCACAGTTGGAATGCGTATACAGTGTAGAAGGGTTAATAATTGCCGTCACGGCCCCAAGGCTGCCAGACCTCGAGAAGCATTTGGACAGTGCTCTTAGGCACATGCTGTGACTCTAAGCGATAGTCATGTACAAGTCTAACAGCTGGACTCGATTATCCTTGTGGGTCCTAACTTAGCACGTTTTGTGATTCTGCACATTCTGAGGGGAAATGGCTCACTTGGACTTCCATATGCTCCGCACATGATGAGAACTATGTTGGTAGGGACATCTGAGAGGGTGATGAATGCCAACATATCTGAGCTGGGCATGGAATACTTATGATGGCCTATCCGGAATGGCTGAGACACCACGTGGGCCTTTGTAAGCAGCCAAAGTTCACGGCTGCCCGGCTGACCCGGTGATTATACACCAGAATTAAAGCTGCAAAAAACCAAGTAGTTAAATGATTGTGTCCTGCTTAAAAATACATAATAGTAATTATTTTTTGTGGCCTCATTTCTTCAAAGGCCAGAAATTTAGATTGCATCAGAGGAGAGCTTAAGACTCAAGAGTATTATTTTGTATGTTGGATTTTTCAAACGAATGTTTGTGAATATCGTGTCCTTTTTGGAGGAAGAAAAAGTAATATGCTTTTTTGTTTTCAGTTTAAGATGTATCAGCTACACTTCCTTCTTGTGGCTTCAAACCAGGTAAGTGTTGCTTCTGAAATACAGTGTTTAAATTACAAATGTTGGATTTGGGTACAGCAACTAGACTGGAGTACTATTGTATCTGGGAATTACAGGATCAGCAGTTGTAATTCAGTAATTGCTTGTAGTGTCTCAGGTAGGCTTCACTTTTCGACTGGGAAAAGTCACCTGTTTATTTGTCCTGGAGGGTGTTTGAGGCTCCTGTTGTTTCTGAACCACTGGTCATCCTGTAACCAGATTGCAAGAGTACCCCAGATCCCTTTTTCCTTCATTACTGCTGTTTCTCTGTTCACAGCAATAAATAATGTTTTGGGAAATCTGCCTGGAGCACGCTGTAGAAAAAGTGTAGCTGTGGGGATTGATGTTAAGTAAATCTCAGAGCCTATGATGGTTTCAGTATAAGAGTAGTGGACAGAAGTGATTTCTGAAAACTCCATGCTGAGGCTTTCTTTTGTGCTTAGTGTGATTGCCAGAGAAGCTGCCTAGTTCTGCAAACATCTCCAACTCTTTTCTCTTCTAGATCTGCCCCCAGATGTGGAGACTTGATGCTACTTCTTCCCAAGGTAAAAAAATGATTCCTGAAAATTGAATACAGAATGATGCTTAGCACTTGTTTAGACAGTATCTTCTGCTCTGATAACATCAGAAAGCAGCTTAATTCCCTGAGCAAAGCTTTCCCTCTAGTGCCACAGTGATGACACTTATTTGCTACTCTTGACCAAGAGAGTGATGAGCACTTTTACCACCATAACAGTTTTCTGAGGCACAACAACCTAGAGTTCTCCTCGATGCTTTGACTGCTGAATATACTGTTTACAAGTTTTTTTCTTTCAGGATTTGATTCCTGCACTTGGGAGATGTGCAGAAGGAACAGCACCTGGTAAGAAATGTTTACTTTATGTAGGGGTTTCTTCCACAGAGCTGTTAAAACATTGCAGTAAGAAGGGTGGGATGTGTTAGGATTAATTTCCACTAAGACAAGAAACAGTTTATACTTGCTAGTATTCAAACTTTCAAATATTTCTCTTTTTTTATTGGTAAAACTTAACTGTTAAAAGCAGTCACAAGAGGTGATTGCTTGGCACTATGATTCTAAGCAGATACAGTGATGATGGCATAGTTCAGCAGAATATCCTGTGATGAACACTTCTGTCTTTCGCTCCTATCTGATGTATCTGGCTCTTGTGGTCTCTCAACAGGAGCTGTGGGCTTGGCCACAAAGGCTGAGGGGATCTGATTTTGTTTTCTGTTGTTGCAGGCACTGGGAGATGAAGCTGTAAGCTGTACAAGGTAAATTCTGCATCGCTTGCATCTGTGAAAACTCATTTATTACCGTTGCTGTCTGGAAAGGCTGCTGTGTGATGACTGCATAGTTCAGCAGATGACCCATGCTGACCACAGTCACTGTCTTTCGCTTCTGTCTGATGCAGCCTCCTGTAGCTTAGGCTATTTCAAACAAATCATGTGGAAAGCTGAAGGTGAAACTCCTTCTTTTGCTCCATGAATGTGTTTCGAAAATTTATCTCAGACTAGTAAATGAGTTAAACATAATAAAATCTAGTAGAATGAACAGAAACATAGAGAGTAGGATAGAGGTTTAGTGAAATCAAGCACAAAATACAGCAGAATAAAGTTAATCAGGTGTTAGTGCTCCAGGTTCTAAAAGTATATTGTTGCTTTGCAGACTGCCCTGGACAGAGGAGCCCTGTGCCTCTTGTGTGAGAAACTATTTCACCTGTTACTGATGTTGGTGAAAACAAGGCCTTCCGAATTGAGGGTAATTAATAAACCTTTATTTTTTTAGATGCATGCTACTTTTGTCTGTACTGTGTTTGATTTTGGGAGTTGGCTTTTGGAGATGTTTGCAAATTCATTTTGTATTTGGAAAGTGTGAGGCAAAGATAAGTACCCTAAGTGTGCCTTCAGCTTCCTGTGTTTCACAGTGAAAGCATGAAGTAGTTGTGGTGTTAAGGATCTCTAGAATTTGCTTGTTAAAACTAAATGATTAATTCCACAGTACTGTGAATTCAGTGGCTGAAATGGTTTTCCTGGTTCTTCACGGCTTGGATGTTTACACAAAGCTCATGTCACTGAACTCTCCAGTTCAGAGGTTTGCTCCTTCATGCAATTTCAGCAGTGTCTGGAGTTGGGGAATGAACATCCAGGAGTGTTGAAGAGTGGTGGGAACTGGCTTTACATGCTGCCTGTGGAAGGGGTTGGGAGCCTTGCAGCCTACTGTAGATGATGTTGAATCAGGTCTCTGATCCCCATGAGGATAAAACTTGACCAAACTCTGATACAGTATTTGAATGGAACTGTTTTTTATGCTATAACTTCCTGCTGGACCCTGCCTAACAGTAAATTTTTCTTTGCAGGCTTCCAGATGTTTCTCATTGTGAGGTAGGTACTTGTTTTAACTTTCCAAGTACTAGCATTTCAACATATGCCCAGAAGTTAAGTATTTAACTGCTTGTCAGCTCGGGGAAGAGGGGCAAGGGGCTCATTGCCTGCTGCTTGCATCTCAGCTAAAACAGGAGGATGCTTTAAAGCGGAACTGCTGTCTGAAGTCCAACCTTTACAAGTTAAACTCTTCACTGTGAGCTCATGAATTGGCTCTGATTTGAGTATTTGCCTTCTTGCTCTTACTAGCCTTGCCCTAGAGCAGGGCTGTGCAGGGACTGACAGAATGAGCTGCCTGTGTGATGAGATGTGACTGCCTTGACTTCAATCGTGGAGGTCTGCAATTAGCTCTATCTGACTGCAGGCACCTGATTTGGATTTCAACTGCCTGTGCTTTTTTCTGTGCTGTACTGATAGTTTGTTTTGTTTCAGGTGTGATGGAGGTGGGAAGTGGTGCAGCTGCTAGTGCTGGCAGCAAAAGTAAGTTCCTAACACATGGGTGTGACTGGTCAGAAACAGGGAATGAGGAAGTTACTAGATCCTGGCCTTTAATTACAGTGCAGCTGAAACATTAAATAAGGGTTCTTGAGGATTTTATTACCTTTACCAGGTAAAAAGCCCATAGATTTGCCAGTGGCCTGCAGGATTCACTCACCCAAGGTGCTGCATTTCTCATACTTGAAACTACCTGCTTTCAGTAACTAAGAAGAAATAGTGGGAACCATTTTAAATGCACAACTGCTATGGACTACTTGAATTCCTGATCGATAAGAAAAGCTCTGTGCTACCAGGTTACCACACATTCTGTGCTGAGCAAACCCAGTGCTGTTACTTGCTATTAAACTTACTACTGATGAAATTGAGTGGACTGTTGCAGGGAGTAGCACTGATCTTGAATGCTTATGTGGTGAATTATTTATCTGGATGGCTAGATCAGAGCTTTTATGGTGATGTGAATGAAGATGTGGTTGGGAGTAAGGTCTGAAATGCTAAGGTCAGATTCCCCTCTTAAGGAGAAACAAGTGATATGACATTAAGCTGGTCTAAGCATGTACTGTTTGTGATGAATTCTAAGCAATGGGAATCTCTCTGAAAGAGGCTGAGGAGAACTTTTGTGCTGAAACAGTACCCACATTCACACTCTTAAGATCACTGCTGAGAAGAGTGTGTTAGTACAATTTCACTTCTTTACAGGGTGAAGCTTGTGGGGAGTTCGTGTGAGAAACAAGATGGTCTGAGGTAAGTGTAAAGTACATGGGGTTCAGTACTTTCCAGAATATTGTCTTTGTGCTGAATGCTTAGATAGTGGTGCCTAAAATTAGTCCTATAAGATACCTGATTTGTCTTCCCTTTATTGTATCTGGTGGTTCTGTGAGCACGACTGTAACACTGCACGCTGGAATTAAATAAAAAAAAAACCACTGTATGTTGTGGTTGTCACTTCTCAACAGTTTTTACTAATCTTTATATTGGTTCTACACAAATTAGGTCCAAATTCTAGATGATTGCTGTACAGACTTGTTTCCAAACAAACTGATTTTCACTTTCAAAGATAGATTTTCAAGATTTCTCTGGGACTTGTATTTTAGGTATTTAAAATCATTAAATACAACTTTCTGTTTGAGAGAGACAGTATCACAATGCAAGTAGTAGCTTTATACTTTCCCTGATTCTTCCAATGTTAGTAATTCTCTATTTCCAGTTCAGTTAGGATTTGTAAGCTTTGTTTATCCTATTTGGGTGTTGCAAGTTGAACTTGTGTGTTGCCAGCTGAAAGTCAGCTAGCTTTTAGGTAAAATTAGTTTGGTGAATAGAAATTCGTAGATAAATAAACATTGCATATAGTGCTGCTGTCTGTTATTCTGAAAGTACTTCTCTCTTCTTCAGGGAAGGACTGTGCTGTCTGCAGCCTCACTGGGTAAGTTCACACAACAGATGAATTGTATGAAAAGCAACTGGGAATTTGTGTAGCCACTGATGAAATTGATTCTGCCAAATGAATTACTGTGATATTACCTTTTCCGTTCCATTTCTCTCTGAGGTTACAAAGCTGCTGCGGAACTTTTAGCAGTTGTGCTACTGCATGTGCTAACTGTGTTTTCTTGATTTAGGTGAGGAGGCAATTCTGAATCTAATGTACGAAGATCAGAGAAGGTGAGTGTAACTGCTGTAATAATGGAATTTATTTGTTGGAACAAGTGATGATAACCTTAGCTTGAACTCTCTCACTGAACAGAGATGAAATTCTAAGGTCTGAGATGTTCCCAGCAAGCGTCTTGTGCTGATTTGGTGCCTTATAATGGTTCTTATGTCTGTCTTAATAGGTGGAAGATTGCAGAATAATGGGTTACACTTGCATGAGCAGCGTTAAAAAAGCCCATGTGTTTTTGCCCCATTGGTAATGTTTGCCTGACACTGATTGGAGCCAATAAAAATCTGCAAACTCTACCTGTTGGTGTGACCTTCTTTTTGACTGGAACAATGTGTGGTAAAACAGCTCCAGGCTACTGTATTAAAACTTTAAATGCTTGATTTAGAGCAGGGACTGAACTAGGTTAAATGCTAGTCCTGCAAGTCTCCTAACTGAGGTGTCTAATACTGCTGGTGTGCAGGGTGCAGGTGACCTGACCAATACCCCTATTTGGACAAAGTTAAATAATTGAAGGAGTAGTTCAAGTGTTTTAGGTGAGAGCTAAACTTACTACTTGTTTATTTGCTACTAAAATGATAGGACACCAGTAATCCTGGTATTACGTGTTCAGGTGTAGATCTGCACAGAACAAGTGTACAGCTTGGACTTGGTAATCCTTTTCCAATGGTTTTGGAAATAACACAACATTTGGCCTCCATGAGGGAAAAAAATCAGTGGAGAGGTGGGAGATTTTGATAATACTAATTTTAAAAATTTACTGGTTTTGAGCTGTTTCTGATTACTAAAGCTCATTAATGGATGCTTTCTTCTCTGAAAAATTAGTTTAAATTCCTCCCTTGTCTGAGGGATGATGTCAATATGAGGAAAGTCAGTTCTATGAAGAACTCGCTCTCCATAATACTTGAGCTAGTGCTGTAGCACTTCTCATTAGAAGTAAAACTAGATATCAAAACTGTTGGGCAGAATATTTTCAGATTATTAGTGTTGTCTAGAACCTTTCAATAAGAGGAGTAATTTTGTTATATCTCCCAGCCACTCCACCTGGTATAAGCTTTAATTACATGTTGAAATCTTTTTAGCCAGAATAGTATTTCATCCTAGACAAAAAGAATTAGACATTGTGTCTATGTGCAAATTAAATCTCTTCTGCACTAAAGCAAAAGCCATTAATAAGGTCTGTTTTCATCCAGAGCTGATTAGTAAGCCTCTTAATATTCTCCCATCATGTTACTTTTTAAAATACCACACTTCGTTGTGCCTGTTGAAGAGCTTGAAGGGACTGTCATAGCCTGCAGTATAGAAGAAGTCTTCATGGAATGGTTGGCCTCTGTTTCTTAAGGTTCTGGCCAAGGCTTCGGCTTCCTCAGCATATTTCTCTGGGGAGGCAAATCCACCAAAGGACCTGGTAGAAGTGAGAAAGGAGGATTTCTTTTTGTTCAAGCTCTTGGCTTTATTTTCACAGAAGGAAACTTAAGACTTGCAGAGCAAGTGTTTGAGCACTTGTGATGCAGTTTGTAGTTAGATTACCTCTGCAGAGCTAGCTGTCAGGCAACATATGGCTATTTATGCTGTTTTCAGAGGTAGGATTTAAAACAACATCCAAGTTGGCTTTGATTTTTAGTCTTAACACAGGCAAAGCGTTACTTTGGGTGCTTTTTTTGTAACAAAGAACTGCCACACATCTGTTGTGGTAGTTCAGGACTACAAATAAAGGAAGGGTGATGTACATGCTCTGTAGCACAAGCTGTCTTCAGAAGATGTTTCTGGAGGCTGCATCTCTATGAAACTCAATACAATTTTCAAGTGCTTGCTAAAAAAAACCAGTGTTTCAAAACTTGGTCACTTCACTTTGTTCGTGGTAAGGCACCCAAGCATAAGATTTCCTAATGGTTGGGTTTTAGCAGTTAAGGCTCTGAACAGCAGGATATATCCATGCTTAAAATATCTGTAAGAAAGTGCAGTCCATGCTTAAATGAGGGCAGCTGCTGAACTGGGTTCGTTTGATGTCGGCTGTGCTGGTTTTGCTTACCGGACAAAGAGAGCTGCTGCCTTTCGTTCCTCAATGAACACATCGGAGTCAGTGGGCTGGGGGGGTGAGTCCTGGTGTTCAAATGGCACAAAGAAAGAGATCTTGAAGTCTGTGCAGCCAGATTTTACCAGGCAGGTCACTGGCACAGTCATGTCAATCTTCATTTCTAGAGAAAAGGAAAAACAGTTGTCAAAGCTGCATCCCTCAGCTCCTCTGCTGTTCTAATTGGGTTCATTAGCTGCTTGTACTTGCCATTCAAAACCAGCATGTCATACCTTTTTCGTTCTTTCCCTGTATGTAGTGGAAGAGTTTCCAGAAGCCCTGGCGCATTGCTTCCTTCTGGGTTTCTCCCCTGATGACTGTGCTGACCCATTTTGCTGTCTCATACTGACGCAGTTCGTAGTCCTTCGCCTGAAAGGTAGCAAAAGTCACAGTAACCATGAGATGGGTGTTGACTGAAATTATTAGCTACTGTTTGCAAATCAGCGGGAAAGTATTGTTAGAGTTACCATCGCCTCTGCTGAGCTCCACCGAGGGGACTGCAGGTCCAGGGACAGAAATGTTTGCTTGAAGGATTTGATCATCTTGTCAGAGCTGAAAGGCAGACACAGTTCATTGGCATCTCTTAAATACGGCACTGGGGCTTTCCAGCTGTCGTTGAACTGGTGGAAGGGCTGAAGCCCTTTTAGCCCTGCAAGAACAGAGCACCAGGACTGAGAAACTACTGCTGTAGGAAGAAGTATCCTTTCAGGGTATGCTGCACTCGCTTCTGTGTGATGAAAAGGTATTTCCTGAGAGCAGAGTGAGATTCTGAAAGTGTGGGAGCTTTGTGGAAATCTGTAAGTAAAAAGGACTTCATTGTATTTGCCCCTGGATGAAAGGGCACTAGTGGTGTGGTGGGTGATCTGGTATTGAATGTGCCCTTAATTTTATTGGGCCTCTCATGATAGCTGATGACTTTCTTAAAGGCCTTTAGCCTCAGAGTCCTGTGGATAAATGAGATTTTCTGCATTTATGAATAACTGCTTTCCTCCATAGCCTTTACATGGGACAAAAAAACCTGAAAACCTGAAAACACTGTTCCAAAACAGCAAGTGAAAATACTTAAAACCAGTATTGAAATAATCACATCTGGTTAAAAGTTGAGGTTTTAGTGGCCTTCATATGACTTGTTAACCAGGCAGATTGTAGTGTATAACCTACATTTGACAAAGTCTCGGCCTTCTGTTAAATGACGATAGCTTTTGCCATTCATGTTGCAAAGACAGCACATAATTAATTCAGTGATTATCTTGATTCTTAGGTCATAGTATGTTGTCTTCTCAGACTATGACTTATTCTGTTACCCAACAAACAGGTAATTGTGAGTTTTGTAAAATTAACTGGCTTGTGCTACTTTACTTTCTTGCCTGTTCCATCTTCTTGTGATGTGGACTATTGTTGAATGCTATTAATCCCCTTCCATACCCTGCTTGGAGGTGGCTACAAAGAGTTCTTGGGATCTGAGGCTGAAAAGTTATTATTAAAACACACGCACCAAAAAAAAGCCCTAAACCCTGCTGGCACTGATTTCCCTCAGAATCCTTAAAATAAGAAGCACATGGAGCCACTTGCGTGTTGAGCTTTTTCTGGCAGCTCTTTCAGTTGTTGCCACAGACCAAGGCAAGGTCAGAGTCAAGCAGTAGGGTGCTGGTGCTAGGATTAAAGGCAAGTGCTGTCCCCTTCCCTGTCCCAGCCTGAAGGTACATCATCCCCAGCAGACCTGACCAGAATGAGGGTCGCCAGGGACTGCTGCACAGTTGTACTCTATTAACAGGCTTTTTGTCAATGGTATTTACAAATCAACAAAGCATAATAAAGCAAGAATCGATATAACTGGATGCAAATACAAGCGATTACACTGAAAGGTCCTACAATAATTTATTGCCATTTCAAAAAGATGCTGCTTTGCTGTCACTTCACTTTCTCTTTGCTACAACACGATAGAAAATACATTGCTCCTCTTCATGTGCTCTGTTGGTATGTGAGAAAGCAGAGTACTAGATGTTTCTGTATAACGCTTGTAGTAGCTACTGAATGAGCTGGTTTCTCTCTACTTGTTAGTTCCAACCCCTTCCCAACACACCTTTCCTTAACTGCGGGGTAGATCTCACAGCTCTGGCTTTCACAACTTTATGGCCAGTACTTGTCAGTGACTATGTTAGAAATATTTTTTAGTTACATAAAACAGTGCTTTGGGATGGGAGAGACAAATGGAAGAATCCTTCAGATACTTGCAGTTGAATTCATTTTAGATGTACAGGAAAGCTGAACTTTGAAATTGCCCTCTATTCATGTAAATATGTCTATAGGGTGTTGAGGTTGCCCTGCAGCTGTTGACTCTTGGGCCAAAGGGACAGAGAGCAGGTTACACTGCTGCCACAAGTAAGTGTAGCCAGAACATGCCATTCCACAAGCTACTAGTGCTATTAAGGAAGCAAGGAAAGTAGGCATACTTACATCTTCAGCTGTCCTTGTCCTAGCTGTTGTAGTCTGTCCTGCTGAGGCTGCACATCCTCATAAGATGCTGTATGTCAGTGTTTATTTGAGTTTGGACAAGCTCCTCCCATGCTTCAGCCCTACTGGAGGGGGCTACTGTTATGAAAACCAGAAGGCTGGAGCCTTGTCCTGCTCTGGGTCTCATTGGAGAGCCCCCACGCAAATGCCAAAAGCCCCACCTACTACCCACGAGGCAACACTGGGACCAGTGTGTGATCTGGCTCTGTAAACAGTTTCGCACCCTTGTGTAACTTCCCCTGGTTGCCATGGCTGTGTGCCTGCTTATGTCAGGGTCAGTGGCAGGTTTTGTGCTTTGGGAGAAAGGATTTCATGTAAATAACATCCCCCCCAGACTTGCATTACGGGAGAGTGGTGGTATACAGAATGCCAGCTTTTCCTTTTCACCCCAGGGGTAAAGGGTAGGTAGAAATCTGGCTGCACACTCTGCTGAGACCATCCTCACGAGATTTTTGCTGGCATGTTATGAAAGACAGACAGTGTTCTCTGATGGCTGGCTGTTGTGAGCGGTATTTGAGGCTAATCAGCCCTCTTAGCCCTTGGATAACTGCACAAAGGGCTTATACAAAGCTATTGTGAAATCCTGTCCTGCGTATAATACACACAGCGAAGCTGGACTCTTCATTTAACCAGCTGCAGCTCCAGACATAGTTAGGTACCAGCACAATAGGGCAGATTAAACTCCACAGTTTGTATTCTGAGAACACCTCCCAGTTTGTCGTGGTTTGTGCAAATTCCTTGCAGCCAAATTCAGCTAAGCTCTCAGGGACATTTGACATAAATAGATGGGAATGACTTTTAACAGGAAACACACTTTGCTTGCAGGGAACTTCATCAGGATGCTGTGTGATACACTCCTATTCTGAAAAGGGAAATAAAACCATGCCAAATAGCAATTGTGAGTTTAGCTCTAAAGCCACAAAGCTCTCCAGAGCCACAGAAGAGGGTGGTGTACAGATTGATTTACTACTGGAGTTTATTAGAACAGGCTGAGGCCTGAAATGCAGAACTAGTTCTCTGCATGCTTTGTACTTTTTATTTTATGGTGTAAAATGTATCTCAGTTTTATCTGTGCTTTGCTTGGATCAAACAGGAACATCAGAAGGATGTGTGGAGGAACAGAAGGTGCTTCTTGGTCTTTGCTCAGGAGCTACAGGCATGCAAAGGCATGAGCTGGTGTAAGGTGAGCTATCCCCTTACAGTCTCACCCCAGGGATAGAAATGTTTTTGGACACCTCCAGAGTAGAGAAGGCCATATGAAAAACAATAC
This sequence comes from Ptilonorhynchus violaceus, assembly GCA_013397565.1. Lineage (NCBI taxonomy): Eukaryota > Metazoa > Chordata > Aves > Passeriformes > Ptilonorhynchidae > Ptilonorhynchus > Ptilonorhynchus violaceus. Next base: position 51,074 of record VZRJ01008270.1, read on the forward strand.
CCAGCAACAATAGTTTGGCAAATCTTCACAAATTTACTCCAATGGTGCGTAAATACACTGACAAGTATTACCTTGGTAGGGGGGAGTTACTCTGTAGATAAACACAAGCCCACAGTGGATTCTCATTTGGTTTCTGAAGCAGAGAGGCCCAGAACAAACCCCCAGTCAGTTTGTATGTGTCCAGCTGATGTCCCTGACAAAGAGTTGACTGTTCTGGTGGAGCAGCCCCAGGCTGGAGAACAATCCTCAGTGTTTTCCCAAAAGGTTGTTTTCCAACACTCTTGTTTTTACACATAAACATTGAGAGAACATGTCAGCAGCTGCATAAGACAGTAGGGCAGGCATGGGGACATACATTCTGTTTAGAACGATATACATTCCAAAACTTAGGGAATGGGGACGGGATTATGGTGAAAGCTTCACTAGTACCTCCAAATAGAGGAAAATCCATGTATGCAGCAGCCATTAAGTCTCAAGGGCTTGGTTACACCTTTGTGCAATGTCATAAATATGCCTGGGACTTGGCTGGCGTTTTCTAGAACAGCTGACAAAGCAATATTTTTCTGGACCCTTGCCTTAAGGAGCAGAGATGAGGGCACAAGCACATGGTTTGTACCTTAATTTTACTGTCTTCATCTGTGCAGGAACACTGTAATGAACTGGTACTTAAGTAATAACTTCGATAGAATAAGGACAAGCCTATGATATGATCACTTGTAATTTCCACTTTTCCTCTTTGTAACAAGCCCAGACAAGACCTTAAGCAACATTCTCAACAGCAAAACTGCTTCCATCTGCTCTGTGGCAGCATTACAATCGTTGCTGTCACATCCATGCAGTTGTGTTGTAAGTTACCTTTATCCCTAGAGGCAAGCACAGACTGTTTGCACAAAAAGCAGGAATCTTTTCCACTGACCTAATTGTGTCAGGACTGGAGGAACCCAGGAAAAAAAGTGTATTGTTACCGTGTGGTTAATGATAACTTTGAGTCACGTTCCTGTAGCTGACAAGTCTGTAGTATAAGATGAAGAATGGGGGTGTGAGGGACAGAAAGGGATGTGTGGCCACTCAAATGTTTTATGAAGTGGTCTAAACCCAAAGCTTCAGGCAGTTTTGCATTGCTGCCTAAGCCTGCCAGAGAATCATTGACAATGATTTTAATTTTAAAGAACTGAGTCTCTTCACATGTAAGTGGCCTTTACTTTTGCAAATGTATGCTCAGCAGATGGTGCAGAAACCTCACTTCACAACAAAGGAGTTGAGCATTTGCTGTTACTGTAGTTACTGTCCAGGGCAGCAAAAGTGTCCTTGTATGTTGTTAGATGAACTGTGGTTGCTGCAAATTCATCTCCCAAAAGAAGCCTCTTATCTCCTTGCTCTAAGGAAAGCCTCCATTTTACATCTTATTCTCACTTCCAACATGGAAAATGAAGAAGCATAAGCACTTAAAGAAGCAGTTGAATGTGCTACAGTACTGTTCCAAGGAGGTTCCTTATTATCCTTAGAAATTGTGGAAAGGAAATCTCTGCCATAACTGCAGTGAGGTGGTATTTAGATCTTGTGCTCTGATCTGCTCATTTTATATCAGTGGGGGAATTTGTTACCATTGGATTCACCTTCAGCTAAAAATCATTTGCTTTCTGGAAATGTGTATGTGGATTTTTGTCCGTGTTTTTTCCTGATTCCAGCTAGTTTGTCCATGTTTTTGCCTGATTCCATCTAGTTTGTTACAAGTGACACATGAAACTACTGCATCTCCCTGCTTGCTCAGTGACAGTGTTGCCTAAATCTTGCTGAATGAGTGACTCTCTGCTCACTTCATCCGAGAAGGCATGGAACTGGCTGCTCTTGACCAAATAAAAAGCTTCCTACACCCAACACCACTCCAGAGCACTCTTGACTTGGCATTTTCCAAGATTTCTCTGCTGAAGATCACATTTTGGAACCATTCCAGGTTTGGGGAATTAATTCTAAATGAATTCTTCCTTCCAGCTGCCAGGAAAAACTTTACAAAACCTCACTGTCTTCTGTGCATAGAACCCAGAGAGAAGCTATCTCAGCTTTATATACTGTTTTATTCTGGCTTATTTCCAAAATAAGGGCTATTTTTAATATGGATCTGTTTAGGGATCTAGCTAGCAACTGAACTCCACAAGCAATTGTCTCAGCAAACTTCTTTAGCTAGTGAAAGAAGTTACCTAGATCCACAGAAACTTCCAGTCCTCTCTGAGTGCTGAAAAGAGAAGAAATGAATTCATCTTCCCCAACAAATTCATCTATGTTCTGCTATCGACTGATTCTTCTCAGAAACAAGAACATGAAACAAGGTAAATTTTTGTCTTCAAGACAGGAATGTCTCATTCAGGGAAAGAGATAACAGTGCTTGCTAGAAAAACAAATCTATTGCATTGCTATTTATGTTTTTTTAAAATGGCATTTAGCAGTGACTTAAGCCTAAGTTGAGAGAGAATACACCTTATTTGCAAATACAGCTCTGAAGAGGAAACAGCTTTCTGGGCAGGAACACAGTGGGCTCTGCACTTTCTTTCTTTGATCCCCCTTCCCAGAGTTTTAAGGTGATCTTTTCCGTCTCTTTCTTCACCTGCTTTGGCCCCCTCCTTCCTTTCCTCCCTCCCTCTCGTTCTCGGCCTACTCCAGTCTATGTGCTGCATAGAGTGAGACCACCTGGCAGCTCCTCTGCCCAGGACCTGGGTTAAGCTCCTGACTCTGCTGAAGGGTTTTTCTGAAATGAGGGGAACAGCCCTACGAGTCTGAAAAAGACCCAGATATGCAGCAATTGCCCCAGAGAGCTCATGGTTTCCCTATGGAGTCCCAAGAACCTGAGAACATGTTCAGAGATGATGGAAACAGGTCCAGAGAATAACAATTAATATGTTGAAGAAAATATTTTCCTTAAAATAATAATTTCTACTTCTTCCAAAAAGGCATGAAGAGGTAACTGGAACTGAGGGTTTGTCTCCTAAGCTTCTTCCTCATCCTACTGGCATGAGGGTGGATCATATCAGAACTTCTCCCAACAGTGGGGATGTTAGTAGTGGGTGTGGGGTTTTGGTGGGCACTTCTGTTATTTAGATGATGTGAGTAAGGCCTCCAGAGATGGATTCTTGAAGGACCTGGTCTCTTCCTGTCCGTTCCCAGAATGCGCCAGCCCTGCACTCTGCAGCAGATGGCACTGTTGGTTGTATTCAGAGGTGAGCTTTACTTGAATAGTAACGTCCCTCATACTCTTGGTTGCCAGTGCTCACTTCAGCTCCCTAATGGATCCAGTGCACCCTGATAGTTCTTTCTATTTCCAAAGACATAAATTTGATTATACTCTTGTTGACTGTTAATGGGAAAGCATCTTAACATCTAAAATATTAACAACTTGGCATATTAATCATCTTTTATGCAGCAGACACAGCAGCCTGAATCAGAGACTCACAGAATGGTTTGTGGAAGGGACCTTAAAGAACTTATAGTTCCAACTCTGTGTCAGGGAATGTCTGTGTAAGACAGTTAAGAAAATGCTAAGTTAGGAAAATCCTCCGGGCTATGCTTAAATCTAGAAGAGTTAAGCTGGCAAGTTTACAGGTAGAATCAACAGCAAACTTACTTGTTTAAAATGAAAATTTAATATCCGAGAGATTGGTATTTATTTTGATTTTTGCACCTTTAGATTTAGAGCAGAGTAAATGAGGTATGTAGGTAGGTAGGTAGGTTCCAACAGGTAGCTAGCTAGCTAGCTAGGTCACAATAACATCAACTCCCCACATGATTTACTTCTGAATACCAGCCAGCCATGATGGTATTTAACAGAATTTCGTCACTTTCACAGGTACTGTCTTTCTGAATTTTCATATAGGCTTGGATACTTCTTGTTTGTTCTGAAAATAGACGTGGGTCTGTCTTTGAAAGAAAACTATGTCTGAATACATTTATTTATTGCAGAGAAAAAGAGGCAAAACTATAGTTTAATTAAGCCAAACCAGAAGTGCACTTGAGAAATGGGAAAACCCAGATGTCGAAACTGTATATAGAGAGAGAGAACTGTGATTTGGGGAAAGTAGAAGTAAAGGAGAGTGGTGGCAAGTTGTAGTCAGTGTAGAAAGTATTGGAAAAGTTAGTACAGCAACAACAAAAAGTCTGATGGAAACTTGCAGGGCCTTTGGCTTTAGTAATTAAGCTCCCTCAACAAATTAGTTATTTGATGGAGTTGTTATTAAAGATATGAATCTACCTTGTTGGCACATGGCAACAAAAGTGTGTTAATAACTTCCCTATTTGAAATTACCTTAAAAAGTTATTTAGATAAGCTTTTGACATTCACGTTCTTCTCCTTATAGTAAAATTGCTTCGTCTTGGGGGTCATTATCCCATATTCAGGGTGTGCCCAAAATTAATGTTTCTCTTTTCTTCCCCCTGCCCCCTTCCCAGCTCGGGGGCATCGCGATGCTTGGGGAGCCCGGCCGAGATCTTGGCAGGGGCGGGGCCGGAAGTTGCTCCCGCCCTTCTGGTTCCGCGTGGGGCGGCTGCGTGTGCCATGGCGGGTGTGTGTGTCCTGCCGGGTACTGCTACACTGTGACTTTGCAGTCTCTTAGCTGGGGGGGGGAGGGCTGTGCCCGGCTGGGAACAGAGAAGGGTTGGCGTTTTTGTTGTGGAGAGCAGTCGGCTGCTTTGCTACACTGTAACCCAGCTCAGCGGTTTCAGTCCTCTGCTCCATCTTTGTTTTTGCTGCTGCCACGGCTGCTCCTGCCTGAAGCCTGGGGCCGGGGAGCCAAGCCGGGGAGAGAAAGCGCACCAGAAGGCTCCAGCCCAGCTGTTTTCGCCTGCCGTGGCTGCCGTCGGAGAAGAGGTCGACACCAGGTAGCCGCTGGGTTTTTCCACTCGCTGTTGGAACTGCCTTGTGCGGGTTCTACTCCCCTCAGTGTGAGAGCCGGCGCCATTTGGACCGTGTGTTGGGAAAGGGGTATTCCTCCAGCACTGCCCCCACCCTCCGGACATTTTTTTGGGCTTTTTTTCCTGTAGGGGGGGCGGAGTGGGTCCTGACCATTTGGTGTTTAACAGTTTTGTGGGGTTTTTTCGTTTGCCTTGCGGGTGGGCATTCTTTTTGTTAATAAACCTTTTTTTTTTCACTTTCATCTATTAGTATTCATTCCCTAGTGGTGGAAGGGGATTTTTGGAACCCTTTTGGAGAGAAGGACTCGGTCCAGAGGGTCCTCTCTTAAATTTGTCTCAAAACTGAGACATGCTTAAATCTATTAAAAACTGTATTTTCATTGCTATACTTATTTTGGAAAAATAGCAACTGATTTTTGTTGCTGCTTTCACTGGTGTCCTCTGAGCCTTGGCACCACTCACACGGTACTGCTTAATTCATGGCGAGTGGGAAGACACTTTGCCAGTCACTGCACAAGATGCTGCAGCTGCAGACAGCCTGAACTCCTCTTCTGCCTTGCTTAGAATTTACAGTGCAGATTTGGGAACCTGAATGTCAAGTCATATATTCAGGTTCTCCTGAATCTAAATTCCCACAGCCATTGAAGCATTCCTTTTGGCTAAAGCACAGTTCTTTTTTTCTTCTGGTAATTCCGAGAGTCTTAGAATCTTTACCGTCATTTTCTTAATTGCATTCCTTCCACGGGTAAGCAAAGACTTCCCTGAAACAAAAAACCCTCAGTGTGTGATAGCTGGGGAGAGGGACAGGGCAGTGAGGGAAGTCAGAAACAGTGACCGGATGTGGGAAGACAGTCCCACCCCTGAACTGGGCAGGTGATTGGCTGGGCCAACTCTAAAATTTCTCAAAATGTCTCTGAACTACTGTAATATATTAAATTGCTCTAGGCATCTCTAAACCACTGTGTACATCTTCTAAATTGCTCTAAAATCCTTTAATCAGCTCTAAAGAGCTGTGGGGAACTCTATTTCTCAAACGAGGCAATTGCCTCAAACCAGATGTAATTTACACAACTCTAAGCAGTCTCTAAACCACTCTAGAACTCTTCTAATCAGCTCTAGACTGCCACTTAATTGTGTTAAATATCTCCAACAGTTTATTGCCACCTTTAAAATACCTTTACATTTCCTGAAACAGCTCTAAAGATCTGAAAAATAGCTCCAAGTTCCTCCAGAACTCCTCAGAGGCACACTAAGCAGTTCTGAGGAGCTGTAATATCCCTTCATAGAGTGCTTGAGTTCCCTAAACTAGCATCTTTCTAAACCTCCTCTATGCTTTTAGATTCATCTGATCATATCTAAAACCTCTCTATATTGATTTGAAGATCTGTGAATTTCTTCTGGGCCTCTTAAACTCCTCTGAGGACCTCTAAACCTCCTTGAATATGCTGTGAGGTGCTCTAAACCCCTCTAAAATACCACTACACAGCTACAAAACACCTTTGATGAGCTCTGAAAGAGCTATTATTACACCTCCTAAATTATCCCGTTTAAAATCTTTTAACTGATTCTAAAACACTCCAGAGTGCTAAACCAGTGTGGACTTTAAAGAGCTCCACAATACCTCTAAAATGCATCGCACTCCTCTGCAACCCATTTAAACAGCTCTAAAACTCTTCTAGCTGGCTACAAACAACAGTGAGAAGTTATAAATTCCACTAAAATTTCCACTCTGAAAATCCTCTAAACAACGCTACTACCACTCTGCTTAAAATTGCAGTAAAATGCTTCAAAATAGATCTCAAGCTCTTCTCAGTTTCCTTGCAACTGCTCTAGAACTCCTTTCTGCAGTTCTGGAAGTCCTGCTTAGAGACAGTGCTAAAACTTTCCTCAAGCCCTCTAAAACCACTCTGAACTGCTGTAAGATGATCTAACACTTCTAAACCCCCTATAAATAGTTCTAAGCAGCTCTGAAGTCCTGTGAAGTGTGCCAGAACTCCTGTAAAGCACTAAACTGCTTTAGCTCTTCTAAACCTCTTCTCTACACCTCAGAGCACCCCTAAACTGATATAAAGCTGCTCTATGTGGCTGTAAGGAGCACTAATATGTCTCTAAATACATCTAAAATGCCTCTAAATCTGTACTGTACAACTCAACTTCTCCATGCAGTTTTAAAATTCCTCTGAAGAGCTCAAAGCAGCTCTAATACCCTTTTACGCCAATCTGTGACTCCTAAAGACTGTTCTAAGCAGCTCTAAACCACTCTAGGCTACTGTAAAGCTTCTCTCCTGTGCTGTCAACAGCATGAAGTAGCTCTAAAACTGCCTTAAAATACTTAGAAAATCTTGTGGACTTTCTTAAATGGCTCTGCAGAGCAGTGAATTGTCTCAGAACTTCAGAAATACACTGTGGCTTTGGGGAGGTGGAAGAGGTGGTGAGAGCTGGAACTATTGAGCCTGGAGAAAGAGAAATTACCCATGGGTATGGAAGAGTGTAGAGAAAGGGGACTTCTGGAAGAACAAGATGAGCCTCTAAGAAAAGGAAAATACATGTGCTTTGCGAGGAGCTGCTAATAAAGCCAAACCCCAGAGAAAGTGATCTCTGCATGCAAACAGCCCACGGTGAACATATTTTGGAGCAGAGGAGGAATACCACAGCCCCAAACTCCTTGGGTTATGATGTGAATACATGAAAAATGTGCTCCTGGAGCACACAAGGGGGATTGTTCTCCCTGCAGGCACTGGGTGCTCTCAAAACACGCTCTAATGGAAGTTCTGAAAGTGCACACTGAAGACGATTTTTTAAAATATTTTTTGAAAGTTTTTTGCTATGAGTCTGTTCAGGACAGTACCTTGTCTTGTGGGGTGTGAGTAGTCTGCTGGTCAGATCTACTGGGAGCAGATTTGAATCCTGGCCCAGCTGTGGTTCTGGTGGGATGGGAAGGATTGTGCTGTGCACGGCTGCTGTGGAGCCCACACTCCCCACCGGCCGTGATACACGTCTGGTGACACCACATGTTGTGTTGGGCTGCATGTGAGGAGCAGGTGGCCTGAGCTCCGATTGCCTTTCTCACACAGGAACATGGATCCGTCTGTATGTCCCAGGGCAGGGACACTGCACTGTCATTGGGAGTGCTTCCAGCACCTCAGCAGGGCTGAGAGGACAACATTAGGTGAGATATTTGGAAGAAATTCCTCCCTGTGAGGTGGTGAGGCCCTGGCACAGGTTGTCCAGAGAAGCTGTGGCTCCCCCATCCCTGGAGGATGAGGCCATATGGGACGGGGCTCTGAACAACCTGGGATAGTGGAAGGTGTTCCTGCTTGTGGCAGAGGGTGGCACTGGGTGACCTTTTCAGATCCCTTCCAACCGAAATCATTCCAAGATTTTATGTTTGTCTCCACCCTGTTATTTATTAATATTGGAAAGTTCACTTATTTATTTTTATATTGAAGTTTGCAGATAATGATGAATAACCCAAACCAGCCTTATCTCTTGCACAGCCCGTGGGCAGTGGGAGCCCGCGGGGGTCGCGGCTGCGCTGAGGGGCCATGGGGGGCTGCGGGGCAGGCGGGGTGGATGGAGGTGGGCTGGACATGGCGGGGCTGATTGAGGAGGGTGCGGCTGGGCTGGGCTGAGCTGAGCGAGGGAAGGCCGGGCGGTGCCTCGGCTGAGCGGGGCTGGCTGTGCAGAGCCGTCAGCTGGTGCCGCGGCCCCCGCCCCTCTCCCCGCCTCCTGCCCGCCCGGCCATTCTCACACCGCCGCTGGAGTGGCCCTGGCAGCCGCTGACGGGGCTGATCGAGGTGAGGGGGAAGCCGGGGCGGACCCCTCGCCATCCGTTCCCTGGGGAAGGGCTTGGAGCCCGCGTCCCTGCAGAAACGCCCTCCCTGCCCGGCAGCCCGGCTGCACAGCCCGCGGGGCTTTTACTCGTTCACAGAAGTACTCGAATAGAGATGGTAATTGTTTTTCTACCTTTTGTTTCCAAACAGCTCAATGACACCCGGAAAGAAGTTAGAGGGTCTTGTAGCTGCTACCATCACTCCAATGACTCCGGATGGGTGAGCTGTCAAAGCTGCACTGATTACTGCTTCCTTCGACCCCTATTTTCCTTCTTTCTTATTTGGAACTTATCTGTTTGCCTACTTTTTTTTTTTTTAATCAGATCTCTGATGGGATTGCGGGAACTATTAAATTGGTCCTACTAGGACCAGAGTGAGATTCCCTTGTCTCTGCTTCCTTCTGTTGTCCAGCAAGTGCTGTGGTTCTGGTTTTGGAGAGTTTGGATCAGTCTCACATCTCCTTTTCTGTTGCTTTGTAGGTGGAAATTAAATCGTAGTGCAGTTATATGTGTAGAGCATTGCAGTGTTTTCACGTTTGTTAAGGAAAATCAGAGTCCTAGTTAAAAAGAGCTCTAGAAAATAATTGTCAGAACTTCAAGGCCTTTTAGACTTCTCTGTACCCTAGCTGTCATGCGTACAGTCATGTGTGTGTATGTGTGCATGGAAGAAGTCTAAACCTGAAGAAAATACTGCAAAAACAGCACAGTTTTGAGAATAACATCAAATTGAAACTTGAAATTCAGCTTTCCACGGGGGTGGGGGGGGCAAACAGAAGCCTTCTCACTGCATTTTGATGTTGCAAGACCAAGTTGTTTGGAGTCAGCAGAGAACCCTGAGCTCTGGTGGGGGATGTGTCAGGATCTGTATGTGCTTTTGAGGGAGATTGGAGATTTGCTAGTACAGATCTCCAAAAGTGAACTTTACTTTAACTGCTGAAAAACAGCTTTGTCCCAGTCAGGGAACTCATTCCATTGCAGTCACTGCTTTGATTCTTACTTTAAAGGAAACTTATTTCTGATTTTAGTTTTTATTACAACTCAAATTTATTGCAACATGGTATTTAGAGAGTGACCAGAGCCCTCTGCCTGGACTGCATGGTCCTTCAGATATGTTCTGGGAAGGCAGCTGAGGAATTTTGGGTGATCTGTAAAACCAGTCATGAGAATTGACTTCCAGACTACAGGGTTGGTCTGTATTTTTGACAAATGAAAACAACAGTGAAATATTATACATTAGTAAACAAAATAAGTTTGTCTTGCAGAGGAGATAAACCTATAATTCTATTTCCCCTGTTTGTCAGGGAATTCTGTTGCTTTCCTTATCCTTTAATGAGAGAGGTCAAAGTCACATCCAGCAGATGCCATTTCACTGTCCGTATCCAGCAGTTATAAGCACAGTTTAACCATTTGCCAGCACTTGCACAAATATCTTTGTGCTCGCAAGAGGACTCCTGTGTCCCTCAAAAAATGAAGAGGTTTTAGTGCCTTCTGTTCTCTCATATCTCCCAAAACAGTTCTGTGCTGTGTTGAGCCTGCAGCAATTCCCAATAAAAGCTTGAAAGAGCAAACTACTTGTCACGAGGAAGAGAAAATGGAAGAGAGAATTCAGAGCTGAGCTGCTACCTCAGATGTTAAATAGAAGTTGAGGATTTCTTACCTCTGGGTAATCTGTGTGTGTACAAATGCAAGGCTTCAAAATACATGGGGTTTTTTTGGTTTCTTAATCACCAAGTTTAATATAACTGTGGGTGGGGACTTAATGGTTGCTGTGGTTCCTCTTATTGCAGACAAATTAACCTCCCGGTGATTCGTCAGTATGTGGATTATCTGGTAAATGAGCAGAACGTGAAGAACGTTTTTGGTAAGTGGTTTTTTGACACAAACTGTGTTACAGCCCTTCTGCCTGGATGGGAATCCTGTGATATCTTACCTGATAGGAGCTGTATTGGGAGGGAATGCGGATGTGGGATCATCCTGGCCATTTATATTCACCAGTGGAGAGAGTGCAAGAGGTACTTAAGGCGTCTGGTTTTGCTCACACCCCATTTCTGTGTGGATAAAATAAGCGTTGCCTTCATAAGGTGACCTTGCCTGAGGAGAATTGATAATGTTGTGTTGACAGAAAAGACTCATCTGAATGATTCTTCCCAACTCAAAAATGTCAGTTCTTGTCTTCAGTAAAACCGATGTGTGTAGGTGAGACTTCAGCCAATGTGTTGTGTTGTGTTGAAACAGTGAATGGCACGACAGGAGAAGGCCTTTCCCTTAGCATCCAGGAGAGGAAGCAGTTGGCAGAAGAATGGATATGCCAAGGAAGAGACAAGTGAGTAACTGAGAGGGAATGAGGGATTCCAGATCTTGTGTTGTAATAACACCCTATTGCAAAGCCAAGTTTGCTGATGCCTTTTTTTTAAAGTATTTTGTTGTTGGGCTTTGTTCCCCAGGTCCTTTATCACAGAAGTACATTTTTGTCACTGCCAGTTGGCTGGTGTCTATTTCTGCTGCTTAGAGAAAGGGCTTGAAAAAGAAGGGCTGTGCCCTTTGCTTAATAGAAGAAATGAAATAAAGAACATTTCTGAAGCTTTTAATGTATTACATTATTTGGTATGACTGAAGCTGAGGTGTCAAGTACTTAACTGCTTCCCTAAAGGTGCAGAATTAGTGACAGAAGAAAGAATTTGATCTGGATCTGCAGCTGTGTATCCAATTGCAGATCCATTCTCCATTTCTTGTACCTGTCATAGCCTTGTACCCCTCACTGCTGCCTTTCTCTTGGTTGCTGTGTCAAAGGATTTGCAGAGGAGGAGGTGTTTTGGGGGAGACGGATAACGAGCAGAAATAAACTGGTGTGAAGGATCACAGCCTTCAGATCCATAGCCTTTATATCCCCATCTCCTATGGATATAAAGGAGAAAAACAGCAATGGGACTGATGGTCTGCAACGTGGAGGATTCCCTTGGCAGGAGCAGACAAGCAGTCAAAGGTGCTGCTGTGAGGTTGAACTCTTCTAGGTAGGTCTGCAGAGAAAGAGGTTTAGGAAGTAAAGACATACTTTGATTTCCTTTAGTCTTTCCACCCTCCCTTAAATCCTTGATGTTTTAATTTCAATTTCCTAATAAAATGCACAGATTCATCCCTCCTGACAGCCTTGCAAGTACAACAGCAAAAAGTCACATATGATTCATGTTTGCAAATGTGTTTTCTTTCTTCCACCACCAGCTGCTTGTCACTGTTGGCGTTTTCCCCATGTTTCTGCTCATCAGGTCAACACAGGCTCAACTCTTTTTTTAGGTTCTTGTTCTGTGGCTGAAGCAAGTCATTTTGGCAGCCTGGTAATTTTTCACCATCACTGAAACCTCCCCAAAACCTTCTGAATTTGTTTTTTTGTGCAGATTGGATCATGTAATCATTCATGTGGGAGCCCTGAGTCTGCCAGAGTGCCAAGAGCTGGTGTGTATATGATATTTTTCACTCTGTGTGTGATAAATAGAAGCAGATGTACCTTCAGATACTTTCCCCTGTCTTTTATAGGCAAGACATGCAGCAGCCATTGGTGCTGGTGGCATTGCTGTCATAGCCCCCTTCTTCTTCAAACCCACGAACAAAGGTGAGTAGATAGATGTGATTGCTGAGGCCTTTTTATTGCCCTCCCAACCTTCATCATAGATAAAGGATTAATGCCATCTACTTTCTTTGGAAAATATTCTGGTGATAATGTTTGCACAAGTGTCGTGGAAAAGCAAAACCTGCAAGAAGCGTTTTTTAAAGATGAGAGAGAGCAGAATTGTCCCAGTAAGTGGGAAGGATGTCTTTTGGGATGTATTTTGTTAGCCTTCTGTAAAAAGAAGAGTTGCTTCTGGAAAGAGTAGTTAACTAGTCTGTGTTCTGAATCAAGAGTTGGGGTTCATACTTGATCTGGGACACACTAGGAAGCAGTTGGTTCCATGCTGGCCCTTACTGGGCACTGACCAAGTTGAGGAACAGCTGATACACAAGTGTGTCTCTTGTTACTGAGGTGATGAGGTTTGGTCCACCTAAGGTTACCTCAAAACTTGCAGACTGAGTATTTTGTCCTTATTATCATGAGAATGACATAAAAGAACCACATGAAGTGGAGGTTTGTAAAAGAAATATTAAAAGTTGCCTGAATAAATTCTGAATGGAAATGTTCATATGAAGGCACCAGAAGAAACCAGAGTGGGTTGCCAGAATGGCTGATAGTGACAGCCAGGACACAATCAGTGGCAATCAGACTGGTATTCACAGAGGAACAGCACAAAAGTCAGCAGAAACCTCACTGAGAGTAGGATGGCAGTGAGGGTTCAGCACTGTTGGTTTTTTGCCATTCTTCTTCCTTCTATGTCAATAAGAAAATTGCCTAAGATCTGTGAAGGATGCAGTGAACAAGATTCTCAGGAAGAATGTCGACCATAACAACTCTTTGATTCCTAAAGTGGTGCAAAAAAAGTTGCCCAAAACCCTGTTCATCATCCTCGTGGAGCAATACCCCAGGGAGTTGAACATGAACTTGATCCCTTGTCCTCTGTTGCACACAAGCGATCCTGGTGAGACCACTTGCACACAGGCCTGGCAAATGTGAGAGCGTGCCTGACTTACACCTGTAAGAGAATCAATGTGAGCTACTGAAATTGGTTTGGTTTAAAAGCAGTATTGTCTTTGCCTTTCTTGAGGTCTTCCCCTGATTTATGTCACATTTAATGTTTTATGATATGTGAAGGGTTTTGTATGACTTGCTGTGTGTAGTGCACAAGCTGAGGCCTTTCCACAGCCCCAGTGCTGTGAATCTGAACTGTGTCTCCCTATGGATAGACTCCTCTTACGGGATACCTGATGGTTTCTTTCCAGATGAGCTGGTTGCTTTCTTACAGAAGGTCGCGTCTGAAGCCCCTGAGGTTCCATTTTATTACTATCACATTCCTCCTCTGACAGGTGTGAAGAGTAAGTACAGATCTTTGATTATTTGCTCTGAGCAGCAGGTTATGTGGTGTTTCTGGATGCATGAATTTATATTTAGTCTTAAGTATGTTGTTGCCAGTTCATTCCTAAACTTTTTCTGATCTGGTAAGAGTCTTACTCTTTGTTGTCTTACTCTTTGTTTTCTTACTCGTTGTTTTAGAGCTGTATAGTTTACTAGGCTTAGGCCAAAAGTGAACAACTTGTAAAATATGAAGTCTTTCTCTTGGGGACGAGGCAGAGAAGTCTCCCAGAGCAGGGCTGTGTTCCTTCATATGAGATTGCTGTTCTGCACAGTTCGTGTGGAAGAGTTGCTGGATGGGATAAAAGCACGGATCCCCACCTTCCGGGGCGTGAAGTTCAGCGACACGGACCTCTTGGACCTTGCACAGTGCATAAACAAGAATGAAACAGGGCAGTTTGAATTTCTTTATGGGGTGGATGAGGTAAGAGGCTTCTCTTGAAAGTAATTTCTTCTAAGGCACTCTCTTTCTTCAGCCTTGGGGAAAAAGTAACCCTGGATACTCAGTGCAAGGCAGTTTTGCTGCTCCCTCCCACCACCCCTTTTTTTTTCCTTGATTTTGTTACATGAAGTAATTTTGGTTTTTTTTACTTTTTTTTCTCCCCCCCACCCCAAACTAGCAACTGTTGGGTGCACTGGCAATAGGGGCAAATGGAGCAGTTGGAAGGTCAGTATGGCTTGGACTCCTTCCCCTCACATGTACACTGTGCTGTTTTATCTTCCACTGTCTGCACAGTATTTCCCTGACTGTCTTCCATCACGTCAGTGGAGGATTTTGCAGGGTAGGGATGTACAGGGGCAAACACATAATCTAGCCCCAGTCCTAGTGATGGGACAGTCATATAACCTGGGATCTCAGATTATGTTCCTTTGCGTGATTATTGCTGTGGTCTCTAAGGTGACCCAAAGGTTTCAGCGTGCTTTTTACCCTCATGGCAACCTTTGAAGTAGAAAATCACTTCTGTTGTCACTGGGTAAGGAACCCAAACCCAGAGAGGTTGAAATCGTTAGGTCACATGAGCAGTCTGTGAGGAAAAGGGCTCTGCTGAGTTTAATTTCTGATTTGTCCTCTAGTGCTTATACCAGGCTGATGAGGTGAATTACTGTGTGATGTCTGTGTTGCCATCTAGACAATCCATTAAATGAACAAGCAACTGGAAAATTGAGTGATCGACTTTTCTTATCGCCTGATGATGTCTTTTAATTTTTAATTTTGAAAAGCAGTTCCATGGAAGGAACTGGGAAGAGAAATCTGCTCTCTAACTCTTCCATGGGGCTTGGCATACTTCAGATGCTTGACAGTAGATTGCACCACACAGATTGCACGAATCTTTCTCATAATAATGACAATGTCAACAGCAAAAGCCTGTGCTTGTTTCTTTTGTTTCGCTGGTTTTAAGTTCCTCCTTTGTATTTACCAGTTCTATTTTTGGTTTGGTTTTTTGGCAGTACATACAACTATTTGGGCCGACAAACCAATCTGATGTTGCAAGCCTTTGCAAAGCCAGACCTTGCCTTGGCACAGAAGTATCAGGTACAGCATCTTCCCAGGCCCCCCTGGGAGCAACCTTCTTTCTCTTCGAGCTTTACTGTGGCTATTCTCCATGTGGTTTTGTCATCCATACCGAGGTAGCTTTATTAAAGGAGAATTCTTTCATCTCCAGCCCCCCTTCTTGTTATTCATCCCTCCTCACCTTTTTGACCAGTCCATACTAACTTTTAACCAAGACCTGCCTCACTTACCTTTCAACTCTCTAATCTCATCCATGCAAGTGAGCAATGGTCTGGCCTTTTTCCTTGAACAAACCCATAGTGGCCAAGCCCCTTGACTAGGAATATTCTGGGTATAGCCTACATGAGGTAAGGCAGAAAGCTGTCCCAAATCGGCTCTGCTTTCATGCCTCTTGGTCTTGGGCAGTTTGAAGATTTATGAGGAGTTCTGAGCCATCAGTATACAATCTGTACCCAATGTTTTTATGGGACATTTGGGGCATCTCTCCCCTATTCCAATGGAATTCAATTATCTTTTTCCATAGACTGGCCAGTTGGCTGAGGGCTTTTCTCAAAGCTGTGCAACAGTTATATAAGATATAAATATAGTAGCTTTAGATACTTCTACACCTTCAAATTTGAGGGTGTTAATAAACTACTGTTGGTCTTTTCTAGTTTCTCACTGGGGAGTTTCTCAACTTTGTCATCAAACTGGGTAAGTAAACTGGGTAAACACTGCCTGTTTCCCTCATTATGTCTAAAAATGCAAACTTTGTGCTCCTCAAACTCTCATGTTACTGTACTCTTAGAACTTCCTTCCTGAAAGATTTTGCAGTGAAAAACTGTTGCATATGCTGTTTCTCAACTTATTAGCAGTTGGGAGCTCAACAAAGGGAGCTGACCAAGCATCCCTGATAAATTCCACTCTCCCTTCCTTCCTTCTGCTGTGAAATCTCGCAGATTTAAAGCTGTGACTCTGTGATTTACCCTTGTTCTTATCCTGACTCTATCTGTGGGTTGGGTTTTTTTGTTAGTTTTTCTTTTTTCCTTCCGTCTCCAAAAGTTTGTTTCTAGCTTTACTTCTACAGTATTTTTTCTGAAGTGGTGTTGCCCATGTAGGAGAACAGCTCTGATACTTCTCTCTCCTCCCTTGCTGTAATTTAAGAGGAACTTGGTTGAAGGCTGTACAAGGCCAAAACATTTTAAAATTGAATGTTTTCCAGAAACTAAAGCAAGTTTAAATATAAAAAGCAATTAAAACCAAGAAAGTCAGAGTGGTGTAGGGAGACTGAAATATACAGGAAATGCTGAAATTAAATTAAATCAGACATTTAATGAAGAGAACTGTTCACTGTAGATTTGCTGTACGTATGCAAGTCCTGATGAATCTTGCTGAGCTTTAGAGCCTGGTTGTATTTCTTGGGTTCAAAGTCAGAGGAATTGCATTATTTTTTAGCCCTATAGATAAAGAGGCAAACACTAAATTTCCAGAGGTACATAAGGAGTCATGAGCTATGGACAGAGAGCAAGATATTGGTACTCCCAAGGCTTGGTTCTGTGTGAGTCTGCTTTGGGGGATGCCTATATTTAAATAAATGTGGTAAGTAGGTGTAATTTTTACTGCAATGTCATTCCTGTCTGCAAGCACATTTATCTCTTTTCAGTTACACTGTTCTTGCTTCCAAGAAGTGCTTGAAGCCTGGTTGATGCTGGATTACACAGAAAATCTATGTGGCTGCGGTTTTGGCCACCTGTATCGAGACTGCTTTAAGGAAAATGGTCTGCAAATGTCCTAATTCTGCTTTTGTCTGCCCAGGTTTTGGTGTTGCACAGACTAAAGCTGTAATGACTTTTGTTTCTGGCATTCCCATGGGACCTCCACGGCTTCCGCTTGTTGATGCCTCTAATGAGTTCATCGTCAAGGCCAAAGCCAAGCTGGACAGCATTGTGTGGCCTGATAGTAACTGATCATAGAGTCAAGGAATCATTAAGGTTGACAAAAACCTCTAAGATCATCAGGTCCAACCATTACCGTGACACTTCTGGGTCCACCACTAGGCCACATCCCCAAGTGTCACGTCTATGATGTTCACTTCCATGTCGATCTGGAGATTCCTTTTCTGGGATTCTTTGCCACGTGGCACATTCCCCACATGATGGGCTGCAATTTCTTTCAGGGAATTGGCAATGTGCCCAAGGCCCTTCCTGCTAGGGCTGGCTTTGCTGAGGCACATGTGGCCCAACATTTTACACTGCTTCCCTGGAGCACATTCCAGGACAGGCTGGGATCTTTTAATAAAAAAAAGCGAATTTTTCTCTGTTGGAGGAGGGGGCTGATGACTTTTGCCTAGAAAGGAAGAAGATCTGTCTCCACCTTCTCTCAGCTGGATGGTGTTTTGTCCTCTCCATGTGGACACCACACTCTGTGTTTAAACAACAGTATCAGACCATCAGGTTGCTCAGACTGGTACCTGTTTGTCAGAGTCACTGGGACACTGTCTGTGCATGTAAAATCCTGCTTTTGTCTGATCTCTTTGTGTTTATACACCTTAATGCAAAATTAAAAAAAAAGAAATCCCTTTTGTAACAGCAAGCTTTGGATCACTAATAAGCAGGTGTTTTCTCCATTTTTTTCCTCAGGACAGAAACAAAACCACGATTGAGCTGGGCACCTCCATGTGGCAGTGCAGAATGCTGTCATGCAGGTTAGGAAGGCGTAGAATCATAGAAGCCCAGAATGGTTTGGGCTCGAAGGGACCTTAAAGTCATCTTCCAACCCCCTGTCACGGGCAGGGACACCTTCCACTATCCCAGGTTCTTCCAGCCTGGCCTTGGACACTCCCAGGGATGGGGCAGCCACAGCTTTTCTGGGCAACCTGTGCCAGGGCCTCACGTCCCTCCTAGGGAAGAATTCCTTCCCAGTATCCCATCTAACCCTGCCTTCTGTCATTGTGAAGCCATTCCCCCTTGTCCTGTCACTCCATCCCTTGCCCAAAGTCCCTCTCCAGCTCTCTTGCAGCCCCTTTAGGCACTGGAAGGGGCTCTAAGGTCTCCCCTGAGCCTTATCTTTTCCAGGCTGAACATGCCCAGCTCTCTCAGCCTTGTCTCCAGAGCAAAGGGGCTCCAGCACTTGAAGCATCTTCAAGGCCTTCTCTGGACTCGCTCCAGCAGCTCCATGTCCTGATGTTGGGAGCCACAGAGCGGGAGGCAGCTCTGCGGGTGGGGTCTCACCAGAGCAAGTCACCTGCTGTCAGATTTTTTGTGGCCTGGGCTGGATCTCTTGCTGGCCAATGGTCCCTGTGGCTGACAGATGAGGGTTCCTGTGCCCTGACCGCTCCTCACGCAGGAATGATTGCAGGGGGGCTGGAAGGAGGGAAGAGAGATACATCCAGGATGTACTGGGGCACTTGGGTGGCTTTGCCACAACCAGTGGCAGCACAGATGATAACAACAGAATTGCGATGGATTGCATCCAGAATTTCACTTTCAAAATTCTTCAAAGGTAAGGCCTCTCTCTCTTCTTGGATCTGGAAAAAAAAAATCAGGACATTCCCAAAATCTCCAAAAATCAACTTGTTCTGCTCCACATCCATACTTTGCCTCACTTTCCTGCACTTTTCCCTTATACAAAGGAAAAACTGCTAAAGAGCAGGTCATAGTTTGTATTTTTTCCCAGCAGAGCACAACACAGCC